>CAUYUJ010000685.1:62562-105062 GCA_963575745.1 Prorocentrum cordatum
GTCGACTCCCAGGAAAATGTAGGAAAATATGGGAAGTGGGGGGGAAGCCGAAAACCCAGAAAATATGTGGAGATATGGGGAACCCTATTCTTTGTGTCTATTGATTTGTGTGTCCCAGGGCCCCTTTTGTTATTCCGGCACGCGCGGCGCCGGTCCCCGCCCTCCCAGCAGCCACTCCAGCTTTCCCTCTCGCCCAAACCAGCGCGCCCCCTCCGCCCCTTTCCTCCTCCTCTTCCTCCTCCTCCACCTCCTCCTCCTCCTCCTCATCCTCCCCCTCCCCCTCCCTCCTCCCTCCTCCTCCTCCTCCTATTCCTGCTATTCCTCCGCTTCCTCCTCCTCCTCCTCCTCCTCCTCCTCCTCCTCCGCTCCCACGCGCGGCACCGGCGCTGCCTTCGCCCCCAGCCGGCCCAGCCTGGAGGCCGTCCTGGGCCCTCCTCGGCCCTCTTGGGGCTCTTTGGGCCGGTTTGGACGCTGTTGTGAGCAACGAAGGACAACGCGCTAAACATAAATGTTTCCCTCTCCCCCCCTCCTCCTCAGCCTCCTCCTCCTCCTTCTCCTTCTCCTCCTCCTCCTCCTCCTCCTCCTCCTCCTCCTCCCCTTGCTTGATGTGCAAGACCCATGGCTTGCGTGCTACCTGTTAGTAGCGATAGCCAGCGTGACTGGGGGGGGCGGTCGCGTCACGATACGCGTCGTCGCCGTCTGGGAACGCGTAAGAGTAAATGATTCCCAGACGGCGCCGGCGCAAATCGTGACGTGGCCAGGGATGGGGAAGGGGGGTGGGTGGGTGGGGAGCTAAGGGGCGTGATCGCGAAGAGTAAAACACGAGTTCCTGCAAGGCCGGCCCCTTGCGCGCTGTGCGCATTCGCTTTCAAACGGGACCAGGCCGTCCCCTGGGCTCTGGCTCACCCGCGGCGCGCCGTCTTTCTGGACGCAAGCCGGCGCCGCGATGGGCAATCTGCGGTGCGCCTGCGCGCCAGGGCGCGAGTTCCTGCGGCGGTCCGCACCCTGCTGGCCTCCGCTGGCGAGCGCGCGCGCGCGGGGAGCAGGGCCTGACCACTGTTCCGTTCACCTCGTCGCGTTGCTATGGCTGTTGTTTGACACGTCGCCCGGTGGCAAAGTGCAGCTCACCGTCCGTATGCTTACATCTAGCGTTTTGGACCGTTTAACACGTGAGCAGCGGCAAGGTGATGCACGATGTTGGATGGTAGACCTGAACGGCATCTTGCTGCACCGAAGCCTGGCCAGGGCGGCTGCGGTGCGTAATTCCGAGGGTCGGAGCTGGCTGACTGGGGGGCTGATGTGTAGCATCATTGGTTTCAGCTGTTGGAGAGCGTGAGAGGCAACACCGTTAGATTGTAAGTCACGGAGATTTTTGGCTCGTCTTTCGCGGATGATATCGGCGAATAGCGCCCACTTGCGCGCGCACTGCACCCAATATCGCTCAGTATCGCTCAGTCGCGTCCAGTCGCACCCAATAGCGCCCCGCTAGCGCCCAATAGCGCCCGCTGAACGCCAGATGAGGGAGATGTATTACCTTCGCTGTGCGCGCTACTCGGCCTTTTGTGGCGCGCTATTGGTCGCCGTGGGGACGACCAACAGCTTCCGTGAGTTAATCTTCTAAGCGTTGTGCACGGGTTTCGTTCCGGTCCTTGTTTCTTCTGGGCTGCTTTTTCCAGATGGGCATCGGATGCCGATGTTGCTTCCTTGCCCATTTTCCAGAGGAGCGAACATGGCATGAGCACAATTTCTCGGAGGGCCGCGCGGATCTCTTGGATCGGCGCTGGACCCTTCTCCTTGGCGTGCGGAGCGCGCCAGGGGCGGCGCCAGAGGCACCGCCTTGTCGGTTTTTTGCTGGTGTTGGGAGCAGAACGAGCACCACCACCACGACCATCTGGATGATTCAGGATGAGCTGATATGCGGGATGCATGTGTGCATGATGTCCCGCGAGAGCGTCCGAAACGATATACACCACCACCACCCACCACCACCCACCACCCACCACCACCACCACCACCACCACCACCACCACCACCACCACCACCACCACCACCACCACCACCACCACCACCACCACCACCACCACCACCACCACCACCACCACCACCACCACCACCACCACCACCACCACCACCACCACCCCTTACCACCCTCTGCCTCCATCCTTCAGGTGGTGGTGGTGGTGGTGGTGCGTTTACTTCTCCGTATCCCGATTTGTTTTTGCTGGAAATCCCGCCCCCTCGGGCGTTTCGTAGCGGGGGGGGCGAACAAGCCAGACCTGCCTCACATCCTCCTCCCCCACTCCTCAAATCCTTCTCCTCCTCCTCCTCCTCCTCCTCCTCAGCCTCCTCCTTTTCAACGTTGAGGGATTTTAAGCTCTGGACTCGCAGCGTTCAAGCTTCTCCTCCTCCTGGAACCTGGAACCCCGTGGCGTGAACGTTCTCCTGAACGTTGCCTCCCTCCTCTTCCTCTCCTCCTCCTCCTCCTCCTCCTCCTTTTCACCCCTCCTCTCGTCGGAATATAAACAAAAACACGACAGAAGGCTTTTGCTATTCTCGGCCTCGGGGGTCTTGACCGGGACCCCGGGACCGTCAAAAAACGAGTCGGTATGAAACGCTGTTCCCTGGGAAGGGGGACCTCTGGGGGTCGGCGTTATGACAAACACATCATGGCGCTGGGGGTCTTTTGGGAAGGGGCGTGGATCGAGGGTTGCAGGAAGCGGGCCCTGCCCAGGGCTCCGAAGGTGCGCGAAGGGTGGACCTTTCTTCAGCCCCCTTGTACGGTACAGTCAACCCGCGTAGTAAGGATGAGCAACCTTTCTGGGGTACCCTTGCATCTTTGCCCCTTCGGTCCATTCTTAGCGGCTCTCGCTGGATAACCTCGCTCGGAGAACGTTCAGATGGCCCTCCAAGGCCCTTGCACCCCTTCCGCGCATCCTTATTGTACGGGTTCACAGCAGCTTCACGTCGTGCTGACCGGCGGCAATCCGGCCGCCGGCGCTCACGAGGCTGAACGCCGCGGGCGACTCGCGACCCAGAGCCGATCGGTGTTGAGCGATCTGACGTCTCGGACACGGCCGATCTTTCAGGGCCAAACGATCCCCGCGGTGCCGGGAGCCGCCGCCCGGTCGACGTGACCCGAGCCCGCCGCACCGTCCTGCCTGGCGGCGCGCAGAGGGGGGTATGGGGGAGGGGGGAAGGCTCCTTAGAAGGGGGCTGCTCCTTAGAAGGCGCCGGCCTCACATCTGCAGACAGGGCCCGCGCCTTCTAAGAAGCAGGGGTGCCTCTAAGAAGCCTTCCCCCCTCCCCCTGCCCCCCTCCTGCGCGCCGCCGACCTGCGACGCGGAGCGCTGCCCGACGCCCGGGGCACGGGGGCGCCCCCCCCCGAGGGGCCTCGCCGCCGCCAGAGCCCGGCACGGGCCTCTGGCACCCGGCGCCCCGGCCCGTGCCGGGAGGCCGAGGGCGGTGCCGCCCACCGGGAGGCCTCTGGGGGACCGCCTGCAGGGGGCCGCGCGCGGGCCCCCCCCCCCTATACCCCCCACGACCTCGGAGGGGGAGGGTGGGGCTCCCTTCGCTCGGGAGCCCCCGAGCGAAGCGAGCCCCGCCCTCCCCCTCCGAGGTCGTGGGGGGTAGGGGGCCACGGGCTCGCACGTGGCCCCCCGGCTTGGGCCGCGCAGGGGGGGCAGATGCGCCCTGCCCGGCGCCTCTGCCGAGCCGCCTCCAGGGGCGATCGGGCGGCACGAGGGCCACGAGGGGGAGCCGGCGCCCGCTCTTGCTCAGGAGGGGAAAAAACACAGAGACACAATTCATCGGCAATCCCCCAGAAAATAAGGGAAAATATTGGAATTGGGGGGGAGGACAAAGACCATGAGGATATAAGAAAATATGGGGAATCTTTTTACTTGTGTATTTATTTGTGTGTCCTGGGGCCCCTTCACTTGCCGCCGCGCTGGCCACCGCCCCCTGCCCCTCCGAGCGGGGAGCCAGGGGGGCTCGTGCCGTGCCCGGCCCGTGCCCAGCGGCTCGCGCGAGGGGAGCCCGGGCCGCGGGGCCGCGGGCGTGGGCACGGGAGGCCTCTGTGGCCGGCTTCGGCCTCCTGTCAGGAGGGGAAAACTATCCCAGTGCGACCCTACCTAGGAGTTGGAGGATCTAGGGAAGCAACATCTATGTGAAGCTAAATTAAGCTAAGATGAAGCTAAGCTAAGATGAAATAAGCTAAGCTAAGATGAGATGTGCAACGTTAAGCTAAGGGGACGTAACTGGGGGAACCGCGGGGCGGATACTGGGGGAACCGCCCGGGGCGAGTTGCACTGCCCGGCCCTATAAGCATACCGAGTAAGAACCCTTCTAGGCAGAGCCTAGGTAGGGAAAAACACAGACATAATTCATCGTCGATTCTCCAGAGAATCGGGGAAAATAATACGTGGGGGGGAGACAAAAACACAGAAAATATAAGAAAATATGGGGAATCCTTTTATTTGTGCGTATTTATTTAATCGCTTCGCTCATTCCGCCGGCCCGCTATTTGGGGCCTCTTGGGGCCGTCTTGGGGGCCTCTTGGGGGCTTCTTGGGAGCGTCTTCGGGCTCCTTGGCGGCGTCTTCGGCTTCCCTGGGGCCTCTTAGGGGGCTCTTGGGGGCCCCTTGGGGCGGGAGGTGGGGTAGTCGATTGCAGCCACCCCCTCGGAGGCCTCCATCCTCGTGCGGGGTGGCGAAAAATAGCCTCCCCCCTGGGGATCGCCCGGGACCCGGCCGGGGATCAGCCGGTGTACTTCTCGTCCGGGGCCCCCCAGGGGCCGCCCCGCGCGCGCGAACTAGAAATATTGTTAAGTAGTTACCGGAGATCTTAGCACGCCTCTGGCCCGTTGGGCTGGCGAATTTGTGTGTCCCAGGGCCCCTTCATTCTGGGGTCTTGGCCGGGCGCCGAGAGAGGGGGGAGAAGCAAAGCCGAGGGCGGAGCACAAGAGCACAGACTCGGCACGAACGAGATGGGTACAGAAACATGGGTGCAATGCCCCAAAGCATTTCCGGTTCATTTTGAACAGGACTCGCTGTCCGCGCCGCCGCGGCCTGTGTCCACTTGAGACAGAAGGCCGCCTACCCAGCAGCGGCCGCTGTTGGTTTGGGACAACGTTTGTTGTTGGGCGTTGTATCATTTTTTCCGTACCCATTTCGGGCGTCCAAACAAACGTTGTGACCCCACAGGGCGTCGCAATCTTGCTTCACGGCCGCGTGCCAGGCTGCGGCAGAATTTTCGCTGTCTTGCCAGGGCCCCGGCAAAGCCTCCTCACCCCCCGCGGCGCGGACAGCGTGGGCAAGAACATATTCCTTTCAGGTTTTCCCGGGGCGCTTCCGTTTTCGCTTGAAACGACGCGGGTTGCAAACCCGGTCCTTGGCAAGAAGTCTAGACCTCATAGGGTCGACATGGTGAGCAAAACACGACGTCGGAGTCTTGGGACCGAGGCTCGTTCCCAGAAGCACGCGGAGTAAACAGACGCGTTGACCTTGGAGCGATGGTGAGGTAGTGAGAGGCTTTTTCGGATGAGCAACCGTTGTCTACCTTTTTCTCCTCTCTCCAGTTGCTTCCCGCGTCAGTCAGGAATTGTGAGCGAGCTCACAGCGGGGAGGGTCGGTGTCAGTTTTTCATCCTGTAGCTGCTCTTGGACAGTGCCTCCTCGTTCCCTCGTTCCCCTTCTCTAACTCCTCCAGCTGAGTTCCGAATGAGGCAGGGACAGGAAGGTGGGCGAGCTCGCAGCGGCGAGGGCAGCTTGTAGTCGTTCCATAGGTCTCGGTCTTGGGACTCAGCCTGTTGGATTCCGAGGGGTTTACCCTCCTACTCCGCCTTGCCTTCCTCTCCCCTCCATGCAGTCGCTATCGCCATTGACACTGTTATACTGATCATCCTCTACATACTTAGTAGCTCAAGGCCGCTTTTGCTACGCAGAGGGTGTTCCTTTCAAGTTTGGTCAGACGCACGGCCTTCGAGGCATCAAGATTTTTGATCGAATGTTGCGCTGCACAGCCGGAGTTCAGGCAGCCCTCCTGCTGGGAGGGGCCTCGGCACAGGACCTGTTCGTTCCAAGTCAGCCGGGAACGAAGTTCGGCAAGGAGTACACAGTGGACGAGCGTGGCTTCAAGATTCGGAGGCGCACCAGTGGAGCATGCAGAGGAGGAGTAATTAGGAGACAGGTAAAACGAAGGAGCGATGAGGAGGGGAAGGAGGATGAGGAGGACGAGGAGCAGGAGGAGGAGGAGGAGGAGGAGGAGGAGGAGGAGGAGGAGGAGGAGGAGGAGAAGAGGAAGAGGAGGAGGATTCGAGGAGGAAGAGGAGGATCTGAGAAGGAGGAGGAGGAGAATTTGAGGAGGAGGAGGAGGAGGAGGAGGAGGGGGATTCGAGGAGGAAGAGGAGGATCTGAGAAGGAGGAGGAGGAGGACTTGAGGAGGAGGAGAAGGAGGAGGAGGGAATTTGTGGAGGAGCGGAAGAAGGAGGACCGACGCTCCTGAGGTACACCGCAAGCAACGACATGCTGGAAGACATTCCTGCCAACCGGAGGCTGCACTGGATCTTCAACAATTCTTTCGCGGTGGACATCAAAGACTTCCCCGAGCTCTGCGACTCCAGCATCGTGGAAGA
Organism: Prorocentrum cordatum; assembly: GCA_963575745.1. NCBI lineage: Eukaryota > Dinophyceae > Prorocentrales > Prorocentraceae > Prorocentrum > Prorocentrum cordatum. The sequence continues at coordinate 69,192 of CAUYUJ010000685.1, forward strand.
TACGTGCAAGCTCTTCAACGGGGACACGGATACCGACTCCATCAAACCGTCGAATGTGCAGGGCGTGCTTTCGGCCACCGTCGAGAGCGTTGCGGACCTCTGGGAAGCGGTCGGCCTGCCCATTCCGGCGAGGTGCATGGACTTGTGCCACGCGGTGGTGAGCTGGCTTGCTCGGTAGCAAATCATGGGAGCCTTTTTGTGTACCCTCGCAATTCCTTCTTTAGAGAACATTCGCGTCGACTAGCGTCTGGTAATCGATACGATTGCGCCGACTTAGCGTCGACTCGCGTCGATGAATGTTGAGTAGCGTCGATTTAGAGTCGATTAGCGTCGATCAGCGTCGATTCGCAAGAGCCAACAAGATGGTATGGAGGGCTCCCATGAGTTGCCACCGAAGGCTTGAGCAGCACGCCCACGTCGTCCCTCCGAAGAGCGACCTCGGGTGTTCCCAGAACGAGAAGACTGGGAAGCACGACTGCGACATCGACCTATCCCCCCCTTCTGTCCACGATTCTGGGGGTTCGTCGGAGACGGAGCTCCCGGTTTTCGACCACGACTTGCTGGACGAGAACAACCAGGACATTCCTCCCGATAGTCTGGACGACGAGGAGGAAGACGAATTTGAGGCAGATGGGGAAGATGGTGTCGAGTACGCGATGAATGAGATTGCCGTGGAGATCGCGCACATGTTCCGGATCTATCCCGAGGTCGTGACTGCAGTCGAGATCGAAGAGGACCTGCTTGACGACGACGACAGGGCAGAAGATAAGAATCTGCGTGGCAGTCCCGAGACTGGGCGCAGGCTTTCTTGGGGCGGATCCGGCGGGGGCGGGTATGGTGGATCTTTCAGGGACAAGATCCGGATCACTGAGCAGAAAGCCATCGCGTACATCGCTACTGCAGTTCGTGAGTTTAACAGGAAGAACACCAAACGCCACATGGACAAGTGGTTCGGAAGGAGGGCTTTCAGCGACCCATCTTCCCGCAATAGGGTGAAAAATGTGCTGACGTCCGTCAATCGTATGCTCAGCCATGTCGAGTATGTGTACCCAGGCCCTGAGTGCTCCCCTAACACGTACGCCTACGTGTACCCCCAGGCTTATACTTGTGGTTCCAGTGCTGAGTACAAGCGGGATGCCTGCACGAAGACCCGTGGGGGGAAGTTCGTTTTCTACATGTGCCAGCTCACGATGAGGTCGTCCATCGACGTTCAGATCGAGACTCTCACACATGAGGGGTCGCACCACGCGACAGCGTACACTGACGATGTCTGCATGGATTACTCAAACCCGTGCAGTCAAACAGCATACGGCAGGTCCCCGTGCCAACAGCTGGCGTCGAGGAACCCGACAAAGGCATTGAAGAACGCCGACAACTACTGCTACTACATAAATGACATCACGGATGTAGGTCGCTGAGCATGGTCGGAGTGGTTTCACCATCGAGCTCCGCATGTCGTCTGAATACTTGGTGGCCTTCGGCCTGCTCCGCCACCCTTCCCGGACTTGTAGGTCAGAGGCCTCTTGGATGCCCTGTGAGGATCTCTCGGGTGGCCTTTCGGACAGCTCTTGGAGGCGGTCTTGGGTGTGCGGCGGGGTCTCTCGGGGGGTCCCTGGGGCTTGATTCGGGCCTCTTGGGGATCTCCTGGGGCCGAGGGGCGGACGGCGCGAAACGTCGGAGCTCGTGCTCCCCCTCCTGGGGCCCTCTTGGGGGCGAGCCTTGGGCCGTCTTGGCGCACCAGAGGCCCTGAGAGGTGGGGACGCTAAAATCCGTCGAACACCCCAGGCGAGTCAACTATTCAAGTGCTTACGCCACACCGACGCTTTCGGTTCTCTGAGCATTCTCTTTCATGGCCGCCATGCAATGGAGTAGCGTTGGTCACGGTTAGCCCCCAGGGACTGGTGGAGCCATAGGCATAGGTCAGCCTGGTGGCGGTGACCAGCGTTCGGGTCTGCTGTACCTTAATGTGCTTCCGTTGTGGCTCGCTCCTAGTCGACGAGGTGCATGAAATAGGAGGGGGAGGAGGATTGATAATAGAGGATGGAAGAAGATGATGATGATGATGATGATGATGATGATGATGATGATGATGATGATGATGATGATGCTGATGATGATGTTGATGATGATGATGATGCTGATGATTCTGATGATGATGCTGATGATGCGGATGCTGATGATAATGCTGCTGATGATGATGATGATGATGATGATGATGATGATGATGATGATGATGATGATGATGATGATGATGATGATGATGATGATGCTGATGATGATGATGATGATGATGATGATGATGATGATGATGATGATGGAGGAGGAGGAGGAGGACCAGTGTAAATCCAAGACTCATCAGCGATATTGAAACAAACCATCCCTCGAAGTTTCCTTTTCATAGGCCCCTGCAAGGATGCATTTCCACTGATGGTAGTGCCCCGTTGGAAGACAGCCGTTTGAAAATCTCGAGCTGTGCCAGACCACCATCACTGGGCCTTCAGCGCCGCGAATTGCCGTTACTGTTGCGTTTTGACGATCCTGAATCGTGCCAGGACCCTATTCCTGGGACTTCACACCGCATAACTGAATAACTTCTGCGCCCCGACAGTCCGACATCGCACCACCACGCAATTTCTGGGACGTCATTGAAACTTCTGTAAACCCTTAGAACGAATGTTCGCGGCGCTAAGGCGAGAGTCGTCTGTTGAACACCACCCGCCCTTCATTCGTGAAACTCTTGTAAATGTTTAAACTGTTCAATACGAATGTGCGCGGCGCTAAGGCGAGAGCCACATTTCGAGAACGGCCCCCACGCCATCCGTGGAACTCCTTACAGTTGTTGAATACGCATGTGCGCGGCGAGAAGGCGAGAGCTACATTTTTCCTTTCTTACTATATATATAACCTTCTAAATCTGTAGAACGAGAGTGCGCGGCGCTGAAGCGAGAGCCACATTTTGAAAACGGCTTTCTCGCCCGCCCACCCGTGAAACTCTTGCACATGTTGAGGATCATGCATGGCGAGGAAGTCTCAGGCGAAACGCCCGGCCCGCAAGGGCAGGAACGCGACAGAGGCAGAGTTTCTCTTGCACGCAAGAGAACGACAGCTGGGCATCCTGGTTGCCTTCGTCATGGGGAGCCGAATTCTCGCGCTTCGCGGGGTGCACGTCAGAAGCGCGCAGAGCGTGGGCAGTTGGAGGGCTCCTGGGAGCCTTTCGGATACATCTTCGGGGCGTATATTGGGGGCATCTTGGGGCCCCTTGGGAGCTTTCGGGGGCCATCTTGAGGCCTCGTGGAGGCGTCTTGTGCCATCTTCGGACGCTCTGGAGCCCTCTGGCGCCTCTGGAGGCTGTTTCGGTGGCCTCTCCGGGGCCGTCGTGGGGGCCTCCTTGGCCACCCTGTCGCCATCGGAAGCCGCCTTGGGGCCCTCTTGAGTGTTTCCTTGACAGTCTTGGGGCGCAGTTGGAGGCCTCTTGGGCCGTCTTGGGGCGACATGGGGGGCCGTTTGGGCCGTCATGGGCTGTCTTGGACGCATCGAAACAAAACATAGGGTTTTGGCGATGTTTGTTCGTTCGGCCCTCTTGGGCGTCCTCTTGGGGCCCTCTGGAGACGCCTTGGAGGCTTTTGGGGCTGTCAAGAGGGCCATCTTGGGGCTTGGGTCATTTCGAGGCCGTCTGAGGCCGTCCAGGAGCATTTTTGGACAGCCGAGGTCGCGGGACCTTCTGCTAATCACCCCCCCGTCAAACCGGCTGGACTGGACCCTTGGGGTAGGGGGTTTGGGGAGGGGCAACAGTCGCACACGCCGAGTAGACCCCAAGGGGCCCTCTTGCCTTGGCACCGCTCGGACCAGCGCCAGAAAGTCTGGACCAACGCCAGAAAGTCTGGAGCATCTTGGACCAGAGCCAGAAAAACTGGAGCATCTTGGACCATCATGCAGCATCTTGGACCATCTTGAGAGCAGAAACGCGCGCGAAATCAAACAATGTACGGGGAATGGGCGTCTGGGCGGTGGCAAGTTGCTTCTGGAGAAGTCGCGCGGGGAACCCTCGTGGAGCGCCGAGCCGCGCCTGGGAACTCCGGACGGTGAGCCCCTCGGAGAGTAGTACAGTTCTTGCGATGCCTATACTTCTGAGACTACTAGATTTCTCGGGGTGGAATTCCGTGGTGGCGATTGGTGTGTGTGTGTGTGTGTTGTCGGATGGGGGTCCGCGCTCGAACGGGAGCCCCCCTGGGAGTCCGACAATCTGTACCCATACCTATAGCGCCTTCATCTCCTCGCCCTTCCCAATATCTCCTCCCTATCGGTTCGAGTGTGTGTTGTATGTTGTTCTGCCCTCAGAACTCGAAGGGACTTGAGGACACTGTAAACTTTGTGCGTCGATGCACGGTGGTGGGATTCCGGTTGGAGAATATCGAAGACGCCCACGGCGAATCATTGTCGCCCCCTGCCTTTCGGAAGCGATTATGTTGCCGAACGTGGCGGCCAGAGCTCGACCAAGCAGCTATCGGACAATGTGCTCCCCCAGCCGTTGTGGAAATCATTCGGGGAACACGTGGGGGCGAAGAAAGAGAAGGAGGAGATGGAGGAGGATGCGGAGGTGGAGGAATAGGAGGAGAAGAGGGAGGAGGAGGAGGAGGAGGAGGAGGAGGTGGAGGAGGAGGAGGAGGAGGAGGAGGAGGAGGAGGAGGCCTGTTGGGAACCTTTGGAGGCTCCCTGGAGGCTCTCTCGCCGTCTGAGGGCGTTCCTGGCTCGCTTGACGCCGTCGGACACTGGCCTGGGGGCCTCTCTGGGTCAAGTTGGTGTCCTCCTGGGGCGCTTCGGGGCCGCCTCGGAAGTCGTCCAAGGCGTCTTGGAGGTCTCCTGGGCCGTCAGCCCTCGCGGGGCTATCTTGAAGGCCTCCTGGGCCGGCGGGGGCCCATATCTCTGAGGTCTCCTGGACGCTCGTGGGGCCATCTTGGTGGCTTCTGTCGGGGGTGGGCAGACCTTCTACCCTGACACGTCGATTGGTGAATCGTCCGTTTTCGGCTCTCGAGAGGGCGTCGCGGCCTTTATTTTCCAGGCTTGCGCCCGCCAGGTTTGGGCCCGAGGTCGTTTTCACTAAACCACGTTTTACTAAAGGGGGTTCTGTCCATCCCCGACTCTGGGGCCATCTTGGACCGTCGGAACGCCCCAAATGAGCGACGAGCACCAGAAAAGGAATGATTTCGGCCTCTGCGGGCTTTCCTGGAGGTCCTCTCGGAGGCCTCTTGGACCGTCTTGGAGGCTTTTCTGACCGTCTTGGGGGATCTTTAGGCCATATCGAAGGCGCCGACGGCGAATCACCGCCGCCCCCTCCCTTTAGGATGCACTTATGTGGCCAAACTTTTGTGCAAACTTTGGCCACGCCATTGGACCATGAGTTCCTTCAGTTGTTGTGGAAGCCCGTCGGGGGGGGGAAACGGGGGGGAGGAAGAGGAGGATGAGGAGAGGGAGGAACAAGAGGATGACGAGACGGATCGACCTTTGGAGCTTCTGGGGTCATTCTTGGGCCCTCCTGAGAGCTTCCTGGTGGCCTCTTGGAGGCCTCTTGGGGGCCTGGGGGCCTATCGGGGGCATTTGGGGTCTTTCTGGGGGCCTCTTTGGCCGTCGTTCGGAGTTCCTGGCCCGTCTGACGCCGTCGGAAGCAGTCTTGGGACGCTTCGGGGTCGTCTTGGAGGCCATCTTGGGCGTCTTCTTGGGCCGTCTTGGGGCCCTTTGGGGGCAGTCTTTGGAGCCTCCTGGGCCGTCCTGGGGCCATCTTGAATGCCTCTTGGGCAATCTTGGGGGCCTCTTGGGCTGTCTTGGACCGTCGGAAGGCCATTTCGAAGCAAATTCCGCAATCCTTCAACAATCCCAGGGCAAGACTGCATGATCTTAGCCTCTTCGGGCCTTTCTTGAGGACCTCTTGGAGGTCTCTTGGGCCGTCTTAGGGGCCTCTTGGGCGTTCTTGGCCCGTCTTGGGCTCTTGGACCATCTTGGTGGTCTTGGAGGCCTCTTGGGGTCGTCTTCCATCTTGGAGCCATCCTGAGCTCTTTTGGGGCCATCGTGCCCATCTTGGAGACATCTCGGAGGCCATCTTGGGCCATCTTAGCCGTGCTGGAGGCGATTTGACCCATGAGGGGGGACCTTCGGCGGCTTCCTGGGTGGCTGGCGAGCTGGGCCGAATCCCCCAGGGTGAGTTCCTGTTCAGACAAAAAAGCCATAAACCACCAGACATCTAGCACGCCAGGCACCCTGTGGTATATCAACAGGGGGCGGCGGATCGAAGAAGCCTATGGCGAATCACCGCCGCCCCCTGCCTTTTTGGAAGCGCCTCTGGGGCCGAACGTTGAGGCCAGAGCTTGGCCAAGCTATCGGGCCAGTTGTTCCCCGAATCGGTTTGGAAAGCCTTAGGGGAACCCGTGGGCATCATGAAAGTCATCTTGGCCGTCTCGAGGCCATTTTGACCCTTTCGAGCCTTCTTGGATGACGTCTTGGGGGGCTCTTGGACCGTCTTGGAGGCCATCTTGAGCGTCCTGGAGGCCTCTTGGGCCGTCTTGGGGGCCTCTTGGGGCCGTCTTGGGCCTCTTGGGCGATCTTTGGGGGCACTTGGGCCGTCTCGGGCCGTCGGAAGGCCGAAACAACTCAAATGCCACGATCCTTCAAGAACTCATGGGACATCAATACCTTTGGCCTTTTCGGGCCTTCCTGGAAGCCCTCTTGGAGGCCTCATGGGCCGTCTTGGGCCATCTTAGAGCCATCTTCGGCCGTCTTGGTGGGCCCCTGGCCCGTCCGACGCCGTCGGAAGCCGTTTGGGGGGCCTCTCTGAGACGACTTGGGGCCATCTTGGAATGCTCCAGGGCCGTCTTGGAGGCCATCTTTGGCGTCTTAAAAGCCTCCTGGGCCTCTTGGGGGCCTCTTGGGGCCGTCTTGGGGGCCTCTTGGGCCGTTCTGGGGCCGTCTTGGAGGCCTCTTGGGCGATCTTTGGGCGATCTTTGGAGGCTCTTGGGCCGTATCGGGCGGTCGGAAGGCCGAAACGAAGCAAATGTCAACATCCTTCGAAAACCTAGGGGCAGTCAGTGTTTCTGGCCTTTTCTGGCCTTCCTGAAAGCCCTCTTGGAGGCCTCTTGGGCCGTCTTGGGCCAGCTTCGAGCCAACTTCGGCTATCTTGGTGGGCTCCTGGCCCGTCTGACGCCGTCGGAAGCCGTTGGGGGGGGCTTTCTGGGCCGACTTGGGGCCCTCTTGTGGGGTGCTCCAGGGCCGTCTTAGAGGCCATCTTGGGCGCAATGGAGGCCTCTTGAGTCGTCTTTGTGCCCTCTTGGGGTCGTCTTGGGGGCCTCTTGGGCAGTCCTGAGGCAATCTTGCATGCCTCTTGGGCGCTGTGGGGGCGATCTTGGGGGCCTCTTGGGCCGTCTTGGGTCGTCAGAAAGCCGAGGAGAAGCGAATGCGAAAATCCTTCAAGCACCTAAGGAAAATCAATGATTTTGGCCTCTTGGGGCCCTCCTGGAGGACCTCTTGGAGGCCTTTGGGGCCGTCTGGGAGGCCTCTGGGGGGCCTCTTGGGCCGTCTTGGGCCGTCTTGGACTCTCTTGGGCCGTCTTGGAGGCCGTCTTGGACCATCTTGGGCGAACTTGGAGGCCATCTTGGACCATCTTGGAGGCCATCTTGGGCCAACGTGACCATCTAGGAGCCCATCTTGAGGCGTCTTGGAGGTTTTTTTGTGGACGTTGAGGTCGTTTGCAGGCTTTCCGCAGGGCTGGCGGGACGGGCCGAAGCGCCAGGAACAAGAACCAAAACCAAAACCGAGAGGATTTGACACGCCAGGCACCCCTGCGATGAATCGACAGGGGGCGGCGGATCTAAGACGCCTCCGGCGAACCACCGCCGCCCCCTGCCTTTGTGGCAGCGCCTATGTGGCCGAACGTTGAGGCCAGACCTGTCAAGCTATCGGACCATGTGTTCCCCGAATCGGTTTGGAAAGCCTTCGGGGAACACGTGGGCATTTTGAAGGTCATTTTGGCAGTCTGGAGGCCATTTGACTCTTTCTGGCCTTCTTGGAGGACGTCTTGGAGGGCTCTTGGACCGTCTTGGAGGCCATCTTGAGCGTCTTGGAGACCTCTTGGGCCGTCTTGGGGGCCTCTTGGGGCCGTGTCTTGGGCCTCTTGGGCGATCTTTGGGGGCACTTGGGCCGTCTTGAGCCGTCGGAAGGCCGAGAAGAATCGAATTCCAAAATCCTTCAAAGACCTAAGGAAAATGAATGATTTTGGCCTCTTCGGGCCCTCCTGGAGGACCTCTTGCAGGCCGCTTGCGCCGTACTGGAGGCATCTGGGGGGCCTCTTGGGCAGTCTTGGGCCGTCTTGGACTCTCTTGGGCCGTCTTGGAGGCCGTCTTGGACCATCTTGGGCGGACTTGGATGCCATCTTTGGCCATCTTCGCGATTTTCTGAGGATGTCGCGAGCGAAACGGCAGTTTTTGGGAGGATTTGTTGTGCACGTTCGCGATTTGTTGAGGATGTCCCGAGCGAAACGGCTGTTTTTTGGAGGATTTTTTGTGCACGTTTGCGATTTTTGGAGGATGTCCAGAGGGAACGGCACGGTGGCGGGACGGGCCGAAACCCACTGGGAGAGTTCTTTTGGAAAAAGAGCCAAAACCAAAACCGAGAGGTCTAGCACGCCAGGAACCCCTGCGATGAATCGACAGGGGGCGGCGGATCGAAGACGCCAACTGCGAATCACCGCGGCCCCCTGCCTTTTTGGAAGCGCCTATGCGGCTGAACGTTGAGGCCAGACCTGTCAAGCTATCGGACCATGTGTTCCCCGAATCGGTTTGGAAAGCCTTCGGGGAACACGTGGGCATCTTGAAGGTCATCTTGGCCGTCTCGAGGCCATCTTGACCCTTTCGGGCCTTCTTGGAGGACGTCTTGGGGGGCTCTTGGACCGTCTTGGAGGCCATCTTGAGCGTCCTGGAGGCCTCTTGGGCCGTCTTGGGGGCCTCTTGGGGCCGTGTCTGGGGGGCACTTGGGCCGTCTCGGGCCGTCGGAAGGCAGAAAAAAAGCAAACGCCACAATCCTTTAAACACCAATGGGAAATCAATGATTTTGGCCTCTTCGGGCCTTCCTGGAGGCCCTCTTGGAGGCCTCATGGGCCGTCTTGGGCCCTCTTGGAATGATCCAGGGCCGTCTTGGAGGCCATCTTGGGCGTCTTAAGGCCTCCTGTGCCGTCTTGGGGGCCTCTTGGGACCGTCTTGGGGCCCTCTCGGGCCGTTTTGGGGCCATCTTGGAGGCCTCTTGGGCGATCTTTCGGCGATCTTTGGGGGCTCTTGGGCCGTCTCGGGCCGTCGGAAGGCCGAAAAGAAGGAAATGTCAAAATCTGTCGAAAACCTTAGGAATATCAAGGTGTTTGGCCTTTCCAGCCTTCCTGGAGGCCCTCTTGGGGGCCTCTTGGGCCGTCTTGGGCCAGCTTCGAGTCAACTTCGGCAATCTTGGTGGGTTCCTGGCACGTCTGACGCCGTCGGGAGCCGTCTGGGGGGCCTTTCTGGGCCAACGGGGGACCCTCTTGGGGCGCTTCGGGGCCGTCTTGGAGGCCATCTTGGGCGTCTTGGAGGCCATCTTGGGCGTGTTGGAGGCCATGTCGGCCGTCTTGGGGCCCTCTTGGGGCCATCTTGGAGGCGACTTGGGCCGTCCTGGGGCCCTCTTGGGGACCTCTTGGTTGATCTTGGGGGCCTCTTGGGCCGTCTTGAGCCGTCGGAATGCCGAGAAGAAGCAACCTCCAAAATCCTTCAAGCACCTACGGAAAATCAATGATTTTGTCCTCTTCTGGCCCTCCTGGAGGACCTCTTGGAGGCTTGTCGGGCCGTCTGGGAGGCCTCTGGGGGGCCTCTTGGGCCGTCTTGGGCCGTCTTGGACTCTCTGAGGCTGTCTTGGAGGCCGCCTTGGACCATCTTGGGCGGACTTGGAGGCCTTCTGGGGCCGTCTTGGAGGTCATCCTGGCCGTCTTGTGTGGCCGAACGTTGAGGCCAGACCTGCCAAACCATCGGACCATGTATTCCCCGAATCGGTTTGGAAAGCCTTCGGGGAACACGTGGTTGTCTTGAAGGTCATCTTGGCCGTCTTGGAGGCCTCTTGGGCGATCTTTCGGCGATCTTTGGGGGCTCTTGGGCCGTCTCGGGCCGTCGGAAGGCCGAAAAGCAGGAAATGTCAAAATCCGTCGAACACCTTAGGAAAATCAATGCTTTTGACTTCTTCTGGCCTTCCTGGAGGCCCTCTCGGGGGCCTCTTGGGCCGTCTTGGGCCAGCTTCGAGTCAACTTCGGCAATCTTGGTGGGTTCCTGGCACGTCTGACGCCGTCGGGAGCCGTCTGGGGGGCCTTTCTGGGCCAACGGGGGGCCCTCTTGGGGCGCTTCGGGGCCGTCTTGGAGGCCATCTTGGGCGTCTTGGAGGCCATCTTGGGCGTGTTGGAGGCCTCTTGGGCCGTCATGGGGCCCTCTTGGGGCCATCTTGGAGGCCACTTGGGCCGTCCTGGGGTCCTCTTGGGGGCCTCTTGGTTGATCTTGGGGGCCTCTTGGGCCGTCTTGAGCCGTCGGAATGCCGAGAAGAAGCACATTCCAAAATCCTTCCCAAACTGAAGGGCAATCAATGATTTTGGCCTCTTCGGGCCCTCCTGGAGGACCTCTTGGAGGCCTCTTGGGCCGTCTGGGAGGCCTCTGAGGGGCCTCTTGGCCCGTCTGGGGCCCTCTTGGACTCTCTTGGGCCGTCTTGGAGGCCGCCTTGGACCATCTTGGGCGGACTTGGAGGCCATCTTGGACCATCTTGGAGGCCATCTTCGGCCATCTTGGCCATCTTGGAGGCCATCTTGGAGCCGTCTGGGGCAGAAAATTGGGGAAGCGAGGTCCGTGGACAAAAATCCCGGGACCCCGGCGGGACGGGCCGAAACCCATTGGGAGAGTTCTTCTGGAAAAAGAACCAAAACCAAAACCGATAGGGTTCGGCACGCCGGGCACCCCTTTGCTGAAGCAACAGGGGGCGGCGGATCTTGCGGCCTTCGGCCCATCCCGCCACCGTGCTTTGGACGGATCGTTCGGCAACTCGAGGCCTTCTTTGGCCGCCCGGGAGGCCTCTTGGCGCCTGCTCGGCCCGTCTTTGAGTTTCTTAGGGCCCCGAGAAAAAAAAAAACAGCATGCGGGAAGACGCCCCGGGCGCGCTGGGAGCCCTGGGAGACTTCGGAATCTGACGTCCAGGCCCTTTCCAAGATCGTCAGAGCTGCTGCCTGAGGCCCAGGGGGCTGAGCAGGGGCCCATGAGGAGGACACTCCGGCTCTGGCCTCGCAGGCTCGGCGGCGGGCGTTGGTGTGGAGCCCGTTGGCTTATCCCAGGGCGTTGGTTTAAGTCGGCCTGTCCCTCTACAGGGGGAATATCTAAAAATAGTCGAAACACAGTCTGGGGACTATTTTGTGAGTATTTTTGGGCATCTCTGGAGCCTTTTTGAGTATTTTTTTTCTGCTCGTTGAACATCGCCCTGTAGGGGGACACGCCCGACTCGGCGTTGGTGAGGCAGTGGGCGGAGCTTTTCGGGCGAGCGCGTCTGTGCACCGCCTGCCGTCCTGCGGATGGCCGACCGGGTCGAGTCAGGAGCAGAGTGCGGCTCGCGGCGGCGAGGGCCGCCGGTAGTTTTTCTCGCCGGGCGGCTGCTCTTGTGCAGGGCGCTGACCTCTGCCTCGGTCCTTGCCTCTGCCGATCACGTGTTCGGTTTTTGTTTTGGGGCAGTTCCTCCTCCTCATCCTCTTTTACAGTCCGCTCCCGACCGATATCCGAGAGAATCAGGAGCAGGTGCGAGCTGACAGTGGCGAGGGCCGCTGGTTCCCTAAATGATGAGAGTTCGTCGCCAGCGTCGCAGTCATTGTTGTCATCATCGTGTGGCATCACCGGCCCGTCTCCCTCCTTCTCTCTCTCTTTCTCCCGCTTCTCTCTCCCGCTTCTCTCTCCCGCTTCTCTCTCCCGCTTCTCTCTGCCTTTCTCTTTTGCGCTCGCTCTCTCTCTCTCTCTCTCTCTCCCTCTCTCTCTCTTTCCCTTTTTCTCTTTATAGATTTCTATGGTTGCTTCTTCTCTCTTTCCCCATCTATATTTCTTTCTTTCTTTCTGTCCCTCTGGGCAGGGCAGAGCTTTGATCTACCCCTTGCCAGGCGTGTGCTCCATCTCTCTGCGCATCGAACCAAGGTCGAACGCGGCGCCTTCTGAGGGATGCTTCTGCCTCGTCGTCGTCCTTCATCCTGGTTCTTCTTCTGCCTCTGCTTCTGATCCTGCTCCTTCTGCTCCTCCTGTTCCTCTCCCTCCGCCCCGCATGTTGACGTGATTCTTGGCCCTGGCGATTTGGCTTCTGGGGGTGGAGCCGATTTTAGCAACAACATTGACCACGGCTTCTCCTTCTCATGCTTCGCCTTCCTCCTACCCCCCCTCGGTGGTCTGCAGCAGGAATCCAAAGCGTCAAGACGGTCAACCGCAATTCTCCGGCTTGCGCTCTGCTCCCTCCGCTCTGCCCTGGCTCGGGGCACGACGGGCAGGGGCGCGAGCAAACCCGCTGGGCGGCCCGACCGGAGAGGATCAATCGAAGCAGCCTGGTGTTGACGACCATCTTCAGGAGGAGAAAAAACACTCAGACACAATTAATCGGCGATTCCCAGAAAGTATGGGAAAATATGGGAAGTGGGGGGGAAGACAAAAGCCCAGAAAATATGGGAAAATACGGGGAAGCTTTTTATTTGTGTGTATTTATTTGTGTGTCCCAGTTCCCCTTCACATCTGTACGTACGAATGTGTATCTGTAGGTCCACGCATACACACATCTTCAAATTCAGATTCGGATGGCTTGCGCCATTCCGCCAACGCCCAGAAGGAACGAGAGCTTGCGACGATCGTGGAGGTCCTTTGGTGGGTCCGGAGCCTCACTGGCCTCTTGGATGCATCGGAGGTTTGGGGGTGAGATCGAAGTGGAACGAGCCCTTCTGCTTACTCGTTGCCCCCGTGGCTGGGGGATGGAGTTGGCAAGGAATTGGTTCGTTTCTAAGTCCAAAGCTGGGCCCCCTGTGCGGGCAACATACGCATCTTGTGGGGTGCCTCATGGAGCTGCAGGCCGGCCTGGCCAGGTCCGCGATGACCCAGGAACGGTCACCAGGAGCAATGGCCAGGCGCAACCACGAGGAGGCGAGGTCTTACAAGCTCCCAGTGAGGCGCCTCCACAGAGGCTTTCCTGAAGCGCGCGCTTGATGGCCTGTGCCGCTTAGATCCGGGTCTCAATAAGCGGAGCACGCCGCGAAAACTAGAAAAGTGCGACAAGTGTGCGAAAAGTGCGAAAAGTGCGAAACGTGCGAAAAATGCAAAACGTGCGAAAAGTGCGAAAAGTAGAAAAGCGCGAAAAATGCGAATAGTGCGAAAAGCGCTAAAAGTAGAAAAGCGCGAACAGTTCGAAAAGCGCGAAAAGCGTGAAAAGAGCGAAAAGCAAAGCGAAATGTGAAACAAGCTTGGAAAGCAGCATAACAAATCATAAAATTGAGAGGCGGAAGCCAACAATAATCTGAAACAGTAATTTCTTGCGAGAAACCCAGGAATAAAGAAAGCCAGGGTAGACATGTCACGGAATCTCCGTTCCCCCTTCCTCCCCCATCGTTTTTCCCTGGAGTGAAAAGCGAAATGCGGAAACCACGGGGCATGTCGCAGAACGCCCCTCGGGCATGTCACAGAACACCTCTCGTCGTCGTCTTCGTCGTCGTCGTCGTCGCCGTCCTCGTTGTCCTCCATCCTCTGTCCTCCTCCTTCTCCTTTTCCTTCATCGCAAGCGGACGTGCGCATCTCACGGAACACGCCCCCAGTACAGGCATGAGCGGCCTCCGGGCCACAACCAGGGCACGACTGGCGCAATTTGGGGCGCATCGTTTGTCCAGGGGGCCTCTGGTCCACAAGCGAGAGTGCGGCGGCGGGATGGGCCGAAGGCCGGCAGATACCGGCATGCCCGCCACGCCTCACAGAAAAAAGGCTGCGAAGGAGGACGGGGGGCGAAGGACGGGGAACGTCGCCTCAACAGGAAGCAGGGGGGGCGGGGGGCGCAGCGGGGAGGGGGGCAAGGCGGCAGAGGACTGGCAGGACGAGGGGGGCGAAGATGAGGATGGAGGGCGACGGGGGCCACGTGGGAGGAATCGCGGATTCCTTTTGAATCAAATGGGGGATGGGGCCCCGCCCAGCAGAGGGCGACGCGCGGCAGAGGGGCGCCCTCCTCGAGCATCAAGGATTCATCTGAACCCGACCGCCCAAACGGCCAAACTATGAGTCCAACGCGAGCGCGAGGGAGGAAGCAGAGCACAGGAGTTCTGCGAATCCCACGGGGCTAGAGACGCGATCACGATGAAAGCAAGCACAACTGCAAGAGTGGCGGCCTGGGGGGCGCAGCCTCAAAAGGAACGCACAAATACCGACCGCGTCGACTCCAAGACCTCGCCATTAAACGTGAGATTGCGGAGGTCGTCCAACCAAGAATCCTCCACTACACAGCGCCGGCCCTGGAATTCTGCACTACGCGCCATGTGCCTGTGCCCTCGCCGACGCCGTGGTCAGTGGCAACCCGCACTGACAAGGAGCAGCGAGCAGAGGAGAGGGAGAGAGGAGAGGAGACGAGGAGGAGCCCGCGGACGGCCAAGCGTTCACAGTTACGAGGCTCCACGCAGCGGCGCCCAAGCGAAAACAGCTGGCGTTTGAGGCGGCCGGTGGGTCTGCGCTGGATTGGCCCCCCGAGAAAACAGGACAAGAAGGGGGGCGAATAGAAATCCGTTCGCAATCGGTTCCCGGGCCACTCCCAGGTCAAGCAAAAACTACTTATTCGAGGCGCGTCCAACCGCGGCGACGAAAGATTTGCCGTCCCCTTCCTGGTTGCTGGCCGCCTCGCCCCCCGGCCGGCTCCAAGTCCCAGGCGGAAAAGGGAGAAGTGGGGAAAGCGGGGAGGGGGATTATATGGATCAGGGAGGAGGAGGAGCAGGAGGAGGAGGAGGAGGACGACGAGGACGAGGACGAGGGCGAGGACGCGACGGGGAAGTGGAAGAGAACGACGATCACGAGATGTCGGCGAGCGCGACGTACGCGTTCAGCACCCGCCTTCGCACCGCCAGGCGCCGCATGCACGCGGCGCCGCGGCCGGTGTAGACCACCTGGGATAGACGACGTGAGCCCTCGCTCGATACTCCCGCATGATTCACTCCGAGACGCCCTGGCCAGAGAGGCCCCTGACCCAAGCGGAAGGAATTTGAACGCCCGGCGGCCTCGCACCAGCCGCCGTTCTCGAGCATCACGCCTCGCTGCACCAGCTGGCGCAACTTCCGCCTCCACTTCTCGGCCTGGGCTGGACATTCCTCCCGCCCGACAGGTCGGGGTCGTTTGCGAGCGCAGTTCGTAATCGGATTGTCGCGAGGTGGACTGACTGAACTGAACTGGACTGAGCGGAACTGAATTGATAAAAGCCGTTCGGCGGCAGTTTTATCCTCGCGGGGGGCGAGGATACTTCGCTGCCAGTCCTCAGCGAGGGGGTGAGGACATGTCGCTGGCAGTTTGAAGCGAGGGGTGCGTGGCTATTTCGCTGGCAGTTGTAAGCAAAGGTCTGGTGATATTTCGCTGGCAGTTTTAAGCTATTCGGTGAAATATGTCGCCTGCAGTTTTAAGAGAGGAGGTGAGGATATTTTGCTGGCAGTTCGAGGTCGAAGGGGTAATGATATTTCGCCGGCAGTTTTAGGCGATGGGGCGAAGACGTTTCGCTAGCAGTTTTAAACGAGGAGGTAGGGATATTATATTGCGCTGGCAAGTCTAAGCCGAGGGGGCGAGGACATCTCGCTGGCAGCTGTAAGCCAAAGGGATGACGACATGTTCCCGGCACTTCTGATTCAGGGGTGATGATATTTCGCTGGCAATTTTCAGCCGCGGCGCGAGGAAATCCCGCTGGCAATAGCCGGGGGGCGAGGCTATTTCGGTGGCAGCTCGAAGCCAGGGGGAGGATATCGCGTCGGCCGTTTGAGCGAAAGGATGAGCATATTTCGCGGGCAGTTTTTACGCGAGGGGGGCGCGGATACTTCGCTGGCAGTTATAAACGAGGAGGCGAAGATATTTTGAAGGGGCGAAGATATGTCGATGGCAATGCAAAAAGAGGGGTTGATAATACTTCGCCAGCAGTTTTAAGCCAAGGGGACGATGATATTTCGCTTGCAGTTTTCAGCCAGGGGGCGCGGTTATTGTGTTGGCAGTTTTCAGCCAAGGGGGCGCGGTTTATTGCGCTGGCAGAGCTCGCTGCCCCTCTCGCAAAAAGCTACTGTTTCAGATTGTTGTTGGCTTCTGCCTCTCAATTTTATGATTTGTTATGCTGCTTTTCGAGCTTTTCTCTCATTTCGCTTTGCTTTTCGCTCTTTTCGCGCTTTTCGCGCTTTTCGCGCTTTTCTACTTTTCGTGCTTTTCGTATTTTTCGCACTTTTCGCACTTTTCGCACTTTTCTACTTGTCGTGCTTTTCGCACGTTTCGCACTTTTCGCACGTTTCTACTTCTCGCGCTTTTGGAACGTTTCGAACTCCCACTTTTCGAGCTTTTCGCACGTTTCTACGTTTCACACTTTTCGCACTTTTCGAACTTTTCGCACTTTTCTACGTGTCTATTTTTACACTTTTCGCACTTTCCTACTTTTCGCACTTTTGGCGTCTTTCTCCGGATGTTGAGGATGCTTAGATTGCCCGCTTCGTTGATGGCCAGGACCGCCGCGCCACTCGAAGTCGTAGCCACGGCGCGTAGCAGCTGATCGCACCGTTCCGAGCCTGAGAAACGGGCGTAAAAAAGGCTCGCTTGGTTTCTGGGGCTGACCGGCCGCCCTGAGCCTGCACCAGCTCTTCCGGCATGCAGCACGCTGTCTCGTACCAATGGGCACCGCCTCTGCGCAGCGAGTGCGCTCCTACTACAGCAGTCTAGAAGAACTGCGTGACATCTCGGCGGACGGAATCGCAATTCATGGGGCGAGGCCCCGCCAATCGAGTATTGCAAAACACGGGAGCGTCTGGGTTGGACCCCCCGCGCGAGTCCCGCTGCGCCAACCATTCCTGCACGAGTTGGCAAGGGCACAGGCTCGGGGTGTCGACCATCCTTGGGATGTGGCACACACCGCCTTGCCCGAGCGGGTCGTTCTTTTAGCGGGCCGCGAAAATTGTCACGAAATTCTCGTGCAAAGAGATGTCTCGACGCCGGAGGGCGAGCGTCCCGGAACACCTCCGGACGCCGAGGAAAGAAACTGCTGCTATAGCGGCGTCTCGGGCAGCGGCCTGGCTGCCAGCTTTGAGGCGGGCGGTCTGGTAATTCTGCAATTCTTCCAGAGATACTGGGCGTGTTGCGCGCCACCGTGAATGGTCGGCCCGTTTTTTCAGACCTCTCCAAAATTGGGCCGGTCGGTCTGTCCATCTGTCAAATTGTGCTGACAATTTGCGCTGCTGGTGCTAATAGCGCGCGCACTATAGCGCGCAGTTTCGTGACGGATGGCCAGGACCGGCCGTCCATCTGGTTGAACCGCAGCATGAACTTCACGTCTGGGAAAGCGCGTTCTGTGGTCGCTTTGGGGAATGGGGGGTGTTTGGCACCGGACCCCCCCCCGCACGGAAACCGGACCCCCTCCCGCACGGAGGGGGGGGGGTTCGAACCCCCGCCCCCTCCCCCCCTTCCCGTGACGGATGGGGGGGGGCAGGGTGCACCCCCCCCCCCTCCCTCTCCCCTACTTTTCCTTTTCCCCTTTCCTCGGGCCAGCGCCTGCGTCGGCGGCGGCTGGCGGCGGCGGCGGGGGCGACGACTTCCTTTTCTGGGCCGGCGCCGGCGCCTGCGGCGGCGGGAGGCGGCGGCGGGGATCGTCGACGAGTACGACGGCGACGACGATGACGACGATAACGACGCTCCGCCACCGTGCATGGTTTTGGGTCGGAGCCCTAGTGGATGCCTCTTGGGGTCTCGTCGGAGGGCTCTCGGGGGCCTCTGAAGGGCATTTGTGCAGCCTCTTGGGCGCCTCTTCGGCATCTCTTCGGGCCTCTATGAGGTGGTGGTCGTGGTGGTGGGCTGTGGTGGTGGTGGTGGTGGTGGTGGTGGTGGTGGCGGTGGTGGTGGTGGTGGTGGTGGAGTGGTGGTTGGTGGTGGTGGCGGTGGTGGTTGTTGCGGTGGGTGTGGTGGCAAGTTGTGGTGGTGGTGGTGGCGGCGGCGGTGGTGGTGGTGCGGTTTTTTGCTGGTGGTGGTGGTGGTGATGGTAGTTGTGGTGGTGGTGGTGGTGGATTAAGGTGGTGGTGGTGGTGGCGGTGGTGGTGTGGTGTTTTGTCGTGGTGGTTTTGGTGGTGGTAGTGGTTGTGGTGGTGGTGGTGGTGGGTTGTGGTGGTGGTGGTGGTGGCGGTGGTGGTGGTGGTGGCGGTTGTGGTGGTGATTTGTTGTGGTGGTCGTGGTTGTGGTGGTGGGTGGTGCTGGTGGTGGTGGACGTGGTGGTGGTGGAGGTGGTGGTGTGGTGGTTTGTGGTGGTGGTGGTGCTGGTGGGTTGTGGTGGTGGTGGTGGTGGTGACGGTGGTGGCTGTGGTGGTGGTGTGGTTGTCTGTTGTGGAGGTAGTGATTGTGGTTGTGGTTGGTGGTGGTGGTTGTGGTGGTGGTTGTGGTGGTGGTTTGGTGGTGATGTGGTGGGGGTTTGTGGTGGTGATGGTGGGTTGTTGTGGTGGTTTCGGTGGTGGCGGTGGTCGTGGTGGTGGTGGTTATGGCGTGGTGGTTTGTGGTGTTGGCGGTGGTGGTGGTGGTGGTGGTTGTGTTTTGTGGAGGTGGTGCTGGTGGTGGTGGTGGTGGTGGGGGTGGGGGTGTGGTGGTTTGTGGTGGTGGTGGTGGTGGTGTGGTGGGTTGTGGTGGTGGTGATGGTTGTGGCGGCGGTGGTGGTGGGTTGTTGTTGTGGTGGTGGTGGTGGTGGTGAGTTGTTGTGGTGGTGGCTGTGGTGGTGGTGTCTGTGTGGTGGTTTGGTGGTGGTGGTGGTGGGTTGAGGTGGTGGTGGAGGTGGTATTGGTGGTTGGTGGTGGTGGCGTGGTTGTTTGTGGTGGTGGTGGTGGTGCTGCTGCTGCTAGTGCTGCTGGTGGTGGATGGTGGATGGTGGGTGGTGGGTGGTGGGTGGTGAGTGGTGGTGGTTGTGTTGGTGGTGGTGTGGTGGTTTGTGGTGGTGGTGGTGGTGGTGTTGGATTGTGGCGATGGTTGTGGTGGTGGCAGCGGTGGTGATGGTACTGGTAATGGTGTGGTGGTTTCTGGGGGTGGTGGTGGCTGTAGTGGGTTGTTGTGGGTTTTTGGTGGTTGCGTAGTGGTTTGTGGTGGTGGTGGTGGTTGTGGTGGTGGTGGGTTGTGGTGGTTGTGGTGGTGGTGGTGTTGGTTGTGGTGGTGGCAACACAAATAGTTGCTGTTTTTCTGGTGCCTGCTCTTTCGGTGGTGGTGTGGCTTTCGGCTCTTTCCGCCACCGTGTAATGGATGCCTTTTGAGGTCTCGTCAGAAGGGTTTCGGGGGGGTCTGATGAGCATGCCTGAAACCTCGTGGACCTTCCTAAGGGCCTCTCGGTGGCTCCTGGGGGGTGAGGGCTCGATATGGCGATTTGTGTGTTCCCTCTGCGGCCTCCGGGCCCTCTCTGGTAATCGTCGTTGCGTTTTCGAGGGAAGAAGGAAAACGCCGCCGCCAGCGCCGGCGCGGTGGGTGGGGGGGTTTGGACCCCCCCCCTTGGTCATCGTCGCTGCGTCCCCGCCGTCGGCGCTGCTGGCGGCGGCCAGCGCCGGGGAGGGGGGGGGTTTGAACCTCCCCCCCCGTTGGGAGGAGCGGGGGGTTTTGTTTCGGGAGGAGGGAGGGTTAGGAGGGGGGGGGTCCCTCTGGTTCTGATCGACGGCGCCGAGTGTTGGGGGGGGCCACCCCCCGGTTCGAAACGCGCCGCCGAATGTTCCCAAGGCAAACGCCCGTGAAACGCGCTTTCTCTGTTTCTCTCTCTCTCTCTCTCTTTCCCTTTCTTTCTTTTTTTTTTTCTCTCTCTCTCTCTCTCTCTCTCTCGCTCTTTCTCTCCCACGTCTAAAGTGCAGGGCGACAGCTGCAGCCCTGCCGAGTTTTCGAAAGAATCTACGCCGGTGCGCAGGGAGCTATTGGACCGCTTTTTGATGTTTTCCTCCCAGGCTGCTGGGAGGCAGCAGTGGATTGCCGATGTGGCCTTCCTCCGGTGCGCTCCCTGTTCCACAGAGCTGCTCTCGCGAAGCAGGGACAAGAGGTCGGGGCCCTCACTCAGCAGCTGGCGCGCGCCTGGTGCGTCCAGCGGCGGGGATCGAACTTGCTCGGGCTGCAGCGCGGGGGCCCGGGCCGACCCGCGTGACGAGCTAGAGCGCCAGCGCGCATCGCTCGGGCGAGTGTCCCCCGCGGGCGCGAGATGGGCCTGCGAAGGAACAGCGTGGGGCCCCCAGACATGCGGCCTCCCGGCTGGTGGCCCAGGGTGATCGAAATCGTCGCGGTGCAGCCAAGCGGGGCCGAAGCGCCGGCGGCGCGCGGGTTTGGGCGACCCCGGGCCACGCTTCATCTTGAGCCCTAGTGGCATAGCGTCGCGGCGGCCCCCCCCCTGGCGACCGACTTGCCGCCGAGGAGTCAAAACATGCACCCTTCGTGTTCTTTTTGGTTGTTTGTTGATTTTGGTGGTCGCTGGCCGCCTGGGCCGGCCGAGGCTCCTGGCGACGCTGGTCCTGGCAGTAGTTATTGCCTATGGCGCGCGGACCCAGCGACCGCGCGCAACGACGAGGGTGCCCGCCGCTCCTGCCAGAGAGGCGAACGCATGAAACAACCGCATGTTATTGACAACGCTTTCTGGTCGCAGGGGTCCCCGGCGATTTCTTTGGCTCCCAGTGTAGGCCATTGCTTATGGCGCCAGTGCCCGGCAACCGCCGCCCGCGCTCGGTGACGACCCCCGGGCGGGGCCGCGTGGGAAGGGAGGGGGGTGGGGCGGGGGGCGGGGGGGCGTAAGGTTGGTGAAAGGGGCAAAGGCAGGGTGATGAGAAGAGCAGACGGTGACGCGACGACTTGCGCGCATGTTCATTTTGCGCGTGCGCGGGCGCGGCCTCGGACTAGGTCGCGGCGACTGGCCCGCGGCGCGGGCCTGTTCGGAACGGAGGCGGGTGGCGGAAAAAGGCGGGGCACGCGCCGGGAACGGCCTGGTAGCGATTCCGCAGGCACGCGCATGGATACAAATCCCGCGCCCCGGACAAAAACGTTAAAAAAACCAGAATTAGTCATTAGTCACTGAGGGGAGAACCGTAGATGCACCCGGAGGAGCGGCCACTGACTGGGGGCGGGCGCCGACTCGCGGGGGTCAGCGGCCGTGGGTGCAGTCCGCTGCCCAGTGCTTGTCGTCCTTGTTCATGCCTGCGCCCTTGCACTTTGGGCAGGTGAGCGCGCGGCGGTTGCCAAGGGACTTGCGCGTCGAGAAATTATGCTTTACCGTTCCACGGCTCGAGTACAAACAATTGCGGTTCACCTCGGAGATGAAGGCCTTGATTGCCCCCGGGTTGGTTTTGTTTTTTCCGCAAGCCAAGCCTAGATCTTAGGGGCGCTGGGGTTAGTGATGGCGAAAATGCGCAGTTCGAAGAAAAAACGTGGAAGCAACCGCAGCAGCTGGCGACGGCGACCTTTCCCGCGTGACGGCGCCCGAGGCGCGGGTCGTTCTGCCTTGCTCCTGGGCTTGCGTCAGGGGGCCCCCAGGCACTTGTCCAGAGGTGCTGGCTCTGGCGCTTTCCGGGGGGGGGGGTGGTCGCAGCTGTCGCCCCCGAAGCCACGGGGCCCCCAATCAGGTCGATTCCAAAATCACGGAGCAGACGCTCGCTGTCGAGCGGTACCGCGGCAGATGGTTTTTATGAATCGCTGCTTAAAACTTTGAGTGAATTCGTAAACGTACGGCATCAAAGCCAGCTTCTGGGCAGTGTGCTTCGCCAGTGTCGTTTTTTTCTTTTGCTTGCTAGAACCGTGTCGTGCTTTTCGATCAAATGGCGCAGCGCCAAAAAGGGCCCCAAGGCGCGAACAGCTTGGTCGCTGCTCTCAGCGCGGTCGCCCAAGTGCACCTGCAGCCGGTCGGGTCCCCCGCCCTGTTCGGGGAAGCGCAGCTGCTTCCAAGTGGTCTGGGCCGCGTGGCGCAAGGCTGCGCTGTTTTCTAGCGCGGAGAGCTCCGAACTAGCTGGGTGAGCGGCGTGCAAAGCGTAAATGGTGGTCATGGGATCTTTTGGGTCAGCGAGGGAGTCGGTGACAGACTCTTCTACCTGGTCGATGTCAACCATGATCGCAAACCACGCCCGCCTGATCTGGTCAAGGTCGAGCTCGCGCAACACCTTGCGGAACGGGAGCTCCATGTCTTCCTGGGCCTGGAAGTCCATGGCCCGGGCTGCCCTCGAGAGGCCCTCTCCGACGGCGCGATGGGCGGCGACGCCGACGGTTCCTTCGACGGCGACCTCTTTGGTGATCTCGGCGAGCGCCGCTGTGTGGATGGGACCCTGCTGGGCGCAGGCGGCCGCGATCGCTTCGGCGATGAGGGCCTTGGCGCGGTCCTCGGTCGCCATCGCCCCGGCGGCGCGGCGGTCGATCGGCAGGTCCGCCGATTGACCAGCCCAACCGACATTCGATAAATAAGAACCTCTTGGGGCATCCGCAAGGTGCGGGCAGTTTGGGAAGTAGTGGGGGGGAGGCAGAATAATCGAGAATTTGAGCAAGGGCGCTGTTCTGGCCGTTGACCGACAGGAACACGCTGGAAAAAAAAACACCGTAATAGCGGGTAGGGGCGGTGGGCCAGGAGAAGGGGGCGGGAGGGAAGGAGAAGGATGTGTACGTAATGCGGTGTGTGTGTGTGTATGTATGTGTGTGTGTGTGTGTGTGTGTGTGTGTGTGTGTGTGTGTGTGTGTGCGTGCGTTTTGGTAGGTGCCAAACTCAGTCAGCTCTGTCAGAGCTTGCGCTTCTGGCGCTTAGGAAGACAACTTGGAAGTGCGACGTATGGAAAATCCGGTGCTGGATATTTCGACAGGCCCAGATCGGACGGCTCGCCGGAAAAGGTCAGATCGGGCGGGCCACGACCTGACCGTGTGACACTTGGAGAGAAATTGCGGACGGAACCGCGGGGCCCCCGGATCGTCGGGACACAAGATGACGACGCGCAGGTTTGCGTCATCAGCAACGGCGGGATTCAAACATTGAAACGTCTCCTTCAAAGACGCGCGTGGTGGGTGCGCCCACGCTGCGTGGCCGCGCAGCTCGGCATCGAAAGCGGGAAGTTCTGGAAATTGCCACTCGCGGGCGAGAGCCGTTCTGCCGAGTTTATCTGCGAACGTGTTCAGTGTGAAGTGAACGCCGCATTTCGATCCGATTTCTTGAAAGAGGGCCTTTCGAAACGCCGCGTGAACTGATCCTCGCGCCAGGAACGAGTGACGCGTTGCTCTTGCCAGGAATGTGCGTGGCCGGTGCCCAGCGTTGGGCCGCTCGCTCGGCACGTCCGAATCGATGCGCCAAGGACTCGAGGAAGGGAATCCGCCCATGGCGCGCATTGGCGCGATGCGCTGCTGCGGACTGGTCGAGCCTGAACAGAACTCGCAAACCCTTCAGGCGAGAGGACTCCCCGAGAAGGAACTGGACTTCAATTTGCAACTCTTGGCAAGATGATTTCCAAGGGGTTGGGTTGCGCCTCCCAGGTTGCGAAATTCTCAGGCCAGGTATCGGCGACAAAGCGGCTGTCCCAACGCAAATGATGCGACCACCCATGCATGTTGGACGCGTCGCACTCCGCGACCCGGATTGCGCCTTTGCGAGCAAGGGTCGCCCAGTCAGCGAACTCGGGGGATTGATGTCCCCACGTGTGAGAGGACCGCCGCCGCAGTGCAAGGAACGCAGTGCCCAGGGCTGGGCAGATGCGTGCCAAGGCCGCGCCGCTGAGATCCGAGAGGGTCACCGAAGGGTCCGCCAGGGGGCTGGAACGCCATGCCAAATACACCCCCGGCGCGTTAAACTCAGCCCGAAAACGGTGTAGACGGTGACGCAGCTGCGGAAGGAACTCCGCGATGTGCGCGGCCAAACCTACTGCTGACGCTTGTTGTTTGCTGCGGAGCGTGCGGTGTTGGTCTGCTTCGAGAGCGGCAGCGCAGGGCTCGCGACAACGCTGGACCCCGACCCTAGGAACAGGGCGCTTGCGCGCGAGACGAGTCCAGCAAAAACGCGCGAGGAACGAACCAGGAAGACGAACCGAAACTTGCGACCCCGCAAAAGCCCCTTTCCCGAGTGCAAAGCCCCTTCAGGAAGGACGCCCCCGCCGTGAAATCGGTTTCGGTTTCGGGTTCGCATCGTGCGTGTGGGCGAGCCGAGGCTGCGTGTGTGGGCGAGAGCAACGAGAGGAACGACTCCGCTGTGGCTAGGGCGGGTCAAGACAAAGACCCCTCCTTCAGGGGGCCGGCGTGGCTGGGGGTGTCTCGCCGTGGTGTCCAGCCGTGGTGTCCCGTCGGTGTCCTGTCGGTGTCCCGTCGGTGTCTCGTAGTGAGATCGATAGGGGGACCGATCGTGAGCTGGGTCGTGGGATCGGTGCGGAAATCGATAGTGAGATCGACCGTGAGATCAATAGTGAGAGGGCTAGTGAGATCGATCGCGAGATCGATTGTGAGGTTGATAGTGGTATCGATCGTGGGATCGGTAGTTATATCGATTAAGGTTTCCATACGAATGCCGACAGTGATATCGATCAAATGATATCGGTTGAGTGACATCGATCGAGTGAGGTTGCTGGCGACATCGATAATGTGATCGATAGTGATGCCGATCGTGAAAATGGTCGTGATGTTGGTTTTTGCCATAAATAGTGCGATCGATCGTGATATTGATCCTGGGGCCAGTAGTGAGATTGATAGTGCTGTCGGTAATGCTATCGATGGTAAGATAGCTTGAGTGAGACGCTGGTCCCCCCCGAATATCCTGGTGACCCGAAGGGTGATCGTACAGGTATGAGGACATGTGAATCTCTCGTGGGATGCTTCTCAGGTGCATTTTGAAGGGCTCTTCGTTGCATCGGGGGGCTGCTTGGGGCATCTTGAGAGGCTTTCGGGGGCTCTCTTGGAGGCCTCTTGGAGACCTGTCGGGGCCTCTTGGGGGCGCCTCGGGGGCCTTTGGGGGGCTCTTGGGGCCATTTTTGGGGAACGACTCCAGGTGTTAGTGCGTATTTGACCTCTTGGGCCACTCTTGAAGCCTTTGTGGGCCTCTCTGGGCCGTCTTGGGGGCCCCTTGGGCCGTCTTGGGACCCTTCTGGGCCGCCTCGGGGCTCGCTCAGGGGCCTCATGGTCCGTCTTGGGGGGAGCTTGGGGGCCCCTTTGGTTGTGTTGGATGCTGCCAAGACGAAATAGGCGAGTGTACCAAAACTATACGTTTTGTGCTTGCGGAGTTGGACGATTCTTGTTTCTTGGGGCCGTTTCGGCGGTCCTCTTCAAGCACTCCTGGACCATCTTGGGAGCCTCGTGGGCCGTCTCGAAGCAATTCTTGGACCGTCGTGGGGCTATTCTAGGCCGTCTCGACGGTCTCTTGGATTGTCATGGCGCTCTGTTTGGGTCCTCTTGGGTCGTCTTGGGACTCAGCGCTCTTTGGAGGCTCCTGTGGCCCCTGGGCGCGTTGACGAGCTCGTGCGCACACGGAGGGGGGGGGCCCAATCGGATTTTGGACCCTGGGGGAGGGGTAACGGGAGGAGGGGGACGTCCAAATGTTTCACACGCCTTTCTTTACCCCCGGCACGCAGGGTATAACCATAATCTTTCGTAGCTCCGCGGCTGACGACGACGACGAACCTTTCGTAGCTCCGCGCGGATTTTTTGGATCGGCGACAGCCTCCCCTGGCGGCGTCTCCAGTTGCGCCTTGGGACAAGGGTCCAGCGCGGATGAAGAAATCCGCGCGGAGCTCCGAAAGTACGGTTATGCCGTTTGTTTGATGCTCTATTCTAGTTTTTGGGTTCTCTAAGTTCTCTCAGTGGACACGCATGCTGTGGCATCTTGATATTTCACTCCTAGGTTCAGGACCTGCGCTGTTTCCACGAAGGAGCCGCGCATCAAGAAGATGTGCGCCGGCCACTGATATTGTCTCCCGTGCTGATATCCCCCTGCGCAAAGCGGTCCAGGCCGGAGTCTCTCAGTGGCCTCACTCTTATCTTGCTCTTCCGCCGCGGTTCGGTTCGACCTCGAGGTTGAGTGCCTCCTCGTCTTCTGTCGTTTCCTCCTCCTCTTGCCCTCGTGTAGAAGCAGCAGGAACATGAGCACACAGTGTCGGACGGCCGTGGATCAGGAGGGAAAGAAACACACAGACACAATTCATCGTCGAGCCCCAGGAAGCTATGGGAACATATGGGAATTGGGCGGGAAGAAAAAAACCCAGAAAATATGGGAAACTATGGGACATCATCTTACTTTGTGGATTTGCTTGTGTGTCCCAGGGCCCCTTCAGTGGATGGCTTCGACGAGGTGGCTGGGCTCACGATCGGCGGGCACGTCCGCACCCGCGCCCTCGCGGTCTGGACTCCGGGGGCGCGATCCCCCCGGAGGCGCGGTCGCACGCGCACGTCCCGCGCGGGGCACTTGCCCCCAAAAGCGCCCCGCATCCGCGGGGTCGCGTCCCGGGGGCCTGGCCCGCGGGGCCTCGGACACGGACACGTCGTTCGCCCACGACGTGCCGCGGCGCGACCTCGGGGCGGCCGCGGGGCGGCGCGGTGGCGAGCCCTCCCCCCCCCCCCTGACGGGCGCAGGCGCAACAGCGGCCTCAACAGCGGCGTGTGGAGCGCCACGGAGCACCTGTACGAGTGCCCTGGCCGGGCTGGCTGTCCTCTCGCCGAGTGGGCGAAGAGCATCCTGGGCCTCCCGGATGGGGTCCGGACCGATGGTCTCGATGGATCGCGCCGCATCGCCGATGCATTGGCGATGCTGCTCGGTGTGGAGCCCGATTCTCTCCACGCCGACGTCGGCGATGCATCGCTGACGTCGCCGACGCGGCGCGCTCCTCCGACCCCATCTATCAGGAGGCCCTCAAGCATCCCTCTCCATCCCACTTGTCCTTGCAGGTAGGCGGGCCAGGTATTTCGCCTCCGTCTTCGGGGCCGTTTTTGATCCCGAAGCTGACATGTCGTAGCAGTTCCAAGGATGGAGCACAGTTTTTTTTTTTTTTTTTTTTTTTTTTTTTTTTTTTTTTTTTTTTTTTTTTTTTTTTTTTTTTTTTTTTTTTTTCAAAATGGGGCTCTGGCCTTTGTGCCGCGTGCGTTCGTTCTAAAAGTCTGCAACATTTGCATGGATGGCGGGCGGCTTCTTTCCAAAAGGCGGTTTTTGTCTGGGGAGGCCCCTCCCCCCAAGTTCAATCTGGACCACCACTGGATCAAAATCATCAGTTTGCGGACTGTTTCGTGCTCCATCCTCCCACGCCACTTGTCCGTCCTCATCGACATCTTGAAGATCTTGTTCGGGAGGTTCGCCGTCGTGTGCGCCGCTGTTTGGGTGTATGATTGCAGCGCGACGTTCCAGGCGTAGTTGTTGGAGGGGTTATTGGCGCAGAAGCATGCGCAATACGATCGCATGTGCGTGTGTGTGTGTGTGTGTGTGTGTGTGTGTGTGTGTGTGTGTGTGTGCGTGTGTGCGTGCGTGCGTGCGTGCGTGCGTGCGTGCGTGTGTGTGTGTGTGTGTGTGTGTATACGCACGGTGCGCAAGAGGCCTCGGATCAGACAGGGTACAGTCAAAAACCCTGATAAGGACGCGCGACTTTGCTCAGGGTACCCTCGCGTCCTTGCTCTTCCCTGCTCTTGCGTCTCCTTGGGGTTTTCGTCGCCCGCCGCCCCAGAAATCCCAACTTCGGCTTCCACGGGTCTTGCGTCCTTACCGCGCGTCCTCATTCGGGGTTTTGACCGTAGCCAGAGAAGGATGTCGGGGGACCCGCCGACGCCTTCCTCGCGAGCAGACCCGTGCGCCCGCCGGGGTTGGCGCGTGGGGCCTCGCGGCCCGGCCCGCGCGCCGCGGCGGGCCCGCGCGCGTGCGCCGCGCGTTGCGCGCCGCTGCGCGCTCGCGGCCGCTCGCTGCCGCGCGCGCGCGGCCGCGCGTCGAGGGCCGGGCTGTTGCTGTGCAAGCTCCTCCTCCTCCTCCTCCTCCTCCTCCTCCTCCTCCTCCTCCTCCTCCTCCTCCTCCTCCTCCCCCCCCGCCGAGCTCCTCAGCACCGCCTGCACCCCGCGCCCTCCGGCCGCCCGAGTAGGGGGCCGCATGCGAACCCTACCCCTATCCCCCCCCCCGATTTCTGAGAGGGAGGGTGGGGTAGGGTTCGCATGTGGCCCCCTACTGGGGCCCCGCCCGCCCGTGCTCCGTCTCCCCAATTATAGTGCTTGGCGCGGCCCGCCTACGGCTCTTAACCGGGAGAGGCTCGCTCTCGACCCGCAGACCAAAAGAGTCGAGGGCCAGGCCCTCTCGGCCTCCGATGCCGCCGCCGCGCCCTGCGAGGACGGAGCCAACGCTGTCTCCAGTCTCCCGCGGAGGCGCCGGCCTCGGGCGAGGCGCCCGGGGCCCCCCGGGGGCCGCGCGGCTCCCCGCGAGCGTGCTCGGTCCGCCACCTTTCCCGGCGGTCCTGGGGCATCTGTGGGAAACACACACCCCAAACACACAAACACGCATCTGCGTTTTTTTTTGTTTTGTTTTTTCCCACATCAATCGCAGTGAGGTCGCCAGGAATGCCGCCAGCAATGCCACCGCCGACACCAGATGCTCGTCGGTGCTTGGAGAGGCTCGTCGAGGAGGGGCATACCCAGACGATCGTTGCAGGACAGCTGGTGCCGCGAGTGCACCTGCGGGATCGAGCTGCCGCCGCCGCTCGTTCGCGAAGCCGCCCTCCGTCGCCCCGTCGGCGCCGCTCGGCCGCTGCGATGTCTGGCCCCGCGCGCGCGCAGCCGACCAGCAAGGCTGCGCCAGCTCAACCTCTGTGCGCGCCTGCTCCGCCGGAGGTGCCGCAACCTCACTCGGCGAGGAGCCGACGCAGCGGCCTCCGTGCAGCGAAGGTGGCGAAGAGGTATACAGGTTCCTCGGGAGTTGACACCTCAACGCCCCCCGTCCCAGACGCGTTGTCGTGGAAGTGCCCGTTCAGTGGCGCGGTCGTGGGGCCGATGATGCGCGCGCTGCCGTGATTCGCCGGGCTCGCCGCGCCGTGGGGCGGGTCAGCGACGCGCGGCCGATCTACGCCAACGTGGCCGTCGATGTGCCCATGGTGCTGCCTAGCGCCCAGTCGTTTCAGGTGTGGTCGGCCTGGTCGCCTCAGGAGCCGTTCGGATGCCGCAGGTGGTGGCATTTGGTCGACCTCGGCACCTGGCCGGGCCACGGTCAGCATCCGCACCTTCGCGCGGGCGAGGCGACCCTAGGGCTGGCCTCCAGCAGGAGCGGCCCTCGCACGCCGGCTCCGAGGTCGCCACGCTCTGCCGCTGCCGCGGGTCGAGCGCGCGCCGGCCCCGCCCTCGCGGTGCCCCCCCGCCGAGGTCCCCGCCGCATCCGCCTGAGCTGCCGTGGGGCCAGGAGGGGGGGCGCGGCGAGCAGCAGTGGGACCAGGAGAAGTAGCGCGGCAACGACGCCGCCCACGGGTCAGGATGGCGTCCATTTCTGCCGCGTCCGTTCCAGCAGCGCCCTGGCCACGTGGCACCGATGGGTTCTCGCAGGCAATCAGCGGCCGCGACGGGCAAGGGCAAGGACAAAAACAAGAGCAAGGACCAGAGCAAACCCGACGGCGACAGACCCAAGAAGGTGCGCCGCGGAGGCGGGAAGGTCAAGCGCCGGCGTAGGGCCGCGGCTGCGGCGCGCGCAGTAGCCGGCGATGACGACGACCGCAAGTCCTCGCCGAGCAGTGCCGCCCCGGGGGGAGGAAGTGAAGGCGCGGCGAGGCCGCTGTGGCTTCCAGCCTCAGGACGACTGAGGTGGCGAACCCGGGGCGATGGTGCCAAACAAAAATGCACATTCCTCGTAGTCGTCCTCCATCCCTCATCTTCTCCACCCTGCCCGGCCGAAGCGTCGTCGCACCTCGACCCCGCCTCCCCGCGTGGCCCCGGGGCCATCCGCTGCCTGATTCCCAGGAGAGGCTTTCAGACCTTGTTGGCTGCGGCCCGGGGCCAACACACAGACGCAGATTCGGCCGGGCCGGATTCGCCCCGAGCCCCCTGGTAGGGGTGAGCCCGCTTCCCGCCGTGCCGCGCGCGGTCAGGCCAGACGGCATGGAGCTTAGACTGTGTTTTGGGTTGGACAGTTCGGGTTTTCTTTTCTCCAGTCTTGCGTCTCCGCCAGAGTTGTTCGACCGCTCGCGCAATCCCGACCGACTGCCGTTTGGCGTCAGCGCCGGCGCGTATTATATACATATATATATGTGCATACATGCACATATATACAAACATATGTGTGTATGTATATGTATATGTATATACATATGCATATGCATATGTATATGTACATGTACATGTATATGTATATGTATATGTATATGTATATGTATATGTATATGTATGTGTATATGTATATGTATATGTATATTTATATGTATAGGTGAATGTATATGTATATGTATTTGTTTATGTATATGTACATATATGTATATATATATATATACATATATGTACATGTATATGTATATGTATATGTACATGTGCATGTACATGTATATGTATATGTATATGTATATGTATATGTATATGTATATGCATATGTATTTGTATATGTATATGTATACGTATATGTATATGCATATGTATATGTAGATGTATATGTATATGTATATGTATATGTATATGTATATGTATATGTGTATGTATATGCATATGCATATGTATATGTATATGTATATGTATATGTATATGTATGTGTATGTGTAGATGTATATGTATATGTACATGTATAGGTATATGTATATGTATGTGTATGTGTATATGTATATGTATATGCATATCTATATTATATATATATATATATATATATATATATAATATATATAATATAAACGAACGGGGGGGCCGGGTCCGGGGGCCGGGGGCCGGGACAACGACCGCAAATGTGGGGCCCAGAGCCCAGGCCCGCCTTTGGGAGGCCTAAAATCGCCGTGGGGAGCCCTCAGACAACAATCCCGGCGGCCCCAGGCGGTCTCGAGACACCCCCAAGACGCCGTCCAGGGGTCTCCGGCGACGCACGATGCGTTTTAAACTGCCCCAGAGGCCCCCAACACGCCCCAAGAGGCCTTTAAGATGCCGCCCAGGAGCGCCCCGAGAGGGCGAAATCGTTGATTTTCATTGTTTCAATCTTTTTGCATTCGTGCTCTTTCGTGTCTGGCGCTAAAGCGCCGCCCAAGAGGCTCCCAAAACCGCTCCAAGACGGCCCAAGAGGCCCCCAAGAGGGCCCCAAGACGGCTGGAGAGAGCCCCGAGACGGCCCCGGAGCCACACAAGACGGCGCAAGAGGGCCCCAAGAAGGCCCCCATAGGGGCCCAAGAAAGGGAACGCGAACTGAAAAATCAAGCGCTCCGCCCCAGGATGCCCCCCCAGAGGCCCCAAGGTGCCCGTAGGAAGCCCCCAAGAGGCCCCGAGAGGCCCCCAAGAGGCCCCCCCAAGAAACCCAAAAGAGGCTCCAAGAGGCCCCAAGACGGCACCCAAAAGGCTTCAAAACTCTTTCTAATGGGGCTCCCGAAGACATTGTAAGAAGGTCCCATGACGACTTCAAGAAGCAGTCCAGGATGCTCCGAGGAGGCCCCAAGAAACTAGCTAGGACTTGAGCGCGCGCAAAGCGCGCGATGGTTCTAGTAAACATATATGGATGTTCGCAAAGCCCGCAATGTACATCTTATTGCCGCAATGTTTTCTCACGTCGAGCTTCAGACCCCCGCAAGTCTTCGTTCCTCCTCCATCTCCTCCTCCTCCTCCTCCTCCTCCTCCTCCTCCTCCTCCCCCTCGTGCTCCTCCCCCTCGTGCTCCCTGTCATCCTGCCGCTGCCGCTGCCTGCCCTTCCCGCCCTTCTTCTGCCCCATCCAGCGCGCGAGCGCGCGCGAGCGCACGCTCCAGCGGAGGTACCTTCAGCTCATGTTCTCCTATGCCGAGCTGCTGAAGGAGTGGCTGCCGCGCGCGATGCCAGTGGGTCTGCGACGCGAGAGGGCCTCCTTCCTCCTCCTCCTCCTCCTTCATCTCCTCCTCCTCGTCGTCGTCCTCCTCCTCCTTCTCCTCCTCCTTCTCCTCCTCCTCCTCCTCCTCCTCCCTCTCTCCGCCTTCCTCATCCTCTTCCTCTCCCTCCTGAAGTTACAGGAGTTCCTCCTCCTCGTCCTCGTCCTCTTCCTCCTCGTCCTCTTCCTCCTCCTCTTCCTTCTCCTCCTCCTCCTCCTCCTCGTCCTCCATTCCCTGGGAGCAACCGCCATTCGGGCCTGGGCCCAGCAGAGCATCGGTTGTTCGCCGGGGGAAGGGGGTTGCACCAGTCCCGGCCAATCGCCGCTCGGGCGCACACCCACTCCTCCTCCTCCTCCTCCTCCTCCTCCTCCTCCTCCTCCTACTCTACCTCCTCCTCCTCCTCCTTCTCCTCCCCGCGCGGCCCCGGCGCCGCGTGGGCCGAGCGCCGCGGCCCGCGCCGAAAGGGTGGGGGCTCCGAAGCAGCGTGGCGACCCCGTAGGAGTCCTGGGACGCAGCCGAGGACGCCGCCGACGACTACGAGCTGTGGGAGGCGGCGCCTGCCGGGCGCAGCGCACGCCCATGATGATGAGGATGCTGCTGCTGATGATGCTGCTGATGATGATGATGGCGATGCTGCTGCTGATGATGATGATGATGATGAGGATGAGGATGATGATGGTGAGGATGATGAGGATGATGAGGATGACGATGATGGTGGTGATGCTGATATGCTGATGGTGGTGGTGGTAATGGTGGTGGTGGTGTTGATGATACTGATGGTTGTGATGATGGTGATGATGATGGTGCTGATGGTGATCATTATGATGATGGCGGCAATGGTGACGATTATGCTGATGTTGATGCTGATGCTGATGCTGATGCTGATGATGGTGATGATGATGCTGCTGCTGATGATGACGATGATGATGATGATGATGATGCTGATGGCGGTGGTGGTGGTGATGATGATGATGAGCATGATGAGGATGATGGGGATGATGATGCTGATGATGATCACGATGATGATGATAATGCTGATCATGATGATGATGATGATGATGATGATGCTGATGCAGATGATGATGAGGATGACGATGATGGGGATGATGATATGCTGATAGTGGCTCTGGTGGTGGTGATGATGATGATGCTGATGGTGGTGGTGGTGATCATGATGGTGGTCGTGGTGATGATGCTGATGCTGAGGTTTCATGATGATGGTGGTGGTGATGATGAGGAGGTTGATGATGATGTCGATGCTTATAATATGATGATGATCATGATGTTGATGCTGATGTTGATGCTGATGCTGGTGATTATGAGGATGATGATGAGGATTCTGATGATGAGGATGCTGATCATGCTGAGGAGGATGATGATGATGCTGATGATGATGAGGATGATGAGGATGAGGATGATGAGGATCAGGATGATGATGAGGATGATGATCATGCTGATGATGAGGATGATGATGATGATGCTGATGCTGATGATGGTGATGAGGATGATGAGGATGAGGATGATGAGGATGATGAGGATGAGGAGGATGATGATGATGATGATGATGATGATGGTGATGCTGATGCTGATGATGGTGATGATGAGGATGAGGATGATGAGGATGAGGATGATTGGGATGATGATGATGCGGATGATGAGGATGAGGATGATGAGGATGAGGATGATGAGGATGCTGACGATGATGACGATGATGATGGTGGTGGTGATGATGAGGATGATGAGGATGATGGTGATGCTGATGATGATGAGGATGATGATGATGAGACTGATGCGCATGCTGATGGTGGTGATGATGATGCTGATGATGATGATGATGATGAGGGTGACGATGATTGGGATGATGATGATGCGGATGATGAGGATGAGGATGATGTGGATGAGGATGATGAGGATGCTGACGATGATGACGATGATGAGGATGATGAGAATATTGAGAATGATGTGGATGAGGATGAGGATGATGATGATGATGATGATGATCATTATGATGGTGATGATGATGCTGATGATGATACTGATGCTGATGATGATGATGATGATCTGCTGATACTGATTGTGGTGGTTGTGATGCTGGTGATGCTGATGGCGATTCTGATGATGATGATGGTGATGATGCTGATGCTGCTGATTATGATGATGATGGTCATGATGAGGATGCTGAGGATGATGATGACGATGCTGATGATGATAATGAGGATGATGAGGATGAGGATGATGTTGCTGATGCTGATGGTGGTGATGATGGTGGTGATGATGATGATGATGATGATGATGATGATGATGATGATGATGATATGCTGATGCTGGTGATGGTTTTGGTGGTGATGATGGTGGTGATGATGCTGATGCTGATGACGCTGATGGTGTCGATGATGCTGATGATGATGAGGATGATGATGCTGGTGATTATTGTGATGATGGTGGTGCTGATGGTGGTGCTGATGATGCTGATGATGACG
Organism: Prorocentrum cordatum; assembly: GCA_963575745.1. Classification (NCBI taxonomy): domain Eukaryota; class Dinophyceae; order Prorocentrales; family Prorocentraceae; genus Prorocentrum; species Prorocentrum cordatum. The sequence continues at coordinate 103,878 of CAUYUJ010000685.1, forward strand.
AGTATGATAAGGAGGATGGTGATGGTGATGCTGGTGATGGTGGTGGTGATGCTGATAATGGGAATGGTGAGGATGATGAGGATGATGCGCATGAGGATGCTGATGGTGGTGATGATGATGATGATGGTGGTGCTGATGATGATGATGATGATGATGATGGGGATGATGATGGCGATGATGATGAGGATGATGATGGGGATGATGAGGATCCTGAGGATGATGAGGATAGTGATGATGCTGACGATGATGGTGGTGATGGTAATGTTGATATGCTGATGCTGATGGTGGTTCTGGTGGTGGTGATGATGGTGGTGGTAGTGGTGATGCTGGTGGTGAGGATGCTGATGGTGGTGTTGATGATGACGAGGGCGATGCTGATGCTGGTGATTAGGATGATGGTAATCATAAGGATGGTGATGTTGATGCTGATGTTGATGCGGATGATGACGATGACGATGGTGAAGATGTTGATGATGATGGCGATGATGATGATGATGGTGAATCTGATGATGACGATGATGATGATCATGATGATGAGGATGATGAGGATGGATCACGATGATGATATGAATATGCTGATCACGATGATGCTGACGAGGATGATGATGATGATGATCATGATGATGATAATTATGCTGATGATGATGAGGATGGTGCTGGTGGTGATGATGATGGGGATGATGATGGCGATTATGATGAATATGATGATGGTGAGGATACTGAAGATGATGAGGATGATGATCATGCTGATGATGATGGTGGTGATGATGGTGGTGGTGATGATGCTGATGGTGGTTCTGGTGGTGGTGGTGGTGGTGCTGGTGATGCTGATGGTGATGATGCTGATGGTTGTGATGATGATGAGGGCGATGATGATGGTGGTTATTATGATGATGGTGATGCTGGGGATGTGGATGCCGATGTTGATGCTGATGCTGATGATGATGACGATGATGATGAAGGTGACGATGATGGTCATGATGCTGGCGCGGATGATGAGGATGATGATCATGATGATGAGGACATGCTGATCATGATGATGCTGACGAGGATGATGATGGTGATCATGATGATAATGATGATGATGAGGATGACGAGTACGATGCGGCTGATGATGAAGATGCTGCCGATGATTATGATGATGGTGGCGATAATGCTGATGATACGCTGATGCTGATGGTGTTG
>CAUYUJ010000685.1:107562-110627 GCA_963575745.1 Prorocentrum cordatum
TGAGGATAATGTTGATGATGAAGCTGGTGATGATGATGCTGGTGATGACTATGACAATGATATGCTGATGCTGACGGTGGTAGTGATGTTGGTGATGGGGGTGATGATGGTGGTGGTGGTGATGATGCTGATGGTTATGATGATGGTGGTGATGATGATGAGGATTCTGATGATTGTGCTTATCTTGATGGAAGTGATGATGCTAATGCTGCTGCTGCTGATGCTGATGATGATGCTGATAATGATGATGACGCCGATGATGCTGATGGTGATGATGATGACGATGCTGATGCTGATGATTATGATAATGGTGGTGGTGGTGGTGGTGACGATGATGATGAGGATGATGAGAGTGTTGAGGATGCTACTGATGATGGTGATGGTGATCATGGTGGTGATGATGATGAGGATAATGAGGATGATGATGAGGATGATGAGGGTGATGATGCTGGTGATGGTGAAGATGATGATATGCTGATGCTGCTGATGGTGGTGGTCATGGTGGTGGTGGTGGTGATGATGATGATGATGGTGGTGATGCTGGTGCTGATAAGGTTGATGCTGATGGTGATGATGATGATGTCAATGCTGATGATGATGATGATGATGATGATGATGCTGAAGCTGATGCTGATGATGATGATGATGATGATGACGATGGTGGTGGTGATGATCATTCTGATGATGATGGTGATGATGATGATGATGATGATGAGGATAATGAGGATGATGAAGATGACGATGCTGATGATGCTGATGCTGATTCTGTTGATGATGGTGGTGATGGTGGTGAAGGTGTTGATATGCTGATGCTGGTGGTGGTGCTGGTGATGCTGCTGGTGGTGATGATGATAATGATTGTGATGATGATGATGGTGGTGATGCTGATGGTGATGATGGTGATTATGATGATGATGCCTATGGCGATGATGATGCTGATGGTGATGGCCATGGTGATGATGATGACGCTGATGAGGATAATAAGGATGATAAGGATGAGCTTGAGGATGATGATGCTGATGATGATGATGACGATGATGATGTTGGTGGTGATGATGCTGATGGTGATATGCTGGTGCTGATAGCTGTTTCGGCGACGACAGTAGTGGTGGTGACGATGTTGCTGCTGCTGCTGCTGCTCATGATGATGATTGTGATTGTGATGGTGACTATTATGATGATGGCGATAATGGTGATGATGATGCTGATGCTGATGCTGATGACGATGGTGATGCTGCTGATGATGAGGATGATGGTGATGATGGTTAGGACGACAAGGTTGAAGAGGATGATGAGGATGAGGATGATGATGATGATGACGATGATGGTGGTGGTGATGATGATGATGATGGTATGCTGATGCTGATGGTGGTGGTGGTGATGAGGATGATGAGGAAGATGATGATGATGGTGTTGGTGGTGATGATGATGATGATGATGATGATGATGATGATGATATGCTGATGCTGATTGCGGTGGTGGCGGTGGTGATGGTTGAGGTGGTGGCGATGATGACGATGGTGATGATGAGTTTGGTTGTGATGATGATGATGATGATGATGATGATGATGTTTATGATGATGATGATGATGATGATGATGATGATGATGATGATGATGATGATGATGATGATGATGACGATGACGATGATGATGATGATGATGATGATGATGATGATGATGATGATGATGATGATGATGATGATGCTGGTGATTATTATGTAGATGGTGATGATGCTGATGATGCTGATGCTGATGCTGATGCTGGTGCTGATCATGATGCTGATGATGAGAATGATGCTGATGATGATGATGATGATGATGCTGATGATGCTGCTGCTGCTGCTGCTGCTGATGATGATGATGATGATGATGATGATGATGATGATGATGATGATGATGATGATGATGATGATGATGATCATGATGGAGGTGGTGGTGGTGATGGTGGTGATGATAATGCTGCTGATGAGGATCATGATAATGAGGAGGAGGAGGAGGAGGAGGAGGAGGAGGAGGAGGAGGAGGAGGAAGAGTAGGAGGAGGCGGGGGAGCGGCAATTCTGAGGAGGAAGAGGAGGGAGAGTAGGAGGAGCCAGCTCCAGGGCGTGACCTTCGAGCTCTACACCTTTCAGGCGTGCTTCGTCGGCGTCAGACGGCGGAATCGAGCGTGAGCGTACAAACCAGAGGCGGAGCAGGAGGCGGAGCAGGAGGCGGAGGTCGAGGAGGAGGAGAAGGAGGCAGAGGAAACGGAAGGGGGAGGAGGTCGACAGCGGCTGCGGCGAGAGTCTCTCTGCGGGGGCCGGCGAGGGCCAGCCCAATCTGGGGGTCGCCGCGGCCTGTGGTACCATGGGAGGCGGAAAGGGGTACGGAGGACGGACGACGATGGTCAGAGGACGATGTTGAGGATTTTGGTGATGAGTGTGGCGATGGTGGTATGGGGATGATGCTGGTTGTGGTGATAAGGATGCTGTTGATGATGTGCGCGGTGATGACGATGGTAACGGTGCTGTCATCATGGCGATTATGATGGCGGTGTTGGTTATGATGATGGTGCTGGCGATGGTGTCGTTGTTGGTGACGACGGTGAATGTGGTGATGAGGGTTATGGGGACGACAACGACGACGGTAATGATGTTGATGCTGCTGCTGCTGCTGCTGATGATGATGATGATGATGATGATGATGATGATGATGATGATGATGATGATGGTGGTCCTGACTGGTTTTGACGATGATGACGACGGCGGGGTATGTGATGGTGATGATGGGGTGATGATGCTGATGATGAGGTTATCGGTGGTTGGTTGATGACGACGGTTGTGGTGGTGATGGTCGTGATTATGGTGATGCTGCGGATGATGATGGCGATGCTGATAATGTCAATAATGATAATCATGATGGTGATGGTGATGGTGATTATGGTTATGATGGTGATCATTGTGGGGTGATGTCGACGAGGAGAGAAACACGACGATGATGAAGGTGGTGGCGAGGCAAATATGGTACTGGTGGTGGGCGTGATGGCGAGCCAGGGGGTGATGAAGATGAGGGGGGTGATGAGGGG
>CAUYUJ010000686.1:0-73809 GCA_963575745.1 Prorocentrum cordatum
CTCCTCCTCCTGCTCCTCCTCCTCCTCCTCCTCCTCCTCCTCCTCCTCCTCCTCCTCCTCCTCCTCCTCTCCCTCGCCTTCGCCCCCCTGCGACGGCATGGACGTGGCACGTTGCCCGGAGGGCCGGCTCGCGCGGGGCGCCAGCGCCTGGGCGGCACCCGCCAGCGGGACTCCCCAGCTCCGGTCCGGGGCACATCCTGCGTGCGCTTGCCGCCGGATCGTGCCGCGCCGCCCTGCTTCAGAGCGAGTTGGCGGCGCGCAGAGGGGGGCAGGGGGAGGGGGGAGGGCTTCTTAGGAGCACCTCTGCTTCTTAGAGGGCGCGGGCCTTGTCTACAGATGCAAGGCCGGCGCCTTCTAAGGAGCAGCCTCCTTCGAAGAAGCCCTCCACCCTCCCTCCACCCCCTTGTGCGCGCCGCCAACAGATCGTGCCGCACCGCCATGCTTCAGAGCGAGGGCGCCGCAGCGCTGGCATGAAGTCGGGCCTGTCCCTCTGCAGGAAATATTCAATAGTAGTAAAACAATTGTCTGGGGACGATGTTTTTCCCAACCATCCTGTGGTGTTGGGTCCTCGTTTTGAAGAGACGGTCCCCGCGTCCTCCTCTCCTCTCCTCCTCTCCTCTCCTCTCCTCCTCCCCCTCCTCCTCCCTCCTCCTCCTCTTCCCTGCGTTTCACCCCCCCAGTACACCGTTTCGTGGCCCCATAGGGAGCTCCGCCGAAGGCCCCAGTGCTGCCGCCCGCATGCGTCCCCCACACCAATTCGGCACACCCCTCACACGTTTCGTGGCCCCCATATGAGCTCCGCCGAAGCCCAGTTTGCTGGCGCCCGCATGCGTCCCCCACACCAATTACGGAACACCCTCACACGTTTCGTGGCCCATAGGATCTCCGCGAAGGCCCCAGTGCTGCCGCCGCATGCGTCCCCCACCCATTCGGCCACCCCTCACACGTTTCGTGGCCCCATAGGAGCTCCGCGAAGGTCCCATGCTGCCGCCGCATGCGTCCCCCACACCCAACTTCGGCACACCCCTCACACGCTTCGTGGCCCATAGGTGATACGCGAAGGCCCCAGTGGCTGCGCCCGCAATTGCGTCCCCCACACCCATTTCGGACAACCCCTCACACGTTTCGTGGCCCCATAGGGAGCCCCACCGAAGGCCCCAGTGCTGCCGCCCGCATGCGTCCCGCACACCCAATTCGGCACCCCCCTCACACGTTTCGTGGCCCCATAGGGAGCCCCACCGAAGGCCCCAGTGCTGCCGCCCGCATGCGTCCCGCACACCCAATTCGGCACACCCCTCACACGTTTCGTGCCCCATAGGGAGCCCCACCGAAGGCCCCAGTGCTGCCGCCCGCATGCGTCCCGCACACCCAATTCGGCACACCCCTCACACGTTTCGTGGCCCCATAGGGAGCTCCACCGAAGGCCCCAGTGCTGCCGCACGCATGCGTCACGCACACCCAATTCGGCACACCCCTCACACGTTTCGTGGCCCCATAGGGAGCTCCACCGAAGGCCCCAGTGCCGCCGCCCGCATGCGTCAGCCACACCCAATTCGGCAAACCCCTCACACGTTTCGTGGCCCCATAGGGAGCTCCACCGAAGGCCCCAGTGCTGCCGCCCGCATGCGTCCCCCACACTCAATTCGGCACACCCGTCACACGTTTCGTGGTCATATAGGGAGCTCCGCCGAAGGCCCCAGTGCTGCTTCCCGCATGTGTCACGCACACCCAATTCGGCACACCCCTCACACGCTTCGTGGTCCCATATGGAGCTCCACCGAAGGTCCCAGTGGGTGTGCCCGCATGCGTCACGCACACCCAATTCGGCACACCCTTCACACGCTTCGTGGCCCCATAGGGAGCTCCGCCGAAGGCCCCAGTGCTGCCGCCCGCATTGCGTTCAAGCACACCCCAACTCGGAAAACTCCACACGTTTTTTTTATGTGGCCCCATAAGGAGCTACGCCGAAGGCCCCAGTGCTGCCGCCCGCGTGCGTCACGCGCACACAATTCGGCACACCCCTCACACGTTTCGTGGCCCCATAAGGAGCCCCGCCGAAGGGCCCAGTGCTGCCGCCCGAATGCGTCACGCACGCCCAATTCGGCACACCCCTCACACGTTTCGTGGCCCCGTAGGGAGCTCCGCCGAAGGCCCCAGTGCTGCCGCCCGCATGCGTCACGCACACCCAATTCGGCACACCCCTTACACGTCTCGTGGCCCCATAGGGAGCTCCACCGAAGGCCCCTGTGCTGCAGCCCCGCAAGCGTCCCACTCCAATTCGGCACACCCCTCACACGTTTCGTGGCCCCATAGGAGCCCCGCCGAAGGCCCCAGTGCTGCCGCCCGCATGCGTCACCCACACCCAATCCGGCACACCCCTCACACGTTTCGTGGCCCCATAGGAGCTCCGCCGAAGGCCCCAGTGCTGCCGCCCGCATGCGTCACGCACGCCCAATTCGGCACACCCCTCACACGTTTCGTGGCCCCAACGGGAGCTCCACCGAAGGTACCGGTGGGTGTTCCCGCATGCGGCCCGCACATTCATGTCGGCACACCCCTCACAAGTTTCGTGGCCCCATAGGGAGCTCCACCGAAGGCCCCAGTGCTGCCGCCCGCATGCGTCCCGCACACCCATTTCGGCACACCCCTCACGCGTTTCGTGGCCCCACAGGGAGCTCCGCCGAAGGTCCCAGTGGGTGTGCCCGCATGCGTCCCGCACACCCATTTCGGCATGCTCTTCAGACGCTTCGTGGCCCCATAGGGAGCTCCACCGAAGGCCCCGGTGTGGTGTGCCCGCATGCGTCCCGCACATTCATTTCGGCACACCCCTCACACGTTTCGTGGCCCCATAGGGAGCTCCACCGAAGGCCCCAGTGCTGCCGTCCGCATGCGTCCCGCACACCCATTTCGGCACACCCCTCACACGTTTCGTGGCCCCACAGGGAGCTCCACCGAAGGCCCCAGTGCTGCCGTCCGCATGCGTCCCGCACACCCATTTCGGCACACCCCTCACACGTTTCGTGGCCCCATAGGGAGCTCCACCGAAGGCCCCATGGGTGTGTCCGCATGCGTCCCGCACACCCAATTCGGCACACCCCTCACGCGTTTCGTGACCCCTCACACGTTTCGTGGTCCCATAGGGAGCTCCACCGAAGGCCCCAGTGGGTGTGCCCGCATGCGTCCCGCACACCCATTTCGGCACACCCCTCGCACGTTTCGTGGCCCCGCAGGGGGCTCCACCGAAGGTCCCAGTGGGCGTGCCCGCATGCGTCCCCCACACCAATTTCGGCACACCCCTCACACGTTTCGTGGGCCCATAGGGCGCTCCACCGAAGGTCCCAGTGGGTGTGCCCGCACGCGTCCCGCGCACCCATTTCGGCACACCCCTCACACGCTTCGTGGCCCCATAGGGAGCGCCACCGAAGAAGATGTTCACAATTGCGGTATTCACAGTTGCACATGGTTGGGTCCTTCGCCAGGATAATTTGACTATCTTCGAGTATTTGGTGGGCATTTTCTGAGTATTTGTTATTTTTCACCCAAAATCCTTCTGTATGGGGGACACGCCCGACTTAACGCTGGCAGCCTGGGCAGATCCGGGCAGCCCCAGTCGCTGCATCGTGGCACCGATCGGGGAAAAGGCCGCTGGAGCGCGCCGCGACCACCATCTGAGGAGCGACGACAGAGACGTGGCCTGCGGCCGGAGGCATCAGCCAGAACGGCCTCCCAGGGCTTGCCAAGGGCGCGAGTTGCATACGGCTGTCGTTTGGGCGTGCCGCACCGCCTTGGCCCGCGGCAGGGCAGTATCAAGTTGAGCGGTCTCCATGCAGCTGGCGCTGGTGCGTGTCGTGCCTTGGAGCGCCGGCACCGGCATGGCTTGCGACCTAGACAGCACTGCCAGTCAGCGCGACCTCCAAGTACGAAGTGCGGGCGTGACCTGCTCCCAGCTGCCTCTGGAGCTCGCCACACGATCCAGCTCAGGAACAACGGCACCGCCATGGCCTACGACCCAGGCTTTTCAGTCCTACCTCTCAGCGCTGGTCGCGAACAGGACCCCCGGCCTTCTCCGAAGGCTCGGAAGCCCCCGGGCCTTCCGAGAAGTTCTCTCGAGCCTCCCCCGAAGACAGGAGACCTCCCCGAAGGCCGGAGGGCCTCCGAGAAGTCCCGCCGCCTTCTCAGAAGGCCTTCTCCTTATCCCTGGCATCGCTCGGACGTGTGCATTTTTTCTCGGCGAGGGCCATCGAGGAGCATCCTGGACCATCGAGGAACAAATCACGCACGAAACCGAAAAATGCACGGGAAAGGGGCGTCCGAGCGACGGCGAGTATCACTCCCCCCCCCGTCGCTCGCCGCCGATGCATGCAGCCGGCGCTGGGGCGCGTCGAGCCACTCTTTTCCAGAGCGACGGCATCATTCTCGGGTCGGGCGAAAGGGGGCGATAGCAAAGGGGGGGTTTGAGAATCAGCTCGCGTAGCTGATTTTCCCGGCGCCTCCCGGCGCCAGAGGCGGCCATGTATCGAGGAATGGGCCCCTCGGTGAGGCCGAAACCAGCTGCATGCAGCAAATTTCGTCCCCCCCCCTTTCCCAATCCCCCCCTTTCGCCCGACCCGTCATTCGCCAGTGGCCTCGGCAGCAGCAGCCCGCGCGGCCGTCCGCGGGCGCGCCCCCCGCGCAGCTGCCCCCGGCTGAAGGTGCACCCCGCCGTGGCTGCCAGGAGCGACGGCGCCACCCCGTCGGCAGCCGCGCCCGCACGGCCTGCTGGCACTGGTCGCCGACACGACCTGCAGGCAGCTGCTTTGGACGCCCGAAATGGGTACGGAAAGAATGGGCACAATGCCCAACAGCAAATGTTGTCCCCAACCAACAGCGGCCGCTGTTGGGCAGGCGGCCTTCTGTCTCAAATGAACACAGGCCGCGGCGGCGTGGACAGCGAATCCTGTTCATAATGAACAGGAACTGCTGTTGGGCATTGTACCCATTCTTTCCGTGCCCATGTCGGGCGTCCAGAGCTGTCGCTGACGTCAAGCAACGGTGAAGCGTCCTGGCGTGCCTACACAGTCAGCCCCCATAATAATCGGGGGTGGACAGACCTCCTACCCTGACACGTCGATTGGTGAATTGTCCGTTTTCGGTTCTCGAGAGGGCGCCGCGGCCGTTATTTTCCAGGCTTGCGCCCGCCAGGTTTGGGCCCGAGGTCGTTTTCACTAAACCACGTTTTACTAAAGGGAGGTCTGTCTATACCCGAAATAAGGATGGGCACCCTTCCCAAGGGTACCCTTGCATCCTTGCCTCCTGGGCCACTTTCGCTGGCCGCGCCACGCTCGGAAAGCTTCGGAATGGCCTTTCCAAGGCCCCTGCATCCTTATCGCGCATCCTTACTATACGGGCTGACTCTCTAGGTCCGCCAGAGAATCTTCTAAGAACTTTTTGCGGTCTGCACGAAATGTTCTCATGACATTTCTGGCTGAGACGGTTTTGTTTTGGTGCATCGGGCTTATGTTCTAAGAGCATTGTTCTTGTTCTCATGGTATTTTTGGATTCTAAGAACATGTCGTGGTAGGCCTACAGGAATCCCGGGACGGTGGGTCCCTGCTCGAGGATGCGTGCCGCGCTCTTCCGCTCGCGAGCGGCAGCAGCGCCATATGGCCCACGTCCCGGGCAGCAGCTGCCACCCCTGCGACCCTCGCAGGCCTCCGAGCGCGCCGCGCTGCTCCAGAACGCAGGGAGAGGCCGCGGCCTGAGCAGTTCGTAAACCCTCGTGTGGGCTGTCGCGACAAAACCCCGCCGACGCGGGATCTCAGCCACGATTAGGGTCAAACCGTGGCTGAGTTTTTGGGCGATAAGGCCTTCAGGACAGAAGAAGATATTGCACGCGCGCCGTAGGCACCAAGACATTGTTGCTCTGATGCGCCAGAAAACCCACAAATAACAGGGTCCCTCAGGGATATATGGAACGGCCCGCGGCCGTTCCTAGGGGTGCGAACAATGGCAGAAACATCAGAACAACTCGGAGGTCCGCGCGGATTCCTCGGATCGGCGCTGAGGCCCCCCTGGCGGCGCCTCCGGCGCCGCCTCTGGCGCGCTCCGCGCGCCAGGGAGGGGGGTCCGGCGCAGATCCAAAAAATCTGCGCGGAGCGCCAAAAGTTTATGTTCATCGTTTTTGTTCCTCTTTCAGCGAGCGCGTTCCACCACTCGCAAGGTGCCTACTCGCAAACGCCCGAAAGCCACATCTCTGCCTCCATGCAGTATATCGTACACCGCCGGCGGCGGATCGTACCTCCGAGTTATTGTGCTTCTGCCATTTTTTTGTTCCCCTATACAGTGAGCGGCTTGACTAAGGAACACTTACTTTTCAAAAGGGGCTCGGTCGCTCCTTAGGCTTGCATGCGTTATTTACAGTTCCTTATGCGTTATGTATTATTGCGAAGGCCTTACGGCCGGTGCCGCCGACCCTGAATGGCGACGACGACGACGACGACGACGACGACGACGAGCGCTCTTGAGGGCCTCTTGGGGGTAGTTTGTGGGCCTCTTGGGAAGCTCTTAGGGGCCGCTTGGAAGCCTTGTGGGGGCCTCTTGGGGCTTCCTGGGGGTCTGTGGGAGGGGACCTGGGACGTCTTGGAGGCTTCTTGGACGGTCTTGAGGCTATCGTGGGCGTTTTCGGCCGATCTTTGGGCGACTCGGGGCCCTCTTGGGCCGTCTCGGGGGCCATCTTGGGCATCCGGACCTCATTTTGAGTGTTTTCGAGGTTTCTAGGCCGCCCGAGGGAAAACGAAATCTGACCCCCCCCCCCCTCCCCCCCCCCCCCTCCCCCCCCCCCCCCCCGGGACCCCCCCCAGGACCCCCCCCCCCGGGACCCCCCCCGGGACCTCCCCCCACCCACCCCGGGACCCCCCCCCCTGGGGAAGGGATCGAAGGGAAGGGGCTTCCCTTCGACTCGATTACGACACTGCTAGATCTTTCTCTCGCTCACGAGCTTGAGAAGGAAGCTGCAGGGAAAGGGGACAACGGAGGCGACGACCGACGGAGACGACGACTCGAACAGCCAAGCCCCTCGCACACGCCGACAGGCTCGGCGGATTTATCGCTCCTTATGCGTTATTCCTTGGGATAAGAAAGGGGCTTCGTTCCTTATTCATCGTTCCTTGGGTCAGGCCGACGACTATAAGTCTCAGGATGGAAAGAAACACACAGACACAATTCATCGTCGATTCCCCAGGAAATATGGGAACATATGGGAAGTGGGGGGAAGACCAAACCCCCAGAAAACATATAGGAAACTATGGGATCATCTTTTGATTTGTGTGTATACTTATTTGTGTGTCCTGGGGCCATATGGGAACATATGGGAAGTGGGGGGAAGACAAAACCCCCAGAAAACATGTGGGAAACTATGGGATAATATTTTTATTTGTGTGTACTTATTTGTGTGCCCTGGGGCCCCTTCACAAGGCCTCGGCGCACCAGGCGGCCACGCGCAGCGTCGCCCCGTGCATATGCCACTGCGGCCAAGTAGCTTCGTTCGCGCCCCGTTCGTTGTCGACTCGCTTCTTGACCTTCGCCAGGGAGCCGCCGACGAACAAATCCTTCCCATCGCGAGAGCGAGGCCGGCGAGCTCGCGCCCGCTCCCGGGGGCCCCTTCAGAGTCCGCGGCCGCCCTCCGCCGCTGGACACATCTACAGCACACGCGCGCGGGGCCCGCCGCTCGTGCGAGCGGCGCCCTGTGCCGCTCCGGGAGCGGCGGGGCGGCCGCCCGCCTGCGAGCGGAGAGCCCCCCGCGGGGCGGCGCGGGCTCAGCGCAGGAGGGGAAAAGACACACAGACACAATCAATCGTCGATTCCCCAGAATATCCCCAGAGGAGGAGGAGGAGGAGGAGGAGGAGGAGGAGGAGCAGGAGGAGGAGGAGAGGAGGAGGAGGAGGAGGGGGAGGAGGAGGCGGAGGAGGAGGAGGAGGAGGAGGAGGAGGAGGAGGAGCAGGAGGAGGAGGAGGAGGAGGGGAGGGGGAGGAGGAGGAGGCGGAGCAGGAGGAGGGCGGCGGAGGAGGAGGAGGAGGAGGAGGAGGAGGAGGAGCGCCTCCAATATCTTTCCCATCGCGAGAGCGAGGCCGGCGAGCTCGCGCCCGCTCTCCCGGGGGCCGCGCGCGCCCTCCGAGGGGCGAGGCGCGGCGCGCAGGCCTCGCGCGGGCCCTCCCTCGCCGGGCGGCGAGGGCCCGCGGCCGCCCGCCGACGTCGGGGGCGTCGCGCCGGCCCCTGTGGGGGACGATCAACGGAGGAGGAGGAGGAGGAGGAGGAGGAGGAGGAGGAGGAGGAGGCGGAGGAGGAGGAGGAGGCGGAGGAGGAGGAGGAGGGGGCAAACCCGGGGCCAGGTGGAGGGGCGCCTGCCGGCGTCGGGGGCGTCGCGCTGGCCCCTTGTGGGGGACGGTCGTCAGGAGGGGAAAAAACACACAGACACAATTCATCGTCGATTCCCCCGAAAATGTGGGAAAATAGGGGAACTGGGCGGGAAGACAACAAGCCAGGAAGATAGGGGAGAATAGGGGACATGTACTTTTATTTGTGTGTATTTCTTTGTGTGTCCCAGGGCCCCTTCACCAGCGCTGCACGCCAAGCCCTGCCGTCTGCGCCCTGCCGTCTACGCTGTTTTTGTTCCCCTACCTATAAGTCTCAGGAGGGAAAGAAACACACAGACACCATTAATCGTCGATTCCCTAGAAAATGTAGGAAAATATGGGAACTGGGCGGGAAGACAACAACCCAGAAATGGGAAACTATGGGGCATATACTTTTATTTGTGTGTATTTCTTTGTGTGTCCCAGGGCCCCCTCATCAGCGCTGCACACCAAGCCCTGCCGTCTGCGCCCTGCCGTCTACGCTGTTTTTGTTCCCCTACCTATAAGTCTCCGGAGGGAAAGAAACACACAGACACAATTAATCGTCGATTTCCCAGAACATATGGGAAAATATGGGAAGTGTGGGGGAAGACAGAAACCCAGAAAATAGGGGAAACTATGGGGAATCCTGTTATTTGTGTGTACTTATTTGTGTGTCCCAGGGCCCCTTCAGATCAACGGAGAGGAAGCACGCTGCCAAGTAGTTTCCAGATGCCCCGAGCATGTGCTAAGACTGTTCTCACCCTGCAGAAAAGCACGTCTCTTAAACTGTTCCAGGGCATCTTTCGACATTTTAACCACTTTTTTAACTTCGAGGATGGAGCCGCTGGTTGGGAGTCACGCCAGGGGGCGAGAGGTCCCCGGGCGGGTCGCTCCCCTCCGCTTTTTCCCAATCGGTGCGCTCTGAGTTCCACCTCGTCGTCCTCCTCCCTCCTCCTCCTCCTCCTCCTCCTCCTCCTCCTCCTCCTCCTCCTCCTCCTCCTCCTTGTTTTACTTCGAGGACGGGACTGTTAGGGTGTCCATCGTCGTGGCATCCACAACGCTGAGCAGAAACTTCTGGCTCCCCGCGCGGACTTCTCGGACCCGCGCCGGGGCCCCTCGCTCGGCGCCGCCCCTTGGCGCGCTCCGCGCGCCAGGGAGGGGGGGCCCGGCGCAGATCCGAGAAATTCCCGCGGAGCGCCAAAAGTTTATGTTTAGGGCGTTGTTTTTCGATCTTATCTGGCAGCACTCCACGTACGCGTTTGTGGCTCTCCTTCGATAGCAAATCACGGGGGCCTGGTAGATCCTCTCAATTCCGTCTTCAGCGTCGATGAGCGTCGATGAGCGTCCGGGAGTCGATGAGATAGCGGCGGTTCAGCGTCGACGAGCGTCGATTCAGCGTCGATTAGCGTCAACTGGCGTCGATTAGCGTCGATTCGCAAGAGCCGACAAGATGGTGTGGGATGATCCCATGAGTTGCCACCGAACTCTCCGTTGCATATGGCACCGATCTGCTCCAGCATCCGTCGCTGGCCTCGACCCTCGGCTCGCTCCAGCATGCGGGCTCCTCGCACGCCCCTCTCTCCCCTACTGCGTCGGCGTGCTCCAGCATGCGGGGCAGCTCCGCGCGCGCGTCTGCTTGCCGTGGTGTTCGACACCAGTTCGCTCCAGCTTCCCTTGCTGGCCTCAGCTCGCTCTGACCTCCGGGCGCTGCCACGCTGGCCGCCAGCCCTTGCCGAGCGTCTGACGGCGCCCTCGCGCAGCGCGGTGTGGAGCGCGCCACTCTGCTGTCAGGGCCCCCCATCGACAGCGATGGAGCGCCCTCGCGCCTGGGATCCGTCGTCGAGGCATTGGGGAGGAGCAGCGTTCAGTCGTCGCAGCTCGTGCTGTTTTTCTGGTTGGGCCTGCTGCTGCTGGAGGGAGGGAGGAGGCGCGGCAGAGCACGTTAGGGAGAGGCCGAGGCGGTGGAAGAAGATGGAGGAGGAGGAGGAGGAGGTTGAGGAGGAGGAGGAGGAGGAGGAGGAGGAGGAGGAGGAGGACGAGAGGGAGGCAGAGGAGGAGAACGAGGAGGAGGAGGAGGAGGAGGAGGAGGCTGCCGGGGATGAGAAGGAGGAGGAGGAGGGTACGTGGACGAGCTGGAAATGGAGGATGCGGATGCGGTTGAGGATGTTAAGCAGGAGATGATGCAGGAGGGGGGCGGAGGGTGAGGAGGAGGAGGAGGAGGAGGAGGAGGAGGAGGAGGAAGGATGAGGCACGATGAGGCGGAGGTGGATGAGGAAGGCGTCAACCGGGCCTGGCCCGCCCAAAGGCAGTCCGCGCCGCCCAGCGCGGTGGTCCAAGACGAACCAGAGCCAGAGGAGTCTCTCGACGCTGGCGCCGACGCAGAGTCCCAGGTCGGCGGCGTACAAAGGAAGTCTCGCCTTCGTAATCGTCCTTCATCTTTCTTCCTATGAGCAACTCCCCCCTGTTGCACTACCAGAGGTGTCCGTAGGCCAGGCAAGGCGCTTCGCATGAGGCCCCCAGACAGCCCATTACATATATATATATATATATATATATATATATATCCTGAAGCCACTGCCCCAACGTGGTTTGCAAAAAAGGGCTCCCGCTTTTGCGCCTCACACGGTCCTTTCCAATGCGTCCAACACTTACACAAGGATGGAGGCTTTTCCTTCATGAAATGAGGTTCTCGCTTGTGTGCCACGCAAATTCGTTCACGGATGGAGGGGGGGCGGTCAGAATGCGGTTCTCGCCTCGTCGCCGCGCGCATTCGTGCTTCAAGCTTCCAGCGGCTATGCAGCGGGCTCTTTTTCAACACGCGGTTATCTTTTGAGACCTCCTGTATTCCCATGGCCAGCAGATTTGAGGCGTGCTTCAACTGTGCGGACGGAAGTTCCCGCTCGATGCTCCCGCAGACATCACGACCAGAACCTCTGATGCAACACTCAGACGGGCGGAGGGCTGATCCTCTGCCGGACGCGGCTGCTTGTGGGCACAGTATTGCTTCACGCACGTTTGCCACCGTCTAACATCCTGCAGGTTTGCGTTTCTCTTCGCTTTTGGGATTTTGTCGGGCCTGTCCCTCTACAGGAGGAATATTCAAAAATAGTCAAAAATAGTCGGGGACTATGTTTAAACTATGTTTGAGCATTTTGGGGGTATGTTGGGGGTATGTTTAATTTGTCGCTGGAAATCCCCTTGCAGGGGGACGTGCCCGACTTAATCCTAGGATAGAAGATGGTGTGCTCACGTCTCCCACCGTGTGCTCGTCACTCAGGGGGGGGGGGCGCTCCCAGCAGTGCAAGGGAATAATTTGTAGGGACTGGGTGAGGAGGGGACTTGCGACGGAAGGTCGTAATGCAGCATCGTTGATGCAGTTTGGGCTTATTCGGGTTTTCCTCCTCGTTCTCCTCCCTCTTCTGAGGCCTCCCGCTCCAGAGAGCTTCTCGTGACCTTCGGGGGTTTGCGGACACCTGCGGCGACCTCTCCAGGCACCTTTTGGAGCCCCCTCCTCTTCCTCCTTGCTCCTCCTCCCTCTTCTCCCTCCTCCCCACCCTCCTCCAGCCTCTCCAGAGGCCTTCCGAGGCCTCGGGAATGTTCCGCGGTATGTTATGCCCTTCAGCACCTCCCGAGACCTTTGGAGAGCTCCGCGACTTCCAGAGACCTCAAAGGCCTTCTCATCCTCCTCTTCCTTCTCCTCCTCCTCCTCCTCCTCCTCCGCTCACCCCCCTCACCCTAATTATATTCCACGCACATTTCCGCGCAAGGAGACAGGCATGGGCGCGCGCGCCCCCGTAATCGGCCTGCGTCAGGTGCTGTCGCCAAGTCCTCCCCTGTTTCCTGCGTGAGGGCCTCTTGTTTTCGACGCCCAGGTGCCCTCGGTGAGGAGGGAGAAGAGCTCTGGCAGGTTGAAAAGGGAGAAGAGTGCTGGCGCTGTCGGCGGAGCAGAGGCCACCGCGCCGCCCGCGCAGATGGAGGTGCAGATCTCCTGCGTGGTGACGAACGTCAGTTACGACGCGCTCAAGGCGGACGCAGGCCTGCTCGGGAAGTTCGAGGCAGTCATGAAGCAGGCCCTTGCCGAGGAGTGCGGCAGCGGCGTAACGCCAGAGAGCATTCGGCTGGCGCTCTCCGCGGGCTCGGTGAAGGTGCCCAGGGCAGCGGAAAAAGTTGTGATTGTTGAGGTTCGCCCCCCGCCCCCTCCTGGTGCCCCCTCCCGGGCCCCCTTCCCGGTTCCACAACGAGGAGGCTTATCCCATCATCCTTTGTGAAAACCACCCCGCCCCAGCACCTGAGGGTCCGTTGTACCACTTTCCTTAGGACCCTTTACCACTTACAATCGTTCCACCACCACCACGGGTAGTCGTTCTACCACTTAGCCAGGTGGCCGTTCAACCAATCACCCACGGGGCCGCTCTACCACTCACCGTTTACGTTTCGGAGACACTTTGTTTTGCAGATTTTGGTCCTGAGTAATTAAACTTGGGCAATTCTCGGGGTCAAGGTTGCAAGGGCGAAAAACCAAGCTTTGTTTCAAAATTGACAATGGTCTAATTCTAGACGCTTCGAGTCACCCCACCAGCCCATCCAGAAACGATGCCCAGGCGAGCTGCTCTGATCAGGGATGTGGAGGAACGTGCAGTGGAATACAGGACCCGAGAAGCCGTCATACCCCATGAGGGGAATGATGAAGGAGGAGGAGGAGGAGGAGGAGGAGGAGGAGGAGGAGGGGGAGGGAGAGGGGGAGGGGGAGGGAGAGCAGGAAGGGTAGGCGGATGAGTAAGGAGGAACAGGAGGACGAGCAGAATGGGCAGAGGCCTCTTGGATGCCTCTTGAAGTCTCTTCGGATGTCTCTTGAGATCTTCTTGTGGTCCTCTTGGGGCGCCTTGGGGGCCTCTTGGCGGTCCCGGGGGGCCTCTTGGTGGCCCCGGGGGGCCTCTTGGAGCGTCTCAGCTGCCTCCGGGGAGCCTTCTGAGGCCGCTTGGGGGACTCGGGAGCCTCTTGGGGCCCTCTTGGGGCCTCCTTGGGCTCTTTGGGGGCCCTCTGGTGGCACTCCCGGAAGCCTTGGGGGGCCATCTTGGGGCCGTCTTGGCGGAGAGTGGGTCTGAGAAGAAGGGGTGCTTGATTACAGTCGGCCCGGATTAGGAGGTCGACCCTGCCAAATCAAGGTTGCCCTTGTGTCCTGTGTCTCGCGACCCATGCCTCCTACACCTTAGGCGATGCTTAAGAAAACTTAAGTTTTCGGCCAGAGTCTCGATTATTCTTAATGTTCCAATGTAAACCCCAAGATTTTATTAGAAATGTTGGGTTTTTCTTCCAGTTCTGAGACTATGAATTTCTTAACCCATGATTTCTTAAGCATTTCGCAGGGTGTACATTCCTGTGGCGATGTGGCCCTCGGAAGGGTCTTGTGTCCTCTCGCGTGTCCTGCCCAAGCAGGTCCGACCGTAGCCCCCCCCACGCCCAGGATGTCAACATGGGCCCCAAACCTTCTAACATCAATCCTTTTGTGCCTTCGCGCAGAGGCCTTCCTGGACGCTCCAACCCCTCGCGCCCCCCCAAAAAAACTGTTTGGGAGGGGCGGGGGGGGGAAAGGGGGGCACCCCTACCCAAAGGGAAGAGGGATTTGAGAAGAGGAATTTCCTCTTCTAAAATCCCTTTGTCTTTGACTTTCAAGTCCTTTTGGTCTGACGATCTTTGACTTTCAGAGTCAAAGATCGTAAGACCACCTACGCCTACAGGGCTGGTGGGATTAGAACGGCTCAATACTAAAATGTTAAGTTGATTTGTGGACAGGTTTCAAGACGTTTCAGACATGGCCAGGGAGTGGCGCCATGAACAGGCAAGTACACAAGGAACGATCCAGTCGAGCGGTGGGCCCACCTGGTAGAACGGTGCCTCGGATCCGTGGAAGACATGCTCATCTGTGAAGCGGGAGAACGATTTCCAATAAAGGGGGGTCGGTGGACATCCGTCCCCCGCCCCCCCTCGGCAAATTCTCTGGGAGACCCGTTTGGAATGTGTCGGGCTCCACCCTCGTCCGGGCGGCGCGCCCCGCGGGGCAGCGCACCGAGCTCGTCTTCGGCGCGCCCGCCCCGAACGGAGGCAGCCGCTGGGGAAAATCCGGCGGCTCACGCGGATGACATGTTGGACCTCGCCCCCGCCAGACAAAAACACTTCCATCGGGGGGCCACATGCGAACCCTACCCCTACCCCCCACGATTTCCGAGGGGGAGGGTGGGGCTCGCTTCATTCGGGAGCTCCCGAGCGAAGCGAACCCCAGCCTCCCCCTCAGAAATCGTGGGGGGTAGGGGTAGGGTTCGCATGTGGCCCCCTATTCCAGGGTAGCCTGCCGCGCTAACCTATCACGCCCGCCAGGGCAGCAAAGCTCGCGGAGTCCATGGCGCCGGGGCGTGGCAGATTTCGGGTGATCCACCCGCGGGTGGGTCACCCGTGAGCCTGTGAGGTCCTGTGATGTGAGAGACTAAGCAGAACGTGTCGCGTGGCACTGTGTCGCCTCATGTTAAGGTCCAGCATGGAAGTTGAACCGTCGGTTTTCTCTAGCCAGTGATGGCGCCGATGCTGATCACGTCGGCGACGATGATGGCGTCCTCGAGTCGGTGATGAAGCTTTGGGAGGAGTTCGACCTGCGCGCGAAGCTGATGCGCGAGAGTGGCCCGCCTGGTACTAGCCGGCCGCTCTGCGGTTGATCGGGAGTTTCTGTATATAGAAGAAGGTGCGTGCGCCTGTTGGTGAGGGTGAGGATGAGGTCCTCCTCCTCCTCCTCCTCCTCCTCCTCCTCCTCCTCCTCCTCCATCCTTCTCTTGCCTCCGTCTGTCCTCCTCCACCCCGCAGCTCCATCATCCTCCTCCTCCTCCTCCTCCTCCTCCCTCCTCCTCCTCCTCCTCCTCCTCCTCCTCCTCCTCCTCCTCCTCCTCCTCCTCCTCCTCCTCATTCCTCCTCTGGGCACCTCCCCCGGGGCGCGGATCCACCGGATCTGTCCGGATCTGTCCGGAAACGGTGCCGGAGGCCGCTCTGGGCTCCTCTGGGCACCTCCCCCGGGGCCGGTTTTGTGAGGATGTCTCAAGCGAGGGCGCCGGTTTGGGATTCGTCGGCGGATCCACCGGATCCAGCGGATCTGTCCGGAAACGGTGCCGGAGGCCGCTCTGGGCTCCTCTGGGCACCTCCCCCGGGGCCGGTTTTGTGAGGATGTCTCAAGCGAGGGCGCCGGTTTGGGATTCGTCACCGGATCCAGCGGATCCACCGGATCTGTCCGGAAACGGTGCCGGAGGCCGCTCTGGGCTCCTCTGGGCACCTCCCCCGGGGCCGGTTTTGTGAGGATGTCTCAAGCGAGGGCGCCGGTTTGGGATTCGTCACCGGATCCAGCGGATCCACCGGATCTGTCCGGAAACGGTGCCGGAGGCCGCTCTGGGCTCCTCTGGGCACCTCCCCCGGGGCCGGTTTTGTGAGGATGTCTCAAGCGAGGGCGCCGGTTTGGGATTCGTCGGATCCACCGGATCCAGCGGATCTGTCTGGAAACGGTGCCGGAGGCCGCTCTGGGCTCCTCTGGGCACCTCCCCCGGGGCCGGTTTTGTGAGGATGTCTCAAGCGAGGGCGCCGGTTTGGGATTCGTCGGCGGATCCACCGGATCCAGCGGATCTGTCCGGAAACGGTGCCGGAGGCCGCTCTGGGCTCCTCTGGGCACCTCCCCCGGGGCCGGTTTTGTGAGGATGTCTCAAGCGAGGGCGCCGGTTTGGGATTCGTCACCGGATCCAGCGGATCCAGCGGATCCAGCGGATCTGTCCGGAAACGGTGCCGGAGGCCGCTCTGGGCTCCTCTGGGCACCTCCCCCGGGGCCGGTTTTGTGAGGATGTCTCAAGCGAGGGCGCCGGTTTGGGATTCGTCGGCGGATCCACCGGATCCAGCGGATCTGTCCGGAAACGGTGCCGGAGGCCGCTCTGGGCTCCTCTGGGCACCTCCCCGGGGCCGGTTTTGTGAGGATGTCTCAAGCGAGGGCGCCGGTTTGGGATTCGTCGGCGGATCCACCGGATCTGTCCGGAAACGGTGCCGGAGGCCGCTCTGGGCTCCTCTGGGCACCTCCCCCGGGGCCGGTTTTGTGAGGATGTCTCAAGCGAGGGCGCCGGTTTGGGATTCGTCACCGGATCAGCGGATCCAGCGGATCTGTCCGGAAACGGTGCCGGAGGCCGCTCTGGGCTCCTCTGGGCACCTCCCCCGGGGCCGGTTTTGTGAGGATGTCTCAAGCGAGGGCGCCGGTTTGGGATTCGGTCACCGGATCCACCGGATCTGTCCGGAAACGGTGCCGGAGGCCGCTCTGGGCTCCTCTGGGCACCTCCCCTGGGGCCGGTTTTGTGAGGATGTCTCAAGCGAGGGCGCCGGTTTGGGATTCGTCACCGGATCCAGCGGATCCAGCGGATCCAGCGGATCTGTCCGGAAACGGTGCCGGAGGCCGCTCTGGGCTCCTCTGGGCACCTCCCCCGGGGCCGGTTTTGTGAGGATGTCTCAAGCGAGGGCGCCGGTTTGGGATTCGTCACCGGATCCAGCGGATCCAGCGGATCCACCGGATCTGTCCGGAAACGGTGCCGGAGGCCGCTCTGGGCTCCTCTGGGCACCTCCCCCGGGGCCGGTTTTGTGAGGATGTCTCAAGCGAGGGCGCCGGTTTGGGATTCGTCACCGGATCCAGCGGATCCACCGGATCTGTCCGGAAACGGTGCCGGAGGCCGCTCTGGGCTCCTCTGGGCACCTCCCCCGGGGCCGGTTTTGTGAGGATGTCTCAAGCGAGGGCGCCGGTTTGGGATTCGTCACCGGATCCACCGGATCCAGCGGATCCGTCCGGAAACGGTGCCGGAGGCCGCTCTGGACTCGTGCTCGTTTCGCCGGGGGTGAGGATGACGTGAGTTCCACAGAAACTCCTTCAAATTATTTGAAACGGATCGTGTTCCCCAGCACGCGCGCAAGGGCGTCCGAATGATGTCGACATGCGGCGCGAAAGGCCCGCTTGGCCAGATGCAATGAAAGTTGTGGGAAAAGAACCTACGGTTTTATGGAGAATTCGCTAGAGCGCGAGCGCAGCTTTGTCAGAGTGAGGGGGCCGAACGGTCATTCACTGTCCCTGGGTGCGTGGCTGATGTGGAATTCCGCGGTGCGGATTCTTGTTGTTGTTGTTTGTTGTTGTTGTTGTTTGTTGTCGTCGTCCCACCCGCAACCCGCCCCGCGACCCACCCGCGACCCACCCCGCGACCCACCCCGCGACCCACCCGCGACCCACCCGCGACCCACCCGCGACCCACCCCGCGACCCACCCCGCGACCCACCCCGCGACCCACCCCGCGACCCAACCCGCGACCCACCCCGCGACCCCCCCGCGGCCCACCCCGCGACCCACCCGCGACCCACCCGCGACCCACCCGCGACCCACCCGCGACCCAGCCGCGACCTACCCCGCGACCCACCCGCGACCCACCTTCGACCCAAACCACGTTCAAGGTACAAACCACAATTTTCGGCGCCTGCGGCGGGCTTTTTTGCATTCCTTCCAAGTGGAGAGCCCGCGACACATCCCGTGACCAACTCGCGACCAACCCGCGACCCAAACCACGTTCAGGGTACAAACCACATTTTTCGGCGCCTGCGGCGGGCATATTTCGCATTCGTTTCAGGTGGAGAGCCCGCGGCCCACCCGCGACCACGTTCAGGGTACAAACCACATTTTCGGCGCCTGCGGCGGGCATCCTTTGCATTCGTTCCCTGTGGAGAACCCGCGGCCCACCCGCGACCCAAACCTCGTTCCGTGTACGAACCATTTTTTTTGGCGCTTGCGGCTGGCTGCTTTTGCATTCCTTCCAGGTGGAGGCGGAGAGCCCGCGACCCACCCGCGACCTAAACCACGTTCACTGAACAAACCAACGCCGCACAAGCGCGGCGGCGGATTCTTGCATGCCGTCTGAGCCCGCAAGGACCTCTTCACGCCCCGCACATCCACGCCAGCCCGTCCAGCAACTTTGCCCTGGCGAGTTGCCTTGATCAGAGAAGGCGGGGAGCATAAAGTGGAAAAAAGATTGCGTTGCAGTTATCTTGGGAAAGGAGGGGGAGGCAGGATGAGTAAACAGGGGACGAGGAGAACGTGGAAGAAGAGAGGGTGTAAGGAGAACGTGGAGAAAGAAAAGGAGGAGGAGCAGGAGGACGAGGGGGAGGAGGGGGAGGAGGGGGAGGAGGAGGACGAGGAGGGGGAGGATGGGGAGGATGATGATGATGGACGACAATGGGAGGACGATGATGGAGGCCGATGAGGGGAAGGACGACGATGGGAGGACCATGATGAAAAGACGAGGGGGGGGAGAGGGAGGACGAGGAAGAAGAGGAGGAGGAGGAGGAGGACGAGGTGGAGGAGGAGGATGACGATGACGATGAGGACGAGGAAGAGGAGGAGGAGAAGGAGGAGGAAGAGGAGGAGAAGGAGGAGGAGGAGGAGGTGGAGGAGAGCGCCATCGACAAGGGAGGTGGGGGCCACGAGGTCCGCCGGCTCGACGACGCCCGCGTCGCCCGCGCCCGCCCCCTCACTCTTATCCGCAATTGCGGGGTGCTACGATAGTGATAAAATGTTTCCGGAGCGCTCGATTTTGACATCCTCACTTTAAGAAGGATTTCGGCATGCGTGCGCGACGCGCGCGCGTGCACTTCGTCCCTTTTTTCTGGGAACGGATTCTTGCGACAGCACGCGCGCAAGGGCATTCAAGAAATTTCGACATGCTCGCGCGAGAGGCCAATTTGGTAGCATGTCATGAAAGTGTTCCAAAGCCCATGGTTTTCTTACGACTTCGCAAAAGCGCGCAAAGTTGTTTTGAATTCTGTCGCTGCGAAGCCATATGTGTGTATCTCTCTCTCTCATATATATATATATATATATATATATATGTGTCTGTTTTCGGGGCACTCGATTTTGAAATCCTTCCGAAACCTAGTGTTGTTTAAAGACTTTTGGCATGCGCGCGCGACGACGCTCGTGTGCGCAAGTCGCCTTTTTTTGCAAGGGATTATTGTGGCTTATGGTTCTGTTATTATGGCTTATGGTTTTTGATAAAGGGATGCACGCGCATAGCATTTGTTGCAGAGGACAAGGGGGGGGAACGACACCGGCCTGCCTGGAATATAACGAGTTCATATTTAGGATGGACGATGGGGCAGAACCACATGCACATTGCAACTCAAGAAATGGAGCGGGTAAATCTGGGGGGGGGGGGGGTAGGTCCTAATATTCCCTTAGACAAGAGAATATATGTGGAGCAATCCATGTGAAACAATTGATTTTTGCATCCGAGTTGACCAAGTCCATGCTCTGACAAACATCCCACACACCCGCGCGCGGTTTGCAAAAGCCATGCGGCGGCGATTGCGATGAGTGCTTGGCGTTGGATGGTGCATCTCTGCGGCCGCGCTAGCCCGCATACTCGCGCGCGCAGCGGCCAGCTAGTTTGGTCCGACCGACGCTTTTGCGGTGGCGCTGACCGATGGGGACTTCCCAGCGGGCACTTCAGCGCGAGTCGGTGACTTGGGCGGGCGCGGTCTCATGGCGATGCCGGCGACGGTAGGCACGATTATGTCAGTAGCCATGATGGTAACGATGGTGGCGATGACGACGGCAAGGCCAATGACGACGCCGATGTTGATCACACGCGCCGATAACGATGACGATGTCCTCGCATCGGCGATGTTTTTTTTTTTTTTTTTTTTTTAAAAGAAGTTCGACATGCGCGCGCGGCCTATTCGCGCGAATGGCCCGCGCAGTATGATTTGAAACGGATCGTGGTGCCCCGCCCCCAGCGCACGCGCAAGGGCCTTCGAATGAGTTCGGCATGCTGCGCGAGATGTCCGTTTGGCAGAATGTGATGACAATGTTGAAAACCCGATGGTTCCCTTGAGAATCCGCAAGACCGCGAGCGCCGTTTCTTTTTTGTTTGTTTCGGAAACTGGTGTTGCAAGGCCATGTGTTGTGATATGTGTTCAGGACATTCGTCTCTTGAGAGCCTTGCGAATCCAACTTTTTTTGGGGATTTCGACATGCGCGCGACGACTCGCGCGTGCTCACGTGGTCCCGTCTTTTGCAAGGGATGCCTGCGACAGCACGCACGCAAGGGCGTTCGAGTGTTTTTGACATGCGCACGCGAGAGGCCCATTTGGGAACATGTAGTGGAAATGTTGAAACCCCATGGTTTTCTTAAGAACTCGCAAGAGCGCCGGCGCGGGTGTTGTTTTGATGAACCTTGTTGCGAAACTGTGTATTATTTTACGTGGCTTCGGAGTATTCGATTTTGAAATATGTTCGAAACCTCATGTGTTTGATAGACTTCGGCATGCGCGCGCGACGACGCGCGCGTGCGCACTTCGTTTCATATGTTGCAAAAGGATCTGGGAAACTTAACATGTTTGATAAACGAGTGCGCGCGCGTAGTGTCTGCTGCAGAGGACGAGGGGGAGAACCGATACCGGCCTGCCGGGGATGGTGTGACGATGGGGCAAAATCATATGTAAATAGCAATGCGTAAAGGTGGCCCCTGTTAACCCTGGAGGCGGCGACGGCGACCACATAGCCGCCTGACCGCCACACTGGCCCAGACGAGGGGCGGCGACGAGGCGGCGACGGGGCGGCGAGAGCGACAACATAGCCGCCAAACCGCCCAGGCTGCGAAGAGGCGGCGGCGACGGGGCGACGGCAGCGGCTACATAGCCGCCAAACCGACACACCAGCCCAGACGATGGGCGGCGACGAGGCGGCGACGGGGCGGCGACGGCGGCTATTCAGCCGCCGGACCGACACATCAGAACAGTTCTTGAGTAAGAAGTAGGAGCCCCTAAGTGCAAGCATTGTTTGGGGAATAAGGTTGGTTGATCCATTGATTTTTCCGTTGGGGCGCCCGCTTCTCGGGAACCGGGGAGGTTATTCTCCTTATCCTCATTGCGATTTCCAGGCAAGTGGGAGATCAAAACAGAAAGGGTAAGTGGTAGAATGGCCCTTTCGCTAGGTGGGAGAACGGGGCAGTTATTCTTTCAATTTGCGCACTGGCGCCCCTCAGGTGCAGGCGACCATCCTCCCGCCCTCTGGAGCTGAGGCGACCGCCATCGCCGCCAGCCTGAAAGCCTCCGACAAGCTCTGCCCCAAAATCCAGGCACTGGTGGAGGAGCTGCTCCGAGACGCCGAGGGCCTCAAGGAGAACGCCGACGCCGCCATCTCGGTCGGCAGCGTGACGGAGCCCGCGGTCGTGGGCGCCGCGGCCGCCGCCGCCGAGGGCGCCCCTGCAGACGAGGGGAGCGCGGCCGCGGCGGCAGACCCGGACGCGGCCCCCGCGTCGCCGGACGGCGAGCCCGAGGGCGGCCGGCGGAAGAAGGCGAAGAAGGAGAAGAAGGAGAAGGGCCGTCGGCCCTCGAGGACCGGCAGGGTCGTCGTCGAGGAGGGCGGCGGGAGCCGCCCCCACTCCAGCGAGGGCCCGCGCCAGCGCCGCCCCTCCAGGGACGCCGCCAGCGCGGAGGAGGGCGAGGAGGGCAGGGCGGGGGAGCGCGCGCGCAGGAAGAGGGAGAAGAAGGACAGAGAGGCGGCCGGGGAGGAGGAGGCGGCCGCCGACGAGGATGCCAGGGGGGGGGCCTGGCCGACGCCTAGCAGACCATCCCCCTCCGTGACGTCCTCCTCGCCTCGCCCCAAGAAGTGTGTGTGTGTGTGTGTGTGTGTCTGTGTGCGTCTGTGTGCGTCTGTGTGTGTCTGTGTGTGTCTGTGTGTGTCTGTGTGTGTCTGTGTGCGTCTGTGTGCGTCTGTGTGCGTCTGTGTGTGTCTGTGTGTGTCTGTGTGTGTCTGTGTGTGTCTGTGTGTGTCTGTGTGTGTCTGTGTGTGTCTGTGTGTGCTGTGTGTGTCTGTGTGTGTCTGTGTGTGTCTGTGTGTGTCTGTGTGTGTCTGTGTGTGTCTGTGTGTGTCTGTGTGTGTCTGTGTGTGTCTGTGTGTGTCTGTGTGTGTCTGTGTGTGTCTGTGTGTCTGTGTGTGTCTGTGTGTGTCTGTGTGTCTGTGTGTGTCTGTGTGTGTCTGTGTGTGTCTGTGTGTGTCTGTGTGTGTCTGTGTGTGTCTGTGTGTGTCTGTGTGTGTCTGTGTGTGTCTGTGTGTGTCTGTGTGTGTCTGTGTGTGTCTGTGTGTGTCTGTGTGTGTCTGTGTGTGTCTGTGTGTGTCTGTGTGTGTGTGTGTCTGTGTGTCTGTGTGTCTGTGTGTGTCTGTGTGTGTCTGTGTGTGTCTGTGTGTGTCTGTGTGTGTCTGTGTGTGTCTGTGTGTGTCTGTGTGTGTCTGTGTGTGTCTGTGTGTGTCTGTGTGTGTCTGTGTGTGTCTGTGTGTGTCTGTGTGTGTCTGTGTGTGTCTGTGTGTGTCTGTGTGTGTCTGTGTGTGTCTGTGTGTGTCTGTGTGTGTCTGTGTGTGTCTGTGTGTGTGTGTGCGCGTGCGTGCGTGCGTGCGTGCGTGCGTGCGTGCGTGCGTGCGTGCGTGCGTGCGTGTGTGTGTGTGTCTGTGTGTGTCTGTGTGTGTGCGTGTGTGTGTGTGGTTGGTGTGTGTGGTTTGTGTGGGTGGTTTGTGTGGGTGTGGGTGTGTGTGTGTGTGAGTGTGTGGGTGTGCGTGTTCGTGCGTGTGTGTGTGTGTGGTGGGGGGGTTATGTGTGTGCGTGTGCGTGAGCGTGTGCGTGTGCGTGTACGTGTATCTTTGTGTGTTTGTGTCTTTGTGTGTTTGTGTGTGTTTGTGTGTTTGTGTTTGTGTGTGTGTCTGTGTCTGTGTCTGTGTCTGTGTCTGTGTGTGTGTGTGTCTGTGTCTGTGTCTGTGTCTGTGTCTGTGTCTGTGTCTGTGTCTGTGTCTGTGTGCGGCCCGAGGGGAGCTCGAAAGGCGAGGATGGCGTCACGGAAGGGGATGGTTAACTAGGGGTCGGTTAAGCCGCGCCCGAGGATGCCGAGAAGAGGCCGAAGGACCGGACGCGGAAAAAGAGGGATTCTGACAGGCCCCCGCACTTGGTACCCGCGCAGGCGCCAGAGGAGTCCAGCCAGTCTCCTGCACCCGCGGCGGACAGGCGGAGTGGCATGGGCAAGTCGCTGAAGAAAAAGGACCTCAAAGCCAGCAGGAGCCCGAGCGAGCGCCAAATGCGCAAGGAGAGATCTGACGCCGGGATGGGGGCAAAAGAGCCTCCTGGCGCAACCCACGAGTTGGACCTCAGCACGGCCATGGGGTTGCCGGCCGCCTCCGCATTCGCAGGCATGTACGGCGGTTTGCCCGGCACTGGTTTGCGCGGGCTGGCAGAGACCAACGACAGGCTGCCAGAGTTGGTCGGGAGGCCATCTGCCAACAACTTCAAGTCCCCCGCTTATGTGAGGAAAGCGTACCGTCATGGCACTGTCGGAGTGGGGCCGCCGTACTTCCTGAACGAGCCTGAGCAGGAGTACTCGCCGAATTGGACGTGTGCCCGCTTGATGGACGCCGCGCTCGAGACGGAAGACTGGAGGCGCTGCTACAGCTCCATAGCAGACAAGATTGGGCCAGTCAGCAAGCTGTCCAGATTGGGCCCCGACAGGTCCATCCGCAAGGTCGGCAGCGTGGGCATGGGCAGGAGCGTCTCGCTGCCCCGCCTGAAGCAGGACGGCAGGAGGACGCTGATGCAGCCAGGGGAGCTCGGCGGGCACAAATCGGTCCAGCGTAACGCCTCCGTTGTGGAGGGCGGCTGGCCCAGGGGCGGCCGCAAACTCGACCCCACCGTGCGTCACGATGGGGGCACGGAGTCTCTGGCCACCGCCGGGCGGTCGTTCCCCAGGGCAGAGGCAGTTATGTAACTCCACACGCCTTGCTTGCACCGCTCGCCCCCGTCGTTCTGGCAGTCAGCCGAAGACGGCCCCGAGGCGGCCCGAGACAGGCCGAAAGGACTCTAGGAGGGACCCTGCAGGAGGTCATGCCAAAAAACGATTCTTGGGCGAGCTGTCGTCAGAAGGGGTCTAGAGGAGCATTCGTGAAAGAACGAGGGCGGGCGCCAGCCAAGTCACAAGAGGGGGCAGCTCAAGCAGGTCGTCGAGATGACACATTGATGTGCCAGCACTAACTTAGTGCAGCTTGCAAGTATTGACGCTTCGCGTATCCCCACCAGCCCATCCGTAAACGATGCGAAGACAAGTTGACCTGATCAGGGAAGAGTACAGTCAAGCCACTGCAATAAGGACCACCTTGGGCTCAGGAGGGGCTGAGGTTTTCGGGCCGTTCCTTTGATCTAGGTCGGGGAACCTACTCGAAGCCGATGCTCGCCGTGGCCAGAAAAGCCCAATCGTTCCTCCTTTAGCGTTCCTTCTGGTAGGACGCTGACCGTAGGGGCATGCTGTTGAGCAGACGGATGGGTCAGCCGTCAAGCACAAGCTCGGAGTCAGCCTGAGCACACCCAGGAGTGGCATAGCCGAGCCTGCCGTCGAAGAGGGATGGGCCTGCGGAGGAGAAAAGTGGAGAAGGAGGAAGGGGAGGAGGGAGGAGGAAGAGGAGGGAGGAGGAGGAGGAAGAGGCGGAGGAGGAGGAGGAGGGGGAGGAGGAGGAGGAATTGGGAGGAAAGCTGCGACGACGACGGTCTTAACGAGGAGGAGGAGGAGGAGGAGGAGGAGGAGGAGGCGGAGGAGGAGGAGGAGGAGGAGGAGGACGACGACGACGACGACTACGGCATGAGTCGACCGTGAAGAGTGAACCTTTCTCGCTAAAAAGTCTCCTGGAGCCCTCCTGGGGCTATTTTGGGAGCATTCGGGGCCCTCTTGGAATTCTTTTTGGGGCCTTGGCAATCCCAAGAGCGCCCTGAGAGGGCCCCAGGAGGAAGCGCGTTTGATTGGCGCCTGGTTGAAAAGCATTTGCAGAGGGACCTCCCAAACCAGGATCCTTCCCCCTCCCCTTTCCCCCGACAACCCCTCCCCCCCCTCACCCCCCCCTCCCCCTGTGCAGAGAAGGAGGGAGGATTACGACCGCGTCGTCGCGCTGGCAAACACGACAACGCGCTGCTCGTCGTCGTCGTCGTCGTCGTCGTCGTCGTCGTCGTCGTCGTCGTCGTCGTCGTCGTCGTCGTCTGCCAGCGTGAGGGGAGGGGAATGGGTACGCCAACCCCTCTCCTGCCCTGTATCTGGGAGGAGGGGGGAGTCGTGCCCTCCCCCCTTCCCTCCCAGGCGAGGATGCGGGTGGGGGGTCCAACCGAAAATGGGACACTTTACAACCCACTAGCACAGCTACCGACCATTCGGACGAAGCCTAGCCACCTTGGTGCCACTCCCAACCAACTTGAGAGATCTCAGTCTATACAACTTCCGTATGGAAGTCACGCTGCTTGAATGAAAATTCTTGACGATTCGCGTACCCCCACCAGCTCACCCAGACACGATCGAAGGCTTTCTTGAGGCCACTCGGAGGCTATCTCGAGCCATGCTCGTCTAGAGGCTGTCGGAAGATATAGTGAGCCATGCTCAGCTATCTTGGGCCACCTTGAAGCTGTCTTGAGGCCTATTGGAGGTCTGTCGGAGGCTACCTTGAGCCATGCTTGACCTCCTGAGACAATCTTGGGTGTAGGAGGAAAGGAGGAGGAGAAGGAGGACAGAGGAGGAGGAGGAGGAAGAAGAGGAGGAGGAGCAGGAATGCGGCACGAGGAATATGAGGAGGAGGAGGAGGAGGAGGAGGGAAGCGGCACGAAAGGAGGAGGGAAGGAACGTACGATGACAAGGAGGATTAGAAGTGGGGCGTTGGAGATATGTTGTTGTGAGATGTTCCTGAACGGACGATTCAATCCATCTTAGAGGGCTCTCTTGGGGTCCCCGTGGGGCCTCTTGAAGCATTCTGGGGGCCCTCTTGGGGCTCGTTTTGGGGGTATGGGGGCCCTATTTGGGCTAATTGGAGATTTCTGGGAGGCCTCTTGGCCCTCATGGCGTCTTGAGGCCGCTCTGGGGCGTCTCTTGGGCGCTCTTGGGCTGTCGTGGGGCGCCCCCTCGTTGGGCTCTCTTGGGTCATCTTGGGGCCGTCATGAGGCTTCAAAAGCCGATCGAAAGCGAGAAGGCAACACATTAATTTGCAGTATGTGGTTGAAGGGCCTGGGCCTCCCGGAGGGTGCCCAGGAAGGATCGAAGGACACTTGGGACCGTCTTGGGGCTGCCTTGGGGCCTCTTGGAGGTATGTAGGGGGTTAGTGAACCATATTCGGCTACTCCAGATTTCGTAATAAAGGGAGGGGGGTCTCATTTCGGGGGGGGTCTCTTCCAGGCTATCTTGGAGGGCCTGGGGGTCTGGGGACGATGTTTTGGAGGGTTCTCCCACGGGGGAGGTCTGAAATGGCTTGTCTTGGAGGGTCCAGACCCCCTCCCTTTTATTACGAAATCTGGAGTATCTTGAGCCACCTTGGAGGCCGTCTGCGGCTGCCGAGGGCCCTCGTGGATCCATCTTGGGCCCACCTTGAAACTCGAACTGTCAGGGCCCGCCGCCCAGGCCCAGGGGAGGGGGTATGGAGGAGGGGTCAAGCTACTCTTCTAGACAGCAGGCCGTCTAGCTCACTCCCACCCGTACTCCCAACACACAAGCAGCACCCGAGCCTGAGCACGTTCGGCGGTCGTCTTTGGATGGGCAGATACATGCAGCTAATGGGAGCCAACACCGACCCCATGTGCGCGACGCTGGGGCGAGGTGCGCCACGCGTGCCAGGCGCGCCACACGCGCCAGGCACCCCTGGGGCCCGAGTGTGCCAGGCACGCCTGGTGCGCCAGATGCGCCACGTGCTCCGCGTGCGCCAGGTGTGCCGAATACTCCAGCCGCGCCAGCTGCGCCACGTTCGGGGCACGTGCTGGGTGTGTCAGGTGCGCCTGCGCACGTGACAGCACACATCGGGAAACATGTCGCCCCCCACCATATTTGTCGAAAACCGAGGCCCGTCATTGTGTCTGGTGGGCCTGCGCACAGCTAGCCATACGCCACCACCCCCACCGTCCTTGTCAAAAACCAGTTGATAGTGTTCGCGGGGTGGCCGCGCATGATCCACATTTAGCCGCGAGGCGCATGTTGTATTGTTTTTGTTAGAAATGGTAACCCTGCGCACAGCAGGCGATCTGCTGTCACCCCCGCTGTCCCTGTCGAAAACCACACAAAGTGCTCACGGGCCTCACGAACATGACTCAAGACTTCCGCCCCAAAGTGTATGTTGCATTGTGCTTTGACAGAGATGGTGGGGGCGGGGGCGCATCGGGCTGGCCGCGAATGCTCCAAATGTGGAAACAGTGCGTTGTATTGTTGTTTGACCGGGATGGTGGGGTGGTGGCCCTCATGGTGTCCTCATAGTTCATGGTTGTCTGCCGGTCGCCTAGGAGAGGGGATGTATATTAATAGTGAACAGTTGAGCAAGCTACTGTACCCTCCTAGATAAAGGGCCGTCTAGCTCACTCCCACCCGCCCTCCGAACACGCAGGTGACACCCGAGTTTCAGCGGATCTCTTAGGAACGCCACACATGCCATGCGCGCTACGGGTTCCAGGTGTGCACATGCACTCTGGAAACCCAAGCGTGCCAGGTGCGGCACATGCTCCACGTGCGCCAACTGCGCCACGTGATCCAGCCGCTCCAGGTGCGCCAGCCATGAAGGACCAAGAGGGACCCCAGGTGCCTGGGGCCTTGGCCCCCAGGACTTCAGGATCTCGAATACCCTTGAAGCGATGTGCCGAGCATTATGTCAGAAAGGGCGGCTCCTCCAGGGCCGCATAGCACCGACACCGATGGACAAATTGTGACATCTTGAGGAGTCGTGAAACAGATGAGAGCTCTGAAAAAGGAAGGCCCTGCGCATGCTCCAGATTTAAAGTCAACGCGTATATTGTTATGTTGTTCAACAGGGCTGGTTGTCTTATGCGCAGCAAACAATATGCGGCACCCCCCGCCGTCCCTG
Organism: Prorocentrum cordatum; assembly: GCA_963575745.1. Taxonomy (NCBI): domain Eukaryota; class Dinophyceae; order Prorocentrales; family Prorocentraceae; genus Prorocentrum; species Prorocentrum cordatum. The sequence goes on from CAUYUJ010000686.1 coordinate 28,321, forward strand.
TCAAAAACACATGCAGAGAGGTCGCGAGGCGCTGGCGCATGCTCCAATTGTGGATGCAAAGTGAATTGTGTATTGTTTTGTTCAAAGGATGGTGGGGGGTGTTCTCGTTGTTCCCCGTTGGCTGCTGGTCGCCTAGGGGAGGAGGTGTTTGTTCATAGGGACACTGATAAGCCCTTCCCCCGAACAAGAGAAACATGAGGAGAGAAGACAAATCTCGCGAGACCACCTGGTTCAAAGGGCTAGTGGAATTATAATCTCTCATATGTCATCTGGCACGAGGGCAACTCCCACAACAAATCCTTACAATGTGCATGTGTGTGCCATACAGCTCCAATGCGCAAGCGAACAGCTCTCACATCGAACATGCACAATTCGAACACGAAGCCGGTACAGCTTTCACATGATAGCTGTACATGTACTGATGGAGCCTATTCAATTCTCATTGGCATATCATGCAAGTGCCACATGAAGCCCAAGAGCTCTCGATTGTTCACCGAAGCACAATCCGGCAACATGTCTCATGACTCATTAATGTATTTCATAGTTTGGCTATACACGCATCGCATGAGTGAGCCACACCCATCAAATGCACCCTATGGAGCTCCTATGCACGCCCATAAGCATTTCGACACATCACGTAGCAGCTGAAGGTTGTCAGTTGGCATTGATGCAGTCTTCATATGATCCCTGTAGTTGTTGTACATGGGGGAGCTTCACGCTTCTCACACGAGCACTTCCAATGTATCTGGATAAAGTGCTGCACTTTCTGATGGCCAGTACGCAGTTCTCATGTGACCCCCACATAATTTCTACATGACATCCATACATCTCTCAAGTGGAGACGATTGGCTTTTGTATTTCAAGCGATACAGGTCTTGATATATATATACCGGAAACATTTTATCACTATCGTAGCACCCCGCAATTGCGGATAAGAGTGAGGGGGCGGGCGCGGGCGACGCGGGCGTCGTCGAGCCGGCGGACCTCGTGGCCCCCACCTCCCTTGTCGATGGCGCTCTCCTCCACCTCCTCCTCCTCCTCCTTCTCCTCCTCTTCCTCCTCCTTCTCCTCCTCCTCTTCCTCGTCCTCATCGTCATCGTCATCCTCCTCCTCCACCTCGTCCTCCTCCTCCTCCTCCTCTTCTTCCTCGTCCTCCCTCTCCCCCCCCTCGTCTTTTCATCATGGTCCTCCCATCGTCGTCCTTCCCCTCATCGGCCTCCATCATCGTCCTCCCATTGTCGTCCATCATCATCATCCTCCCCATCCTCCCCCTCCTCGTCCTCCTCCTCCCCCTCCTCCCCCTCCTCCCCCTCGTCCTCCTGCTCCTCCTCCTTTTCTTTCTCCGCGTTCTCCTTACACCCGCTCTTCTTCCACGTTCTCCTCGTCCCCTGTTTACTCATCCTGCCTCCCCCTCCTTTCCCAAGATAACTGCAACGCAATCTTTTTTTCCACTTTATGCTCCCGCCTTCTCTGATCAAGGCAACTCGCCAGGGCAAAGTTGCTGGACGGGCTGGCGTGGATGTGCGGGGCGTGAAGAGGTCCTTGCGGGCTCAGACGGCATGCAAGAATCCGCCGCCGCGCTTGTGCGGCGTTGGTTTGTTCAGTGAACGTGGTTTAGGTCGCGGGTGGGTCGCGGGCTCTCCGCCTCCACCTGGAAGGAATGCAAAAGCAGCCAGCCGCAAGCGCCAAAAAAAATGGTTCGTACACGGAACGAGGTTTGGGTCGCGGGTGGGCCGCGGGTTCTCCACAGGGAACGAATGCAAAGGATGCCCGCCGCAGGCGCCGAAAATGTGGTTTGTACCCTGAACGTGGTCGCGGGTGGGCCGCGGGCTCTCCACCTGAAACGAATGCAAAATATGCCCGCCGCAGGCGCCGAAAAATGTGGTTTGTACCCTGAACGTGGTTTGGGTCGCGGGTTGGTCGCGAGTTGGTCACGGGATGTGTCGCGGGCTCTCCACTTGGAAGGAATGCAAAAAAGCCCGCCGCAGGCGCCGAAAATTGTGGTTTGTACCTTGAACGTGGTTTGGGTCGAAGGTGGGTCGCGGGTGGGTCGCGGGGTAGGTCGCGGCTGGGTCGCGGGTGGGTCGCGGGTGGGTCGCGGGGTGGGCCGCGGGGGGGTCGCGGGGTGGGTCGCGGGTTGGGTCGCGGGGTGGGTCGCGGGGTGGGTCGCGGGGTGGGTCGCGGGGTGGGTCGCGGGTGGGTCGCGGGTGGGTCGCGGGTGGGTCGCGGGGTGGGTCGCGGGGTGGGTCGCGGGTGGGTCGCGGGGCGGGTTGCGGGTGGGACGACGACAACAAACAACAACAACAACAAACAACAACAACAAGAATCCGCACCGCGGAATTCCACATCAGCCACGCACCCAGGGACAGTGAATGACCGTTCGGCCCCCTCACTCTGATATATAGATATACAGACGCCTCATATGATCATGCATTAGATTATTGCGGCAAGCCGTAGCATTCTCTTGCAAACGCATATATAGTTTCGTACGACGGCTATGCCACTCGCATCATAACCATACACACCCAGTATGCAACGAAACAGTCCTGATTTGAAAGCCACAGCTCGCATGCGGAACGGCAATTTGCTACCTTTTTCAACTTTGGCGCTTATGCTGTTCCCTAGAGCAACGCTTACACATAAAAGCGCCACTGGCTTCTTGAATTGCGATAAGGCGTGTCACAGATAGGATATTCGTGCAAGGTTTAAGGTGGCCAATTGTACTTGGTATTAGTGGGCTTTTCCGCCGGTTGAGATGTGTACCAGTGAGGTGGGATTGGTAACAGAGGGTTGCGATTGGTTTACCATGCGGGTCGAACCCCCCCATCCCCCAAGCGTTCTTTCCTCCGCATGCTTGTCTCAAGAGGGACAGCGCCTTTCGGTGCCGCCTCTCTCGCACAAAGCAAAATGCATTGAAACACGTTAAAGTTTGAAGGAATTGCGCATCTCTAGAGCATCACTGGGGGGCTGTTGGGCCAATATTGCTTCAATCTGGTTTCATACATATATATATATATATATAAGATAGCCTCCAAGCTGGCGCAATATGGTCCGAGAAACCTGAAGGTGTCCTTCATGTCTCCCAGAGGCCAAACGGCCACCCCAAGAAGGCTCCAAATGGCCACGGAACGTCACAAGGAGACCCCCGAGATGCCCAAGCCCATTCAGAGCCATATAGCTTTTCAGTGTGTTTTTGCTCCTCGCTTTTTCGCTTTGGATGGACCTCCGAGGCTTCAATGTTGCCCCAAGATGTCCCAGCCAGGTCCTAACACCGGCCCGCAGGCGGCCCAAAACGACCCCAAGAGCGCCTCAAGGAGAGCCTTATTGGGGCTTTGGGAGGGCTCTGAAGCCAGTCGAGATCGAAAAGGCGAGAAGACGACGTTACATGGTTTCCCTACGGCGTTGGAAGAATGTTTGCCTCTCGGGGGCCTCCTCGGGAGGCTCCGTGATCAGTCGGGGCAGTGTTGGAGGGGCTTCGTCGAGCATATGTCGGAAGCCATCTGAGGCCATCATGCGCGATCTTGCTCCATGTTGGAGGTTACTTCTCACTCCCACCCGCCCTCCCACCGGATACGTAGCACCCGAGACAGTGGCTTTACCGCGGACCTTGGCCACGGAATGTTCAATAGTAGCGCATGGATGGTAGCTGCTGGTGGAGTATTTGCACCGGTGATATCGTATATATATATATTATATATATATATATATATATATATATATAGATTGCCGCTCAACGTGTCTTTATCGCCTTGCGTCCTGCTCTCCCCGTGCCCGTTGTCCTCTGTGCTCACAGTGCTCTAGGGGCCCGCCTCCGGTGTGCATGGAAGCCCTGTGGGCTTTGGGACCTCCCGTCTTCCGATTGCTGGAGTCCGTGGCGCTCCACTGTCCTGCTTGTCCTGAGTGTCCTGCGGGTGCGTGCCCAGCTGTCAGTTGTTCCCTGACGTGCGCGGGACCCGCCAGCACCAGCCAGATTGTCGCGCAGGAGCGCGACTGGATAGGCATCTCGACCGCCTTCATCGCTGGGGTGGCTTTGTTCCGAGCGTGGGACTGGATCCGAGCAGTGATTCGACGCCGTCAGTTTTCACACGTATCACCGATTGTGTACCCACCTCGTGCTGCGTCTGAGGCCCAGGGGCCTCCTGTTGAGACGCTCGCTGGCAAACAGGTCCCGACGCTGTCTGTTGTGGCTACACCGTCTGGTCTTCGCGCGCAGTGATGGATCCTTCTCTCGATATCGGAGAACGCAAGGTGTTGGTGAATTACCCTAACGATGACAGTGGGTTCTACTGGCATGTGCGCATCCTGTTGGTCAGAGGGTGTGTCTCGCGCCCTTATTCGACTTGTACACACATGATTTCAGCACGATCCGTCACGTCGCTATGGGGCGGAATGCTCCGCGGCCTGCTCGAGTGAATCAACATGAGATCTTCGGGTTTGGCCCCATAACGTGAGCGGAGCTCAAACACTTCGTCCTGTTGGCTCGTTTGCAGGCGCGGGTCCTTGCAGATGATGACGCGGACGACGAGGCGCCCGAGTTGGTGTGGCTCCGCGCAAGTCCTGGTCTTGATAGACTGGATGAGGCCATCCCGCAAGAGATCGTGGACGACCAGGAGCGCTTCTCGGAGATCGGCGACTCAGCGGTGGCGGAGGTGAGCGATCAGGTCATCTGGGCCGCTAGGGGGTGAATGTGAGTGGGCGTGAGACCTGGTTCAAAGAACGTCAGGCAGCTGAGCGATATGATCGTATCATAGGCGTGCGTGTTCGGAATGGCAAGCGTTACATAATGCTGTAAGAAGCTCTCGCTTTATACCTCCAGGTGAAATGCGATGACTGGGGCTTCCAGGTCCGCGGCTGGCCATGGAGTATCTCACGGTGTTCGACCAGGCGGGCGGTTTCGAGGTTCACGAGAGGAACTGGCAGCACGATTCTGGTGTTTTCCACGGTTCGGCGGCCTCCCGCCAGCAACGTGCGGCGAGCAAGACTCTCAGGCTGCTAGTGGAGGTGGACCAGATCGTCGCCTCCAACTTGCTGGGGGTTGCGAACCTTTGCGGCCGGCAGGTCCAGCTCGAGATGGCCGTGGAGCGCATCCCGTCCCACCCCGACTTCACGGGGCTCGAGGAGGTCAGTCATGGGCGGGGCGGTCACAGCCACGGGCGCGGCCAGCGTCGCGGCCTTCGAGAGTGGGTCACAGCGCGGCACAAGGACCGCGCCACGGTGCTCAAGCAGGCCAGGCTGGAGCGCGAGGAGCGGGCCCTCATCGCGCCCACCGACCCAGGCAGCAAGCGCTTCCCTCGTCCGAGGGCCGACGCCAAGAAGAAACTCAAGGGGTCCAAGGGTGGAGACAGCGGCGGGGCCGGACGCTCCGCCGCGGAAGGATGACGCCCCTTCGGCTGGAGCGGAGCCTCCGCGGTGCTGCCCACGCCGCCGGGAAAGGGGCCCCGCTCCTCCGCCTGGGCCCGCTCGTCGCGCGGTCCATCTGCGGCTTCTGGGCGATCGTCGCCATGGCGAACCTTCCCCTCCGCCTCGGGACTCTCCTCCGCCAAGGTGCGGACTCGTGAGGGGCCCTCGCTATGTGCAACAGCGACGAGCTCGGCAGGTTCTTCGGCATGAGCAAGTGAAGGAGGCGGCCGAAGCGCTGAATCACCTTGCTGCCTCTACGACTCGGCGTTCTGGCCTTTGTTTGACAGTTTGGCTAGGAGAGCGCCGACTGCAGCACAGGATGCCGTACTTGGGCGCCTTCATTGGCGAGTGGCCGCTCGTGGCCGGGCGCCTCCTGACTTCGATGAACGGCGAGCCCTCGGGGAGCTCTTGGCATCGAGGTCCCAGTATGGACTGGGGCCAGCGAACTTAGCAGCGCATGATTGCTCCAAATTGAAGATCTGTCGGGGAGCCTTGACACCGCGCTCACCGATGGATGGCCCCCCAGCGGAGGCCGCGCAGATCCTTCGTCATTATGGTGCGCAGATCGAGCGGAGTACCGACGAGCTTCTCAGCTTCGCCCCGGAGTTGCCCGAACCGCACTGGGATCCTACTCTGCGCCGGTCGCCAGCCAGGCGTCGGCACCTTTTCAAGCACCTGGTCGGCATTGGTCTGGCATCTTTCCGTCGCAAGGCTAAGGCATCATGCGCGCCTTTTGCCGTGAATAAGAAGGGGGGCGAGATCCGCGTGGTCTTCGACTCCTGACAGGCCTGCCTCAGTCATCGGCGGCCGCCTACCGTGCAGCTCGGCTCTGTGCTGGCCATGGTGGACTTGTCCGACGATTTCCCCAGCCAGCGCGGGGACTTCGGTGGCGCGGCTCCCGCGCCCGTCTTCGCAGGTGATGCTGACGCCGATGACTGCTTCTATAGTTTTTCGAGTGTCCGGCTTGTGCCCTGGTTCTTTACGGAGGCAGGCTACATTATGGGCGACGCCTACGAGTTTGGAATACATCAGATTTGGGGCGACGACCTGCGTCGTTACGATACCCTGAGGCCAGGGCGCAGCTCTTCATTCACTTCGAGGACCTCTGCATGGGGCGGTTGTGGTCACTATACTTGTGCCATAAGTTGTTCGAGAATCTCGTTGCCTTGCAGCGCCCCTTGGGCATTGCCAGGGCGTCGATGGGACAGGGCTCCCGTTCCCGAGCTGTCTCCAGGGGCGCGCGCAGAGGGGGCGCGCGTTGACGACTTCCACTCCTTCAGCGCGCGCGCCGAGGACTCGCGTCAGCGCGTCGGGCGGTTCTGCGGCGCGCTGGATGGCCAGAGCATCGGCACTCGCGGCAGGCATAGCGCCGCAGCCTACGTGGAGGCCCGCGGTCTTGAGTTCCACGCTCGGTACAAGGTGCTGCGTCGCACTCGGCGGCAGACGCGGAGGTTCGCGCTGGCCACCCGGGCCCTGCTTCGCCGCTCCTGCATGAGAGGGGGGGGGTCCGGCTGGGCAACGCGGTCTGCGCGTTCGCCGACTCTTCGACCGTCGGCTGCGCTCTTTTGTCTACGCCGTGCTAGGTCCACGAGTTTCACGACGCAGTCAAGTACCGCGAGAGGTGGAGATGCCGCGAGGTCCAGGCCGTGCAGCCCGTCAGGCCGGATGCCCCTGGGGTCGTCGACGCGCTGGGCGGCCTCTCCACCCACGAAGACATGGGGGAGGACGTCTTCTGCAGGTCGACCGTGCCGGGGCGCGCCGCGAACCTGGTCGCGGGCGACCTGGCGGGCCACGGCCAGCACCTCTACCGACAGGCCCTTGCGGCTCGACAACAGCGGCGTTCCCTTCCAGCACTGTGGAGGCCCAGGCTCCGCCAGAGGTGGAGGTCCAGCTCGGAGCTGACACCCCGCCCTTGTCCGATGGCTGGTCTCGGCGGGACCGCCGGGCCAGGATGCATGATAGCGCATCCATTCAAAGGGGGGTCGAGTTACCCTGCAGTCTCTCTGGCACTTCGGGAGGGACACGCGGGCCCGCGGCCGCCGTTGCCCGCGCATAGGCGATAACTTGGCCACGCTGAGCGGTTTCGAGAGGGGGCGTTTCGAAATTCATGCCCTCAACATATTCGCACGGCGCTCTATTATGTATCGTTTTGGTTGTGGCCTTGATATTAGATTTCGGCACATCGCTCGCGAGGGGAATGTTGTTGACCGGGGGTCCAGGCGGCATGACATCCTCAAGTCTCGAGATCGGCACGTCGACCGATTCGGCAACGTTCGCAAGTCAGTCGTTTGTTGTCCAGGGGGCCCCTCATCACGCCCGAGCACCTCGGCCTCCTCATCGACCGCACCTTCGGCGACGCCGAAGCCTGAACAGTGCTCTCCGCCGCCCCCTTGGACCTCTGTGGGGGCCCCTGGAGGCGGCCCTAGCGGCCAGTGCGCGCCCGCCTATCGGGAGGAGATGGTATTCTTGGAGCTTTTCGCGGGCTCTGCGGGGCTCTCTCGGGCAGTGCGGCGACTGGGGCTACGAGTTGGCCCGGCGTTTGATGTGGCTCGTGGTGATGAATGTGATCTAACACGTCGGAGTATTCAGCGCCTGGTACTGCATCTTATCCGCTCTGGCATATGGGTACCCCATGTTCTATCTGGCCTTTATCTAGGAGCGGCATCAAGAACGGGGAGCGGGCTCGGCAGAAGGAGTTGGCGGGCGTGGAACTGGTGATTTTTTTGTCGGCGGAGGTCGCTCGCGAGTGTCAAAGGTGCAAAGTATATTGGTTGATCGAGAACCCGAGGAGCTCCAACATTTGGAGGTTCCATCCAATCTACGAGCTCTGCGGGCTTCCTGGAGTTGTCAAGGTTGGTTGTGATCAGCGTCGGTATTCGGCACCATGGAAGAAGCTGACCGCGATCTTAACAAGGTCGCCCTGTCTTACTTCCCGCGAGGCCGCATGCACGAGAGACCATCAGCATTCTCATCTGTCTGGCGGCTGCCGTCTGGTTGGCTCAGATGGCCGCGCCAAGTAGGTGCGTCGCACTGCTGCAGCAGGGGCGCGCCCACCCTCCCTCTGCCGTGCCTGGGCTCGAGCCACGTTGCGGGCCGCGCTCCCTGCGGGCCGCGGATGCCTGCCGCGGTGGCTCGAAGGCTGGGGGGCTTCTGTCAGTGAGGCCGTCGATGCCAGTGAACGTCGACGCCGGCGTCGTGCTGCAGCGGCTTCCGGGGACGCCTCAGCAGGCGCCCAAGGCAGCGAGAGTTTCGTCTTCGCGACCAGGGCGGCCAAGGCAATCAGGCGCCAAGGCATAAGCTTCGCGTGCTCAGGTCACGGCACCACCATGCAAACGCGGCCGACATGATCGCGTCGGCTCGGGGGGGAGCTCAAGCATCGCACGGGAGGTGATACCAGCCCTGACTTCTTCCGTCGTGGCACGGCGGGCTTGAGGGCGCTGGAGCACTGCAGGAAAGCTACTGCTGACTTCATCTCTTGGGCCCGGCGACGTGGATGACCCTTGAGGCCACCTCGGGCTCTCGCTAAGACTATGGAGCGATGCTGCGAGGAGCTTTCTCTGTCAGGATATAGCCCCCCAGCTGGCCGCCCGGCGGTGCGCGGCCGGGTGAAGTTGAAGCCCGACAATCACAAAGTGAGATTGACTGACTTTGCCCGTCGTCGAGGCTCTGAAAGGCTGGCCCGATCTAGTCCGCGAATTCGTTGTCAAGCCGAGCCCCACTTGAGGCGGCCGCTGCAGGATTGTTGCAGTATGATATGTATGCGTGCCCTTCGGAGATCTTGGACTTCCACTACGATGACGTCATCACCCCTACCTCGGCAGCAGCTCCGCCGCACCGAAGGCGGGCCGTCGTTTTCGGCCCCTCGCACAGAGGCAAGCGCACGAATACTGGCAACGTAGATGAGCATGTTATCTGCGGTTCTCATGGACGTGAGTGGGTTGTGGAGCTGCTGTCTTTACTGCGCCGTGCGACACCCAGCGAGGCTTTTTTTCCACATCTCACGCTGCCCATGCATGAGAAGGAAATCGAGCGGGCGGCGAAAGCCTTGGGCCTCGCATCTCTCAACATCACTCCACATGTACTTCGGCACTAAACGACGCGCGCTAGACCTGATTCATCCCGTCCATGGACGGGATTTGTTGAGAAAACGACGTACGCTAGACTTGACTCGTCGCAGATGGCGGTGGGAATCTCTAAAGAGTGCACAGCGATGTGAGAAGCACGCCCGCTTGCTATCGCATCTGGAAAAAGGTCTTGGCATCGTTGGTGCCAAAGTTTCCGAACGCTCAGAGACTCTTTCGTGTTGCACTGCAAAGCAAGTTGCCGCAAGGACTTCGGGAGTGAGCTTGCAAATATCGTTATATCGATGTATATGTTTTTTAGCGCCCGCCATCCTTCCCCGACTACCTCGACACTCATGTTTATGGTGAGGTGTTGGTCAGTTCGGCTACTCTACGGCACACTATGTGTCCTGGGTCCTTCTCAATGGTTGGTTTCTTCAAACATGTGCGCCCAGTGCGCGGTCGAGGCTTGTCTTCGTGAGTTGTCTTGACTGCTGGATTTCAGGCTGTGTTTGGCTTGTCTTCTGGAGAAAAGGTGAAATTCTGCGCGGCTGGCGCCTGTGCACGAGGGCGTTGACTAAAGTTGGCAGATCGATATGGTACGATGGGCTCCTCGCGGCACTCCTATTGGTCCCCTGGCGACTTGGGGTCTCTGAATTGGGGCTCAGAAGCCACAGCGATTCTGGGGGGAGCCCTGTAGTGAATGAAAAATGCAGTTCAACGTGCCTTCATCGCCGTGCGTCCTGCTCTCCCCGTGCCCGTTGTCCTCCGCGCTCAAAGTGCCCCTGCCGTCTTCCCCGCCACCGCCCTCCAGTGCAGCGCATTCGTCTGCCTGCGCGGTCAGCTCAGCTGCTCTGCGGCGCACCATGTACCCTGGACCCTTTTCAATGGTTGGTTTCTTCAAACATGTGCGCCAAGTACGTGGCCGAGGTTTGTCTCCATGGGTTGTTTTTTGACTGCTGAATCCCAGGCTGTATTTGGCTTGCCTTCTGGGGAAAAACGTGCAATATTGCGCGGTGGTCGAGCGCCTTGGGATATGTTAGCAATTCGACATGATACGATGGGCTCCTCGTGGCACTCCCATTGGCCCCCTGAAGATTGGGGGGGCCATTGAATGGGGCTCAGCAGCCACAGCGACCCTGGGGAGAGCATTGCAGAATATGAGAAGTGCCTATATATGCAGGCATACATACACACCGGACGTCGACAAAATGCTGCACCACTTTAGGCGAGCACCGAAATGTGCACTTCAACACTCCCCCCCCCTCCCCTTCCCCACACCCCCTCGCCCCCATCCAATATTGGTTGCGCGCGAGAGGGAGCTGTTCTGAAATTCCCCAGGTGGTCGACAGAACGTTGCCGATGTTCCGTAGTTACGCACATGTTTGCATCCTCGCACATGTGCGTGCGTTTCCGTGCATATGGTTACGTATTCTATTTCCACATGTACATGTACAATTATATACACTTATATGTATGCTAAACCCCGCCCGTGCGATCCACCTCGCGCTCTTTCTTTTTTTTCTGGAGTCGCATGAAAAGACCCCTGACATGTAAGGGCGCGGTGCTCGTGAGTCTACAGACCGATTCATTTCGCCCGCCCGCGCCACAGCATCCCGCCCGTTTTCAGAAACCGATCTTGGCCACCACTGTGCAGAACGCACTTGGTCGTCGAATAACTTTCGGAAGAGCCAGCCGCTGACCGCTTTCCAACGCGCTTTCGTGCGCGTTCCCAGCAGCGGTCTTTCAATTGTGTTCCGCCTTTCGCGTGGATCATTTGCCTTTCGACCTTGTGTGAAAATAATTGTACACACCTCGGGCGTATTGTCTGCCCATTGCGGAGCTGCTTAGGCTTGCGCATTACGCAGTCGTGAATAACCCCACGCAGGTACCTCTTCCGATTCTCTCCGGGCTCGCAAGACCGAGCGCCGTCTGCGCGCAGAAATACGCGCCGACCTTCCGACCGCTTTTTGGCGATCGGGGCCCAGTCCGTCTTCCTGATTGGGCCAGGGCCTGGCGCTCTGGTCTTCGTGGATGTAGGCTTCGCGCGGAATGAATTTTGCGATTCTGGGCGGCCCCTCTCGAGATTTCCCGCCCATGGGTACCATTTCAATGTTGTTGCCTTCTTCTCCTGGATAAGACTCCTGCCAAGATCGACGTCGTCGGCTTCCACGTCGCGCCATTCTCTGTTCGACGAGCCCCCGAAGCGGACGCGCTGCTCGCGCAGCCGAACGAACTGCCTTCTGCATGCGCCCAGCTTCTTGGACATGGTGCCGATAAGCTCCCAACGATCTGCCCGCGCCAGATGGTTCTGAGAGAGCTTCAACGCCAACACGAGGCCACGCAAAAGCTTCACATGGGTGCGAAGCGACTTAAAACTTTGACCCCATCCAGCTGAAAATGGCGGATATCTGGCGCGGGGTATAATAAGATTATGGCCGTGCCTTGCCCGGCATCGGTAAGCTCACGTGCCTTCGCGCCGCTTCTGAAGCGGCGACACGCACCCCGTCGAACAGCGAGGGCAGCTGAACTTACTCCAGTCCTGCAGAATGCCATCCGCCGTTAGCTGAGCAATGCATGTTTTTTTTTCACCCTGTTGCATTATCCTGTCCATGCCCCATGCCCACCGCTGCCGCTCCCGCGGCTGACGTTTGGCGGTGCCATGGCGAACGTAGGGCGTTGTCTTCCAAAGAGCTGAATGTGTATATATATATATATATATAAATAAACATACCTATATGTATGCATGTTTCTATATATATATATATACGCATATATAGATTGCAGAGTTCAGTGGGCGAGCGCACGCGCTTCCTGCCCTTCTTCGACGCGGAAAATGTTTGCAAAAGGCTCTTCATGGGGCGGCCATGCGCAGCCTTCCCTTTGCAGGCCTTTGCGCCGCGCAAGGAATCATCTGAGCCGCCCAGCGATGGTGGGCGGGGCGAATCTTGGCCGGCCTCGAACGCGATGTAAATTTTATGTAGCCTAGACGCCGCGCCCGCGATTAGCTCCGCCGCGCCGCCGTGGAAGCTGACGACCGCGTGCTCGCCGACGCGCAACCCGCATGCGCGGCCGTTCCTGGGGATGCAATTGCTGGGAGGTTTTCGCTGTAGCGTTCGAGAACTATTACTTTGAAAGCGAACGAGACGCATGCGCGGCAATGATACAAAGGCATTGAAATGCCGCGTCGACGGTGTTCGGACCCAAGGACCCGCGCAAAACTTGAGGATGCAATGGTTCTTTTGGAACGCCGCTCACCCTCACTATGCGGACTGGATGCAAACCCCATTAGGCATCCGAAGATTGATTGAGCAGCATCCGGCTGCATAAGAACGATTTGACCAAATTGGAAAAGGCCGACATAGAGAATCACCCCCCAGCAATTGCGGCTTACCTCGGCGGAGCAACTGGGCCGAGGCCGCGGAGCAACTGAAACCAAGCGGCGGAGCAACTGACACCAAGCGGAGGAGCGGCGGAGCAACTGAGCCAGTTGTTGGCCCAGTTGCTCCGCCCGCCCATCTCAGTTGCTCCGCCCGCCCCCCGTCCCCCCTGCGCCTCTGGGGCAGTCTCAGTTGCACCTGGGGTGGTTGCAGTTGCCGCAACAGAACCCAAGCGGCGAAGGGCGTGGAGGAGGGGGAGGAGGCGGAGGAGCGGAACGGGCGAGGAGGAGGAGGAGGGGGAGGAGGAGGAGGAGGAGGAGGAGGAGGAGGAGGAGGAGGAGGGGGAGGTGGAGGAGGGCTATCGGAAGCGAGCGGGCGAGAACGCAAATAACATTGATTTTCTATGGGTGTTTGAAAGTTGTTGGCTTCTTGAGCCTCCTTGGGACGCTTTTTGGACTCCTGGAGCCGTCTCGGGGCGGTCTTGGGCCCTGTTGGAGCGTCTTCGGGGCCATCTTGAGGAATCTTGCGCCATCTTGGGCGAAACAGTGCCCTCTGGCACCTCGCGGGGCGCCTCTTGGGCCCGTCTTGGGGTGCCTCTGGGCTTCTCCGAGGGCCCTGGGAAGGGTGCAAGAGTGCCCCTAGAGGGCTCCCAGAGGCCCCCAAGGGGGCTCCAAGAGGCTCCGAAGAGGGCCCAGGAGTACATCATAAAACAAGCTGTTTTTATAAGCTGGCCTGGTGCCCTCTTGGGCCCGTCTTGGGGCGCCTTTGAGCCCCCCCGAACGCCCTGGGAAGAGTCCAAGAGGGCCCCTACAGGGCTCCCAGAGGCTCCCAAGAGGGCTCCAAGAGGCCCCCGAAAGGGTCCAGGAGTACGTTATAAAACAGGCTGTTTTTATAAGTTGTCCTGGGGCTCACTTGGGCCCGTCTTGGGGTGCCTTTGGGCCCCTCCGAACGCTCTGAGAAGGGTCCAAGAGGGCCCCTACAGGGTTGCAGGAGGCCCCCAAGAAGGCTCCAAGAAGCCCCCAAGAAGGCCCCGGAGTACCTTACAAAACAAGCTGTTTTTATAAACTGCTCTGGGGCCCTCTTAGGCCCGTCTTGGGGCGCCTCTGGGCTTCTCGGAAGGATATGGGAAGGGTCCAAGAGGTCCCCTAACGGGCGGGTCGGGTCGGGCCGGGCGGGACATTAAAGTATGATGCATCATCGAGTTGGCACGCGAGTACCCTAACGGGCGGGTCGGGTCGGGTCGGGCGGGCGGACCCTAACGGGCGGGTCGGGTCGGGTCGGGCGGGACATTAAAGTATGGTGCGTCACCGAGTTGGCACGCGAGTGCCCTAACGGGCGGGTCGGGTCGGGTCGGGCGGGCGGACCCTAACGGGCGGGTCGGGTCGGGCCGGGCGGGACATTAAAGTATGGTGCATCATCGAGTTGGCACGCGAGTACCCTGACGGGCAGGTCGGGTCGGGTCGGGCGGGACATTAAAGTATGGTGCATCACCGAGTTGGCACGCGAGTGCCCTAACGGGCGGGACGGGTCGGGTCGGGCGGGCGGACCCGGCCTCGGGAGGCCGTTTTCGGGCTCCGGGACTGAGGCGAAAAATTCCGTTCTGGGGGTGCTGGAATCGCCACGAACGGCCGCCGGAGAGCCGACGGCGTGTCGCTGGGGAGGCGACGGCGGCGGCGGCGGCCCGCCGCGGTCCGTGTCGCTGGGGAGGCGACGGCGGCGGCGGCGGCAGTGGCGACGACGACGACGACGACGATCAAGACGACGACGACGACGACGATCAAGACGACGACGGCGACTACGAGGGAGATAATGATGAGCGCGTTTTTCCCGGCCGTAAGCATCCTTACGGCCCGAAAAAAACACGACGACGACGACCACTACGACGACCACGACGACGACCACGACGACGACGACGACGACCGACGACGACGACGACGACGGCGACGGCGTCGACGACAACGACGACGACGACGACGACGACGACGACGGCGGCGGTGACGGCGACGGACAACTGGTGCGTTTGGACCCCGGGAGGGATCTGGGGACCCGTCTTTGGGCCCCTCCGAGGTCTTTGGGAAGGGTCCAAGAGGGCCCCTAGAGGGCTCCCAGAGGCGTCCAAGGGGGCTCCAAGAGGCCCCCAAGAGGGCTCAGGAGTACGTTATAAAACAAGCTGTTTTTATAAGCTGTCCTGGGGCCCTCTTGGGCCCGTCTTGGAACGCCTCTGGGCCCCTCCGAGGGCCCTGGGAAGGGTCCAAGAGGGCCCCTAGAGGGCTCCCAGAGGCCCCCAGAGGGGGCTCCAAGAGGACCCGAAGAGGGCCCAGGAGTACGTTATAAAACAAGCTATTTTTATAAGCTGTCCTGGGGCTCACTTGGGCCCGTGTTGGGGCGCCTGTGGGCCCCTCCGAGGGCCCTGGGAAGAGTCCAATAGGGCCCCTAGAGGGCTCCCAGAGGCCCCCAGAGGGGGCTCCAAGAGGCCCCGAAGAGGGCCCAGGAGTACGTTATAAAACAATGTGTTTTTATAAGCTGGCCTGGTGCCCTGTTGGGCCCGTCTTGGGGCGCCTTTGAGCCCCCCCCGAACCCTCTGGGAAGGGTCCAAGAGGGCCCCTAGAGAGCTCCCAGAGGCCCCCAAGGAGGCTCCGAGAGGCCCCCAAGAGGGCCCAGGAGTACGTTATAAAACAACTGTTTTTATAAGCTGCCCTGGTGCCCTCTTGGGCCTGTCTTGGGGCGCCTTTGGGCCCCTCCGAACGCCCTGGGCAGGCTCCGAACGTCTTGGGCCTGTCTTGGGGCCGCCTTTGGGCCCGTCGGAAGGCTCTGGGAGCCCCCCGCCCTCAGTCGAGGCCCCCCGCGGCACGCGCGGCCCCGGGTGCAGCTGGGACCGGAGCGTTGCTCCCTGCAAGGGTCCAGGAGGGCCTCTCTCGGGCCCTTCGCGGAAGCCCTCTTGGCGCATGGGGCAGCCTGGGGCAGTCTGGGTCAGTCTGGGTCAGTTGGGTCAGTTGGGTCAGTTGGGTCAGTTGGGTCAGTTGCTGGCCCAGTTGCTCCGCCCACCCGTTTCAGTTGCTCCGCCCGCCCCCCGGCCCCCTTGGCAGTCTGGGGCAGTCTGGAACAGTCTGGGGCAGTCTGGGGCCTGTCTGGGGCAGTCTGGGGCAGTCTGGGGCAGTCTGAGGCAGTCTGGGGCAGTCTGGGGCAGTCTGGGCCAGTTGGGGCACTCTGGGGCAGCCTGGGGCAGTCTGGGGCAGTGTGGGGCAGTCTGGGGCAGTCTGGGTCAGTTGGGTCAGTTGGGTCAGTTGGGTCAGTTTGGTCAATTGGGTCAGTTGGGTCAGTTGGGTCAGTTGCTGGCCCAGTTGCTCCGCCCACCCGTCTCAGTTGCTCCGCCCGCCCCCCGGCCCCCTCGGCAGTCTGGGACAGTCTGGGGCAGTCTGGGACAGTCTGGGGCCTGTCTGGGGCAGTCTGGGGCAGTCTGGGGCAGTCTGAGGCAGTCTGGGGCAGTCTGGGGCAGTCTGGGCCAGTTGGGGCACTCTGGGGCAGCCTGGGGCAGTCTGGGGCAGTGTGGGGCAGTCTGGGGCAGTCCGGGGCAGTCTGGGTCAGCTGTGTCAGTTGGGTCAGTTGGGTCAGTTGCTGGCCCGGTTGCTCCGCCCACCCGTCTCCGTTGCTCCGCCCGCCCCCCGGCCCCCTTGGCAGTCTGGGGCAGTCTGGGGCAGTCTGGGGCAGTCTGGGGCCTGTCTGGGGCAGTCTGGGGCAGTCTGGGGCAGTCTGAGGCAGTCTGGGAAGTTTGGTGCAGTCTGGGCCAGTTGGGGCACTCTGGGGCAGCCTGGGGCAGTCTGGGGCAGTCTGGGGCAGTCTGGCAGTCTGGGCAGTCTGGGTCAGTGGGTCAGTCTGGTCGGGTCAGTTGGGTCAGTTGCTGGCCCAGTTGCTCCGCCCACCCGTCTCAGTTGCTCCGCCCGCCCCCGGCCACCTTGGCAGTCTGGGGCAGTTTGGGACAGTCTGGGGCAGTCTGGGACAGTCTGGGGCAGTCTGGGGCAGTCTGGGGCAGTCTGGGACAGTCTGGGGCAGTCTGGGACAGTCTGGGGCAGTCTGGGGCAGTCTGGGGCAGTCTGGGGCAGTCTGAGGCAGTCTGGGGCAGTTGGGGCAGTGTGGGGCAGTCTGGGGCAGTCTGGGGCAGTCTGGGGCAGTCTGGGGCAGTCTGGGGCAGCCTGGGACAGTTGGGGCGGTCTGGGGCAGTGTGGAGCAGTCTGGGTCAGTTGGGTCAGTTGGGTCAGTTGCTGGCCCAGTTGCTCCGCCCACCCGTGTCAGTTGCTCCGCCCGCCCCCGGCCCCCTCGGCAGTCTGGGACAGTCTGGGGCAGTCTGGGACAGTCTGGGGCACGCTCGGGCAGTCTGGGGCAGTCTGGGGCAGTCTGAGGCAGTCTGGGGCAGTTGGGGCAGTGTGGGGCAGTTGGGGCACTCTGGGGCAGTCTGGGCCAGTCTGGGGCAGTCTGGGGCAGTCTGGGACAGTGGGGCAGTTGGGGCGGTCTGGGGCAGTGTGGGGCAGTCTGGGTCAGTTGGGTCAGTTGGGTCAGTTGCTGGCCCAGTTGCTCCGCCCACCCGTCTCAGTTGCTCCGCCCGCCCCCCGGCCCCCTAGGCGCCACTGGGGGCGGTCTCAGTTGCAACTGGGGTGGTTTCAGTTGCTCCGCCAATTGCTTCCCAGCAATTGCACCAAGACGTTCCCGCCGTCGACCAAGAAGCGCCCGCCGTCACGCACGCGCGACGGCGCGGCACGCCTCACTTGGAAGCCGAGCGGGCGGAGCATGTCATTGCCGCCCTGGAGAGTGGGAACGGGGACAACCGACGCCAACACCACCAGGGAGCACCAGCTCGACCAGCCAAGGGGGGGAAGGGCCTCCCCGGCGCTGCCGACGTCGCCTTTCGCTCGATACACCCCCTGCCCCCAGCTCGGAGAGGCATCGTGGACCTACTCTCTGGAGGAGGCGCCCCTGGCGGCGCCGGCGTCGCCCCCCCCCCCCCCCCCGAGAGATCCGACGCAGGCGCGCCGTCGCGCGAGCAGAGCAGTGGCGCCCTGGGCGCCGCAAGCGCCCCCGCGAAATCCAAGGGCGCCTGCGGCGAGCCATGGCGCCGCTGCGGGCCCGACGAGGCGTCTGTGTTAGACCTCTGTCCTGAACCGCCCACAGCGGGCCGCTCCGCGCGCGCGATACTGCAAAACCAACGTCGCGAAGTGCTCTGGCAACGCAAGCGTCCTTGAGCTCGACGTTGCGGCCGCTGGGGCAGCGGGCCGCTTCCTCCCGCACGCGCGAGAGCCCTTGGTCCACGAGGATGCAGAGCGCCTTGCGGTCGCTGCTGCAACGCGCCCTCTTCGACTGCCGGTTGCCAAGGGCAGGGCTGTCCAGTAGCTGGCAGGCAAGTGCTTCTTGTCGAGAGCGCACGCGCACACCGCGCACTCCTGTCTCTGCGTCGAAAGGACCGCAGCCTGTCAAATCATATGCTTCGCTGTCAATTTCAGAAAGGGGCCGCACATTGGCTTCGATGGCCGTGAAGAACACGACGCCGTCTAACTGCGAAGCGGCCGATAGGAATTTGTTGGTGGACGCGCGGATGATAGTGCCCACCGCCGAGTCCAAAATGCAAAGCTGCCCTTCGCGCACCTCGACGGCCATGCAGTGCCCGAAGGTGCCTCCGCATGGCTGTCAACGCACCAGCTGCGAGTTTGCCTGGATGGCGTCGCGGATCGCGCCGCGACACACTTGCAGCCACGGCACCTGACCTTCACGTTGCGAATCGTGGCCCCAGTGCTCGTTGAACTCACGCACTGTGCGAGGCCCGCAGCACGGCGGCCGCGCTTGCGGAGAGAGCTGCTCCAAGTGCTGCGCGGCATTGTATAGACATGCGCCAAGCACTGCAGGTGCTACGGGTGACGGAGGCTCTGCGCCGCGCGCTGCGTCACCTGATGGCGGAAGCAGTTCTCTGAGCAGCGCGTGCACTGGCGATGCATTTGCCACCTTGAGCTTCACCCCGCAGTCTTCCTGGAGGTCGCCAAAGATTTCATTTGCGCGGAATCCAGGGGCGCATGTCGATATGGGTTCATCGAAGATGGAGCACGCGATGTTCCACTTCTGCTGGCCACTGCACTGACGCGTGACCTCCATCACTTCGTCCTCGCGCGCCGACAAGGCATGGAACAATCTGGTCGCGGCTGGCCTTCGCCGCGGCCAAAACTTTTGGGGAAGATGCTGAAAAAAAACACCAGATCCCAAAACGATGTCTTTGGCCTGCGCCGCGTCGACGGCGAGCGACCACAAGAATGGAACGTTGCTCGCGGGCGTGCCCACGCCGAAGATCTTCGCGATCATCCTGTTAGCTTCCGAGAGGTCAACCTAGAGATAGTCGCTGACGAATGCCCTCCAGGCGTCGCAAGATTGAACGAACCTTTCTAATGACCGCAATGGCACTGCTATTTTGAATGCAATTTCCTCACCTCTCTCAGGAGGAGCGCGGGGAAGCAGTTCGTTATGTCGACGCTGTAGCTCAAGCCAGTCGACGCCACAGACCGCGACTCTTTTGCGGGCCATTGTAGCGCAGGCCCGCGCGGGCACATTCTGCCGGGGAGCCCATGCTTTCCATAGTGCTTCACTTGTAGATCGACGTAGTCCCCAATGGCAACTCCTTACTTCATGCACCGTTCGATGTACTTGCTTAGCATGTCTGGTCTCCGGTCATGGCCAGCCAATGCGTGGGCTTGCAGCGCGGCGATGTTCCCCCGCTCCGTCAGCGCGCCTGCGTCCACGTCGTCATCGTGGTAATTGAAAACAAGATTGTCAGTGTCATTGCGACAAAAATCAACGAAAGCGTCGTCAATGGTATCGGCGCCGAGGAAGGTGTCCTCGATGGTCTCGGCGTTGGCCCAATAACGGCCCCACTCGTCCCAAGTGCCGAAGTGCTGAGGCCCAGGAGTCCCCCAGAGTTGCTCGAGGCGCTCGATGTCGAGATCGAGTCTGGCATAACCACCACCGCCGCTCGGGCGCAGAGCATGAGGCCACGCACCCACTGCGTCTGCCAATGACTGATGCACCCACTGCGTCTGCCAAGAAATCCTATTGCAATGCTCCACGAAAGGCTTTCTATTCTACTCCTTCGCAACAGGATTCCTAGTGTAATCCTTCAAAAAAGGATTCCTGTTGTAATCTTTCTCAAGGGAATCTCCGTGTAATCCTCCACGAATGGAATCTTATTTCACGTGCAATTCTCCACACAAGGAATCCTATTGAAACCCTCTACACAAGGAATCCTATTGTAAGTCTCTTCTAAAGGAATCCAATTGGAATCCTCCACACAAGGAATCGTATTGGAATCCTCTTCAAAAAAATCCGGTTGTAATTGCCACAAAAGGATTTTTATTGCAATTCTTCGCAAACGGATTCTTATTGTAATCCCCCAGAGGAGGAATCCAATTGTAATCCTCCGCACAAAGATTCCTATTGCAATCTCGAAAAATTCCACACTTCCAAATACCTAAGATTTGTTTTGTTTTGTTCCTGCTCTTGGTTTTTTGTTGAGCAGGCGATACGAAGCTCTGATTCCAGGATTTCCAGAAATTTGTGTTGTTTTGCTCCACGCCTTGGTTTTTGCTGTCCAGGCACAGGGAAGCTCAAGGTCGATGAAAATCGGTTTAAGGATTCGGCGCAATGGGTTTGTTGAATAAAGTGGCCGGCGTTGAGATCCCTGTGCCTGGATAGCAAAAGCCAAGGCGGGGAACAAAATCAACAAGTTTTTAGAAACCCTGGAATCAGAGCTTCCTATAGCGTGCGCAACAAAAACTAGTGTGAAACACAGAGAACACAAAAAAAACAAATCCACCATAGGTATTAGGAAAATTTGGAATTTCAGGATTACAGTAGGATTTGTTGGTGAAGAATTGCATTCGGAATCGTCTTGTGAAGGAGTACAATAACAATCCTTTCGTGGCAATTACACTAGGATTTCTTGTGAAGAGGACTCCCATAGGATTCCTTTTGTGAAGGATTACAATCGGAGTCCTGTCGAGGAGGATTGCAATAGGATTTCTTATGTGTGGGATTACAACTGGATTCCTTTCGTGGAGGAGTACACTAAGATTCCGTGTGCGGAGGATTGCAACAGGATTCTTTTTGAACCGAAATTCCATTATAACCCTTCTGCGAAGGATTTCAATATGATTCATCTTTCGTGGAGGGGATCCAGGATTCCTTACGAAAATGATTACAATCGTTTTTTTGCGGAGGATTACACTAGGATCCCTTTTGAAGAGGATTACACTCGGATTTCTTTTGTGGAGGACTACACTAGGATTCTTGTTGTGGAGGTTTACATTCGGAATCTTTGTTGTGAAGGATTACATTAGGAATCCTTGTGTGGAGCATTACGATAGGATTGCTGTTGAAGAGGGTTACAGTTTCAGATAGTTCTCAGCAGCCAAACGTAAGAGCATGCCCAAACCAAGAGAGAGAGAGAGAGAGATAAAAAACGATCTATGACAAAAGGCAACCATATATGTATCACAGGAGAGAGAGAGAGAGAGAGAGAGGAAAAAAGAAGAAGAAACAACGAGAGAGAGAGACGAGGGAGAGAGAGGGAGAGAGAAAGAAGAGAAGGATACACCAACAAACGGAAAAGCGTGAGGTGGATCACAGGGGCGGGACTTACCACACACACACACACATATCTATATATATATATATAGAAACGCACGCAGGACGAAATACGTCTTGTTGAGGCGCCAGCGGCGATAAGCGGTCGGCGAGAGAGCGTCAGCACCGCCAAATGCACGGCGTCTGGACGAGCAAGCACCAGCAGCGCGAGGAGAGACGCACTCATTCTGGGTGCGGCCAGTGTGCGGTGAGGGTCGGCGGGGTCCGTGAGACGACGCGCGACCTGTCTGTGGCAGTTCGTACACCCCCCTTCCCCCCCCTTAGAATCTTACAAACAGCGGCCAACCTGGGCGCCGCGGGTCCGATTTCCTTCGGCCTCTGCATGTCATTCAACGATACAAAATTGAAACAGGGGATGGATCGGCCCTGTGTAAAAAAGATGACGAACATCTGATCCACAACATCTGATCCCGGATCAGCGCGGGCGAGAAACCCGCAACACAAAGCCAAACCAACTTCGGATCAGCACCACTTGATTTGGATCCGCCAGGGTTTCTCCATGCACGACAGCGCAAGAATCGAAGCCGTCATGTCCGGGCCCAAGAGAAAAACATGCCGTCTTGGGAATGTGCCTATATGTGTGTAGAAGTAGCACCCCCCGGGACTCAACCCAGGCAGGTGTCACCATCAGATGGACATCGATGGGGGACCAATGTTGACGCCAGGGGTGCGACGCTCACGAGGAGCGCCTCGCGTTCCAGGTGCGCCAGAATCAAGGGAGGAAAAACCGCCCAGACTCGATACCTGGCGGTCATTACACGGCCTTGGGCGTTTACTAAACGGCCCTGCCCCATTCGATTCCTTCTTCGGGCACGTTTACTACAGTCAAAAACCCTGATAAGGACGCGCGATTTTGCTCAGGGTACCTTTGCGTCCTTGCCCTTCCTTGCTCTTGCGGCTCGTCCTTGGCCTCTTTCGCTTGCCCGATTACGGGGTTTTCGTCGCCCGCCGCCCCAAAAATCCCAACTTCGGCTTCCAAGGGTCTTGCGTCTTGACCGCGCGTCCTTATTAGGGTTTTTGGCTGTAAACGACTTCGCGTGTCGGGGTGGTTATTACGGGGGTGGATTCTTTGACCTCCACAGAGGGGCTTCAAGAGCCTGCCAGACACGCCGCATGCGCCACGTGCGCCGAGTACGCCGCAGCACGGCGCGCACATGGGTGTGCCAGGCGCACCACCGCACGTGTCAGCACGCATCGGGTACAACCTCCTCTTCCTCCTCCTCCTCCTCCTCCTCCTCCTCCTCCTCCTCCTCCTCCTCCTCCTCCTCCTCCCCCACCCCTCCTTCCTCCCTCCTCCCTCCTCCTTCCTTCCTCCTCCCTCCTGCCTCCTGCTCTCCCGTCTGTCTCCTCCCCATCGCCCGCACCACCTTCTGCGCTTGGGTCCATCTCTAGGCTCTCTTGGGCTCCTCTTGGAGCTCTCTTGGGTCGTCTTGAGGCCGTACTGAAGCCTCAGAAGCCCATCGGGAGCAGAACAGCGGGAAACAATAACTTATGGTTGCCTTTAGGTCTTTGGTTGATGGTGGCCTCTTAGGAGGTGCCCTGGAAAACGCGAAGGGCACCTGGAGCCTTGTTGGGGCTGTCGTGGGATGTCCCAGAAGTATGTTGGAGACTATTTGGGGCCATGTTGAAGTATCTTGAGGCATCATGCAGGTAATCTTGGGGCGTCGGGATCCCTATTGAGCCATCTTGGGCCATCTTGAACGCACCAACGGATCCGTCCCCCCCCCCCCTGTCTAGGCCAAGGGGGAGGGGGAATCGGGAGGAGACAAGACAATTTTCCCAGACGCAAGCTGTTCGGCTCACTCCCACCCGCCCTCCCGACACATCAGTAGTACCTGAGTCTCAGCATGTCCCTCAGGAGCGCCACGCATGCCATATGCGCCACTGGCTCCAGGTGCACCAAGCACCCGAGTCCTTCTCCTCCTCCTCCTCCTTCTCCTCCTCCTCCTCCTCCTCCTCCTCCTCCTCCTCCTCCTCCCTCCTCCTCCTCCTCCTCCTCCTCCTCCTCCTCCTCCTTCTCCTCCTCCTCCTCCTCCCTCCTCCTCCCTCCTCCTCCTCCAGAGACCCGAGCGTGCCAGGCGCGCCAGGTGCACCACGTGCTCCACGCGCGCCATGTGTGCCACGTGCTCCCGCCGTGCCAGGTGCGCCACGCGCTCGGCGCGCGCAGAGTGCGCGCAGAGTGCGCCAGGGAACTGCCGTCATCGGACGGGCAGTTGCGGGGCTTTTGTTTTCCTTTGGATTTACAAGAGTTGTAAAAAGTGACATCAAGAACTTGTAATTCTCACTCGACTAATCTTAGTACCAAAAAAGACCTTCAGGTGCCCAGGGCCCCGACCTCCGTAGCCATTCTCGCTGAAGGCCGCCCTGGCTCGAGCCTGGGCCGCCCAGACTCAGGCCCTGCCGGGCGCATTCGACGACCGCTGCGCGTAGGCCCCGGCGCCGGCCGGTCCCCGAGGGATGCACCGCGCGCTGGCGCGGGGTGCCGCGCGGCCGGGCAAGCCCGTCAGTTACGAGAGTATGGACATGGCAGTGATCAGCTCAATCGGGGACACCGCTGCAAGCTTGGGCCTCATCAGCACCCTCGTATTCAGCATCGCCGTCTCCACCGTGCTTTCAATGGAGACGGTCGCAGAGGAGGGCATGCTGATGTGCTTGTGTGTTGCAATATCTACCAGCATGTACACAACAACGCATTCGCTGCTCGAGTACTACTACACAGCGAACGCCAAGGGGCTTGGCGAGTACATCGCTAACAACGAGCATGAAGGTAGCACGCCAGAGCCCTCCACGAATTTGTGCCGGGCTGCAGAGCAGAGCGACTTGGCAGGAGTGTCAGGTACGAATATTGACGAGGAGAGGGCGCTGACAATAAGTTCACACGGGGAACTCATGGTGATCCTTCTTCAAGGATTCGCCTCGTTCAATGCTATGCGCCAGGGTGCCAGAAACGCCACGTGGGCCTCCATCTCTTCGATATGCTTTGCCACGCTCTTCAAGGTTGGCTTCCAGGATGATGATGCAGGACAGGTGCCTCATTGCTGGAGCGCGGCTCTTTTTTTCGGCGGGTGGTTGTTCTTGTCGGGGGGGGTCTATGCATCGTTCGGTACGCAAACGTCCTTAGACATCAAGGTGTCTGCTGCTGTGTCCGCAATAGGCCTGGCCATTAGCTCTTGCGCGGCGTACTTTTACGATCCCGATTTCGACATGCCGAGGCTCGTGTGCTCACTTGCTTTAGTATGTGGCATCGCCGGAATGGTGAAAACTGTGAAGCTTTACCGTGAACTGTTCATCCCTTTGATCAAAGAGCATGCGACAGTGTATTGAGGAAGACGTTCGTATTGAGTCCGCCGATCGTCTGAAAGATACCAGCGCTCGCAAGTTGCCCGTGATTGCGTTGTTGGTTCTTTTAAATAAAGTTCCACCGCAGTTTTTGAACGGTCGTCAAAGATGAATGCTCCACAACACATTCCCTCCCCTGGCGGGCCTCTACACTCCTCACGTCCTGTCCCTTTTAATTCTGATCGCGGCAGTCTGGTTGCACTCTCGGGCCAGAAGCGACATCGGCCAGACCTTGCGACGCCAAATTTGCCCCAGTGGCGACTCCAAGCTGTTCCTTTTCAATCCCTTCAAAAAAAGAAGGCGCCTGGGGGCCCCGACCACAAGGAATTCCTTTCCCCCTGAAGCGAAGTGCCGAGCATTCCGTAAGAAAGGCGGCTTCTCCAGGGATTGCAAAGCACGGGCACCGATAGACGTCTTGAGGATCCGTGGGGCACATGAAAGCTCAGAGAAAAGTGCGCCACCTGGAAGAATACAAAGACGCTGTCGTCAGCAACCAAAGTGATCGCGGGGTGCCCGCGCATGATCCAGATGCCGTCCCAAAGTGCATCTTGTGTGGTTTATTGACAGGCGTGGCTGGCCTGCGCGCAGCAAGCAATATGCTGGCACCCGTTCCGCCCCTGTCAAAAATCGATGCGAAGTGGTCGCGGGGCGCCCGCGCATGCTCCAGATTTAGATGCAATGTTTATACCGTATTGTTTTTTCGACAAGGATGGTAAGGGGATGTGTCAGCATGGATCCAGGGTGGCTGCTGGTCGGAGGAGGGAGTGGGCGCTTCTAATTAAGGAGCGGTGACCAAGTTCTCAGCGGGAACGCCGCAAGTTGTCCGGTTCACTCCCACCTGCCCTCCCATTACAGAAGTAGAAGTAGCACCCCGGTCTCAGCCTAGGCAGGGGCCGTTACCAACAATCATCGGAGGCACAATGCCAGACGCCAGCCAGGTGCGCGACGCCCGCGAGGTGCGCCGCACGTGCCAGGCGCGCCACGCGCACATGTTCGCCACATTGGGACAGATGTCGCCCCCCAGCAATCCCTGTCACAAACGCATGCTAAGTGACGGGGGGGATGCCAGCATTGTGTATTGTGTGTGTGTGCGCCCGCAATCGCTTTGCATGGGCTCTTTGACAGGAGAGGTGGGCCTGCATTGGCCAACAACCAATGCAAAGTGATCGTGGGGCGCCCGCGCATGATCCAGATGTTGGTGCAAAGTGCATTTTGCATTGCTTGTTGCAAGGGATGATGGGGGGAGGGGTGGCATTGTTCACAGCAGGCTATATGCTGGCACCCCCGCCGTCCCTGTCAAAAACCACGTACAGTGATCGCGGGGCGCCCGCGCATGATCGAGATTTTGGTGCGAAGTGCACTTCGCGTTGTTTTTGTTGCAAGGGATGGTGGACGAGGTTGGCAGTGTCCCAGGGTTGTCGCTGGTCGGGTGGGGGAGGGGGTGTTATTCATAAGGAATACTGCTAAACGCTTCCCCAAACAGGTGATTAGGGGAAGAGGGAAGCTGAAAAGGAAACGCTCTAGACCACCTACGCCCAGATGGCTGGTGGGATTTGCTTTTAACAGGGGTGGTGGGGCAGCGCACAGTGGACAAACATGCTCGCACACCAGCCATCCCCGTCAAACGAAAAATGCAAAGTGCTCGCGGGGGTCCCGGTCACCATCCAGATTTCGCTGGCGCGTGCACTTTTTATTGTTTCATTTGTCAGGGATGTCGGAGGGGACGCTCATGGTTCGTGGTTGGCGGCTTGTCGAGGTGGGGGCATTTTATTAGTAAGGGGCATAGATAAACCCCTTACCGAAGGGGAAGAGGAGGGTTGGAAGAGGAAGCACCTTAGACTTCGCCCAGAGGCCTGAATTGGGTCGGGCTTACAGTGGGGGCCCATGCCAAGAAACACCCTGCTTGCCTCAAGGATGCCATGGGTTTTTTGGTTTTCGACGGTTTTGCTGTGGAAGGCGTGGCGCTTCCACACCAAAAAACAATGGACGTCCGGGGGTCTCAGGGTTGGGTTTCTTGTGGAAGGTTTCTTGTGGATGTCAGCAAAGCGCAGAAACTCTTCGATCTGTTCAGCTTGGCTCAGCTTCAGCTCCCTGGTCGGGCTCTACTTTTGGACGTAGTGGGCGTCTTGAGGTTCCCGTGTGTGGGCCTCTGGGCCGATATCTGGGCCATCGACAGGAGCTCTTGAGTCACATTTGGGCGCTGTCGGTGGCCTCTCCAGAGTTCTATCTGGAGCCGAGCGGAGTTGAAAAGTGGAGGAGGTGACGGCATTGGAATGATCACACGTTTTTCATACAGTTTTGGCGTTTCGAAGGCCCTCTGCGGGCGGACCATGTCGAAGCCGTCCTGGAGCCATCTTGGACCACACCCCGCGACATCGTCGGCCATGCCAGGGCTATCACTCTTAGCCAGCCCGGAAACAAACAGCAAATGCGGCCGAGGAAGAAGAGGGTTCTGATAACGAGAATGACGATATCGATGATCATGGTGGTGATGATGGCGATGGTGATTGTGATGGTGATGGTGACGGTGATGGTGCTGGTGGCGGCGATGGTGATGGTGGTGGTGATGGTGATGGCGATGGTGATTGTGATGGTGATGGCGATGGTGACAGTTGTGATGGTGGTGCATGGTGGTGATGATGATGACGATGATGATGGCGATGATGATGGTGATGATGGTGGTGAGCATGATGAAGACGATGATGATGATGATGATGATGATGATGATGATGATGATGATGATGATGATGATGATGAGGAGGAGGAGGAGGAGGAGGAGGAGGAGGAGGCGAAAGGGAAGGGGCAGGCGGGTATCTGCAACCACCTCGAGGCCATACTTCTCACTTCCTGTGGCTGCCTGAGGCCATCCTGGCCAGCCCTGCAGGGCATCAGGGCTCGCCACGCGAAAAGGGAATTGGGCGCACCCTTGGGGCATAGAACGATAGAGCGCGGAAGCTCGCCAGACCTCCGACATCTCCGACACCTAGAAACCAAGCAGGCGAAGGCTGCTCTTGTTCCTCGAAATGCGAGTTTGTCTGTCGTTGTTCGAGAAGGGTGGGTATGTTTCTTCATGTCGCGTTGTTTGTCGATAGAAAAGGGGCTTCAGTATTCACGGAAATCAGTTCGTTTGTCGTCTTTCCCCAGTATGTAGTTCAACCTATAGAGACCCCCGTCATTCAGGGACAATGATAAAACCATATGTGTCGTAATACTGGCACCTGGGAAATGATTGAGAGATTCCGGGCCCGCGCATGGGGGGGGAAGCAAACCAAGCAGAAAAACACACATTGGAGGTCGTGGTCTTGGAGGAGGGCTGAGAGGCCAAATCTTTCGAGCAGACGGTCTTCGGGATCACTTCGTGCTCCCGAGGCACGCTCCGAATCGTGGGCGGGCGGACTCGAGACGCTGCGCCTCTACCGCCTGCCCCTTCTTCCCGGCAGTACCCGAGTACGGAAGGGCCGAAGACGTGCCCAGCAGCAACCGAAAGGAGCTCGAGACCAGTCCCGCGTGAGGCCAGAAATCGCCACAGGGTGGGCCGCACACTGTTCCAAGAGAGCCCGAACCGATCTGCCAAGGGCACACAGGGAGCCCCAGGAGGGCCCAAGAGCCCACCTCCGAAACTGTATCGGGATGGCGCTGGAAGCTTGGAGACTTGAAGAACCTTTCGGGGGGGGGGGCGTCTTGGGGGGGGGGGCCTGGAGCCATCGTGGGAGCCTCTTGGACTTACTTTGGCACTCTTGGTGGCTTCTTGGGCACTCTTGGAGGCTTCTGGGTCCCGTCTGGGAGGTCATGTTGCGCGGTTGATCCGCGTACTCCTCCTCCTCCTCCTCCTCTTTTCCCTCCTTCTCCTCCTCTTCTTTTTCCTAGTACATGTAGCGTGGTAGCACCGAAGCAGGAATTGGAAGCTTGGCCCATGGGAATCGGTACGGGAAGAGGCGAAAAGATACCAGATAGAACATCTGAGTGCTGATCTGGGGCGACCATGGCGAAACTTTGGGAGGGTCAGGGGGGCTTCAGACGATTCTGTTAGGGGGAGAAAGGCGAGGGAGACATCCAGAAACCACGAGGACTTCTTGAGAACGTCCTGGTTGTATCTCGGGTCTTTTCGGAGACATCTCGTTCCACAGGGGGTTGACAGCGCAGGTCATCAAACCAAATGTGTGTTTGAATCGGTTCGGTCTTTGGGATGCCTCGGGCAAATCAGCCGGTTCCGGACATTCGATGAGGGGGGCTGGAGGCTCCAGCAAGGGTGTACGAGCGTCTGGTGAGAGTCCGAAGAGGGTGCTTATTCACTCGACGATGCAACTCCCATGTCCCGTCATTTCTTGAGGGCGGAGGGACAGCGCAAGGCACCATGATGATCCCACCCTGGTGTCTGGGCGGTGGTTTGAAGCGGGGCGCATCACGTGAACGATTTTGAGATCTGCACTCCTTAGGCAGATGCCTGCGTTTGCCTTCCCTACTCAAAAGATGCCCCCTCTGCGCTTGCTTGAGCAGACGCTGCAAATGCCTGAGTGGCCTCAAACGCCGTTGCGCCGCTCGGCCGGCGAATCATTTGCAGCGCCCGCGTCCCTCCAGGAGCCATCCTCGACTCAGGAGCAGCTCTCGCAGAGCATGAAGGAGAAGCGCCGGCAGCCAAGCGCGCCGGCACCCAATCTCGCCGGCAGCCAGCGGCTGCCGCGCAGCAGACGATCGGACGCGACGGAGGCGAGCGACGGAGGCGGGGCGCCGGACGAGGCCAGGGAGGCCGCGGCCCCGCGGAGGCCCCAGGAGGCCTGGGGGGAGCCTGGGAGGGGAGGGACGGCAGTCGCCGACTCCATCGATGCGCTCGAGGGGGAGGCTGAGGCGCCGAAGCCTGCGACGCCGAAGCACGCCACACAGGCTGCGCCGCCTGTAGTGGAGGTTGCGCCGCCTCCACTGGTGGAAGTGGCGCCCGCGCCGTTGGACCAGGCCGCTCCGCCGCCGGTGGAGCGCAAGAAGAAGAAGCCGAAGCACGTGCCGATCAAGGTGCAGCCCCAGAAGGAGGAGCCTGTCAGCCAGGGCGAGGAGACCGACAGCGTCCAGGCCGATGGCAAGGCCAAGAGCAAGGCGAAGGCCAAGCCCAAGGGGAAGGCCAAGGGCAAGGCGAAGACACACCCCCCAGGCGAGTCTGCCAGCTCCGTGCCGTCCGCCAGGGGGGACCGCAAATCCTTGAAGGCGCAACAGGGGCCCCTTGGATCAAAGGGGGCCAGGTCTTCTGGAGCCTCGGACACCGAGAAGGACGCCGCTCGGGCTGGTGAGGCGGATGCGCAAGGCAAGACGGTGGACACAACTGCAGGGGACCACGCCAGTTCCGAATCGATGCCGGTGGAGCCCTCCAACGATCCGCAAGAGAGCACCGACGACGACGGAGGCAGGGTAGCAGTCTACCTGTGCAGCTTGCTGTACCCCAGCGCAGCTGCCAGAGCCCGCGGGCGGGCCGATCTGATGAGGGGTGCCGAGCGGGGCACCGCCGCGCCTCCAAGCGCCCAGCCCGCAGCGGAGCTCACTGCCCCTGCGCTCCCTGGAGGCAAGGCGGCCGAGGGGCCGGACGCCGCCGCTCCTTGCGGTGCCGAGCCGCCAGTGCCGCCAGCTGCCCCTGCACCACCTGAGGGCCAGCTTGCCCAGGCGTTGATCGCTGCCGCGCTTCCCCGCGCCGAGCCGGCAACGGAGCCTGCTGCCCCTGCGCCAGCCGAGGACAAGCGTGCCGAGGAGCTTGATGCCGCCACGCCTGCGAGCGCCGAGCCTGCTCCAGCGGCGGTTGCAGATGAGGCCACGCCAGAGGCTGCGCTTGCAGCGCTCACAGAGGAAGCAACGCCTGCTGATCCCCCCGCACCAGCAGCTGATGAGGCGAAGCTGGCCGAGGCTGCCACGCCAGCTGCAGAGGAGGCGATGCCCGCTGACACTCCATCGGCCGTCGCAGAGGAGGCTACGCCAGCGGCCGCACAAGCAGCACCCACCGAGGAGACGAAGCCAGTTGAGGCGGCTGCGCCAGCTGCTGAGAAGACGGAGCCCGCTGAGGCCGCCGCGCCAGCTGAGGAGGCGAAGCCCGCTGAGGCACCAGTGGCACCAGCAGAAGAGGTGAAACCAGAGGCCGCTCTGGCGGCGACCACGGAGGCGGCGAAGCCAGCTGGGGCTCCAGAACAGGCCACGCTTGCGACGCCTTCCGAAGAATCGACGCCGGCTGAGCTCCCTGCGCCAGCAGCTGAGGAGGCGAAGCCAGCTGAGATTGCCGCGCCAGCTGCTGAGGTGAAGCTCTCTGACGCTCCAACGGCAGCTGCAGAGACTGTGTCCAAGGCTACACCAGCAGCACCCACTGAAGAGACGAAGCTGGGTGAGGATCCCGTGCCAGCTGCTGAGGCGAAGCCCAGTGAGGTTGCCAAGCCCGTTGAGGTCGCCACGCCAGCTGAAGAGACGAAGCCCACCGAGGCCGCCCTGCCAGCTACCCATCCGCCAGCTGATGAGGCGAATCCGGCTGAGCCCCCAACTGCAATTGCAGAGAAGGCGCAGCCAGAGGCCGCACCAGCACCGACCACAGAGGAGGCGAAGCCCACCGAGGCTCCTGCGGCACCAACAGAGGAGGCGAAGCCAGAGGCCGCACCAGCGCCGACCACGGAGGAGGCGAAACCCAGTGAGGCTCCCGCGGCAGCTGCTGAGGAGGCGAAGCCCGCTGAGGCTCCCGCGGCAGCAGCTGAGGAGGCGAAACCTGCCGAGGCTGCCGCGGCAGCTGCAGAGGAGGCGAAGCCGGAAGCCGCACCAGCACCGACCGCTGATGAGGCGAAGCCCGCTGAGGCTCCCGCGGCAGCAGCTGAGGAGAGGAAGCTGGCCGAGGCCGCCGCGCCTGCAGCAGAGGAGGCGAAGCTGGAAGCCGCACCAGCGCCGACCACGGAGGAGGCGAAGCCCGCCGAGGCTCCCGCCGCTGCTGAGGAGGCGAAGCCAGCCGAGGCCGCCGCGCCTGCAGCAGAGGAGGCGAAGCCGGAAGCCGCTCCAGAGCCGACCACGGAGGAGGCGAAGCCCGCTGAGGCTGCCGCGGCAGCAGCTGAGGAGGCGAAACCAGCCGAGGCTGCCGCGGCAGCTGCAGAGGAGGCGAGGCCCGATGCCGCTCCAGAGCCGACCGCCGAAGAGGCAACGTCCGCTGAGGCCCCAGCGGCATCCATTGAGGAGGCGAAGCCAGCCGAGGCCTCCGCGCCTGCTTCAGAGGGTGCGGAGCTGGAAGCCGCACCAGCGCCGACCACAGAGGAGGCGAAGCCCGCCGAGGCTCCCGCCGCTGCTGAGGAGGCGAAGCCAGCCGAGGCTGCCGCGGCAGCTGCAGAGGAGGCGAGGCCCGATGCCGCTCCAGAGCCGACCGCCGAAGAGGCAACGTCCGCTGAGGCCCCAGCGGCATCCATTGAGGAGGCGAAGCCAGCCGAGGCCTCCGCGCCTGCTTCAGAGGGTGCGGAGCTGGAAGCCGCACCAGCGCCGACCACAGAGGAGGCGAAGCCCGCCGAGGCTCCCGCCGCTGCTGAGGAGGCGAAGCCAGCCGAGGCTGCCGCGCCAGCAGCTGAGGAGGCGAAGCCCGAAGCCGCACCGGCACAGACCACAGAGGAGGCGGAGCCCGCCGAGGCTCCCGCCGCTGCTGAGGAGGCGAAGCCAGCCGAGGCTGCCGCGTCAGCAGCTGAGGAGGCGAAGCCCGAAGCCGCACCAGCACAGACCACGGAGGAGGCGAAGCCCGCTGAGGCTCCCGCGGCAGCAGCCGAGGAGGCGAGGCCAGAGGCACCGATCGCTGGGGAGGCGAGGCCCGCTGGGTCGCTGGTTTCACCCGAGCCAGCCCCGCAGCAGGGTTCTGCCGCCCCGGAGGCTGAGGAGGATGTCGAGTCTGTCGCGTCTCTGCAGTCCCGACGTCACCTCTCGGCAGGCCCTGCATCCGCGATTTCGATGGACGGCAGCGACTTTGGTCGGTCGATTGTCGAGTACAATGTTGTGTCAGACATGATCGGTGATTCGATGGCGAGTGCCACACGCGGCTACATCCAAGAGGACGACGCTGAGTCGGTGTTGGAATCTCGGAGGTCCAGCTCTTTCACCCTAGCTCTCCACACGATGCTGCCCTCGACTCCCATGATGAGCGCACCGGCTTCGACACTGGGACTGGAGGACCAGTCGGCGGAGAAGCAGCCACCAGCTTCCGCGAGCGAGAGGTCCTCCGCCGCGCAGCCCGCAGGTGCCCCGCCGCCAGCGGCAGCCCAGAGCTCCTCTGACGCGCAGGTGCCAGTGCCCGCAGAGGTCGGCGGGCGCAAGCTACACACCGACGCAGGCCCTGGCCAGACCCACTGTGTTCGGGGCTGGCGCGGAGGTCCCGCCTGGCTTGGGGCCATTAGCCAGGGGTGCCTCCACAGCCGACCCCACGGTGGAGAAATCGCATCACCCGCAAGAGCGCGAAGATGACCAGGGTGCGCGCTTCGCGCGGCGCGAAGCGCGAAGCTGGGCGACCCAGGGGATGCCTCCGCAGCAGACGCCACGGTGGAGGAACCGCCCTTCCAGCCGGGTGCCCGTCTGGAGCACTTCTTCTGCTCAAGCCGTGGGCTGTGGAACCGTAGTAGCAGTAGTAGTAGTAGTAGTAGCAGCAGCAGCAGCAGCAGCAGTAGTAGTAGTAGTAGTAGCAGCAGTAGTAGTAGTAGTAGTAGTAGTAGTAGTAGTAGTAGTAGTAGTAGTAGTAGTAGTAGTAGTAGTAGTAGTAGTAGTAGTAGTAGTAGTAGTAGTAGTAGTAGTAGTAGTAGTAGTAGTAGTAGTAGTAGTATTAGTAGTATAGTAGTAGTAGTAGTAGTAGTAGTAGTAGTAGTAGTAGTAGTAGTAGTAGTAGTAGTAGTAGTAGTAGTAGTAGTAGTAGTAGTAGTAGTAGGTAGTAGTAGGTAGTAGGTAGTAGGTAGTAGGTAGTAGGTAGTAGGTAGTAGGAGTAGGAGTAGTAGTAGTAGTAGTAGTAGTAGTAGTAGTAGTAGTAGTAGTAGTAGTAGTAGTAGTAGTAGTAGTAGTAGTAGTAGTAGCAGTATTAGTAGTCGGGGGCGCCTCGAGGCGCTCGTGCCAATTCGGAGATGGACCCCCCGGTCGTCCTGCCCCGAGATCTCCTCAATCGTGCACTGGGCTGCGGGCTGATCCGGGCCCAGGGCGGGCCTCACCGGGTCTCGTGTCGGTGTGCAGCCAGCATCCCTCATGGGAGGTGCCGGTGGCTGACGATGCGGGCAAGGGAAGCGCGGACCCCTCCGCAGCAGCGCTGCAGGTGCATCTCCTACCCCGCATTCTCCTCCGTCTCCTCATCATTCTATCTGCTCCTCTCCTTCTCATCCTTCCACCACCACCTCCTCTTCATTCTTCCTTCCCCTGCTCCTCCTCCTCATCATCATCATCATCATCATCAGCATCATCATCATCATCATCATCATCATCATCATCATCATCATCATCATCATCATCATCATCATCATCATCATCATCATCATCATCATCATCATCGGGCCAAATATGCGAGCAATCGGCTTGGACTTCGCTGTCCGCTGTGCAGCCCTGGTGTGCGACTCTACTTGTCCCTGCGATTACAGTAAACACATCGGCGACGGGCGACCAGGATGCTGTTCGTCAGGGGTCCCTGAGTAGGACAAGGAGGAAGATGGTGATGATGATGATGATGATGATGAGGAGGAGGAGGAGGAGGAGGAGGAGGAGGAGAAGGAGGAGGAGGAGGAGGAGGAGGAGGAGTTGGAGGATGAGGAGGAGGAGGAAGGAGAAGGAGAGGAGGAGGAGGAGGAGAAGGAGGAGGAGAAGAAGGAGGAGGAGGAGAAGAAGAAGAAAGAGGAGGAGGAGGAGGAGGATATATGGATGAGAGATGAGGCAGAGATGATGAGGAAATGAGGAGAGGAAGAGGAGGATGATGATCATGATGAGGAGGAGGGAGGAGGAGGAAGGAGAAGGAGAAGAAGGAGGAGAAGGAGGAGGAGGAGAAGGAGGCGGAGGAGAAGGAGGAGGCGGAGGAGGAGAAGAAGGAGGCGGAGTGAGTTGGAGGGAGTTGGAGGAGGAGGAGGAAAGAGACGGAGGAGGAGGAGGAGGAGAAGGAGGAGGAGGAGAAGTAGGAGGAGGAGTAGAAGAAGCAGGAGGAGGACGGAGGATCGGAGGAGGAGATAGGAGGAGGAGATAGGGAGGAAGGAGATAGGAGGAGGATAGGAGGAGGAGGAGGAGGAGGAGAAGAGTTGGAGGAGGAGGAGGCGGAAGGAGGAGGAGGGAGAAGTAGGAGGAGGAGAAGAGGAGAGGAGAAGTGAGGAGGAGGAGGAGGAGAAGAAGGAGGAGGCGAGGAGATATGAGGATGAGGGAGATGAGGAGATGAGGATGAGGAAAATGAGGAGGAGGAAGAGGAGGATGAGGGGGAGGAGGAGGGAGAAGGAGGAGGCGAGGAGGAGACGAGGAGGACAGAGGCAGGAGGAGGAGGAGAAGGAGGAGGAGAGGGCGGAGAAGGAGGAGGGGGAAAAGAGGAGTGGAGGAGGACGAGGAGGAGGAGGAGAAGGAGAGTAGGAGGAGGAGGAGGAGGAGGAGGAGGAGGAGGAGGGAGGAAGAGGATGAGGAGGAGGACGGAGGGGACGAGGAGGAGCGAGAAGGAGCGGTGCGAAGAGGATGAGGAGGAGGACGGAGGAGGAGGAGGAGAGGAAAGAGGAGAGGAAGGAGAAGAAGAAGGAGGAAGAGGGCGAGGAGGAATATGGCGAGGTTGGCCAGGGGGGGGAGAAGGAGGAGCCGGAGGACGAGGAGGGCGCGGAGGACGAGGAGGAGGGCTTCGAGGATGTGCCTGCAGAGCTCCTTCTTAGAAGGGGTTTGCTCGCAGATCAGATCTCCACGCTCGCCCTGGCTGGCGAACCGGATGGTTTTCGCACGTGTCTGCCCTCCTCCTCCTCCTCTTCCTCCTCCTCCTTCTCTCCTCCTCCTCCTCTCCTCCTCTCCTCCTCCTCCTCCTCCTTCCTCCTCCTCTCCTCCTCCTCCCCCGGCGGCCCCGCCGCCTCTTTCGCCCGTGGGCACGCGGACTGCAGAGGGCCCCGCTGGCACTGTCACACAAGCGTAGGGCAGGTTTGGGGGGGCCCCCCCCCCCCCCTCCCCCATCCTTCCCCCTCCTCCTCTCGCTCATACGTGTTTTTCGTTCGAATCCCGACTCGGCCTTGGGTTTCGAAACTCGCATGGCGGCTGCGCATGCGAGAATCAAGGCCAAGGAAGGAGGCCGCCAGAGCTGGCGCTTTGTCCTCAGGATCGAGTGGCAAACCCCGCCCCTCGCCCCGCTTGTCACAGTCAGATCGAGCATCTCTCTCTCTCTCTCTCTGACGCTGTGGTTTTAGCTATGTGGCAGGTACCTTTTGTGGCCATACAGTGAAACAGTCCCCCTCCTGGCTGGCTAATAGAAAAGCAGGAGATGCTTCCAGGGGCCTTCAGGAGCTGCAGGGGAGGTCTCCAGGAGCTCCCCCCGGAAGATTCGCCCTGAGGAGCTTGTCCAGGGAGCTCCCAATGCGTTCCTCCAGGTGCCTCCTCGTCCTGCTCATTCACATCCCCGTCGCCCCCCTCCAGGGGCTGCCGTTTCGTTTGCCGACCATCGGTGGGCTGTTGTTGCCACGGCTGGGCGCGGCCCAAAAGCTAGCCCGGATAGTGCCCAGGAACAGGCCAAGGCGATTTTGAGCGGACTCTGGCTCGGGGGGGCCATACGGACTAGTGAGCGACGCAGGAAAGCGGGCCCATCCGCGCCGACATTTGCGCGTAAGCTTCCCGCGTAAGGTCGCGCGTGATGCCGCGCTGGCGGCCCGCGTAAGCCGCCGCGTATGGTCGCTACAGTCGGGGCCCTGAAGAAGGAACCCTTTTCGTTGGGGAGGGGCTCCGTGTTCCTTGATTGCTTCACAGTTTGCCTTGGGTTTTGCTTTGGCTTTCGATCGAAAATCTAAGTCCAACTTATGGATCTAAGGGGCCTCGTTCCTTATTTAGGGTTCCTTGGGTCAACGCTCCGACTGTATGCCATCTCGCGTGAGGCCCGTTTTTGATCGTCGCCCAAGTGGGCGGCGCGGCAGGTGGACGTCGGGATGCGCCCTGCGAGCGAGGTGTCCTCCGTGGCAGGCGGGCAGCCCGAGGTCGCGAGCAGGAAGTCCTCGGCGACGCAGGCCGCGGGCGAGCCGCCGGAGGCTGCAAGCAGCAAGTCTTCGGCGGCGCTGCCCGCAGCGAGGAAGACGTCCTCGGCAGTGCCGCCGCTGGACCTGCAGGCGCGAGCCGGAAGCCGGAGGTCTTCGGCCGCGCAGGGCGAGGCGCCCCCCGCCGGCGAAGGCCTCCACGACGAGCAGGCAGAAGGTCCGGTAGCGCAGCCGATGCCGATGGACGGGCAGGCACGCGCTGCGAGCAGCAGGTCCTCGCTGGCACAGCCGCAGGACGAGGGGGCCTCCGAGGCACCGCGGGGCGTGGAGCTGCTTGCCGCCAGCGTGGTCTCGGCGGCGGTGCTGCCGCTCGATGCGCAGGCGGGGCAGCACGCAGACGTCGACAGGCTCTCCGCCACCGATGCGTCCGCCGCGGAGGGCGAGAAGCCGGAGGTGGCAACCAGGGGCGCCTCAGAGGTGCAGCCTGCGGGCGAGCAGGCGCGGCCCGCCAGCAGGGGCTCCTCGGGCGCGCGGGCGGTCCCTGCCGCCGGCGAGGGCGCCTCGAGGGCGCAGCCGACCGAGGAAGAGCCGACCGCAGCGAGCAAGGCGACCTCGGCAGTGCTGCCTCTGGACTTGTCCGCGGCACGAGGGGCGAGCGAGGGGGCCTCGGCTCTTGCGGGGAGGCCGCCCGCGCCGGCCTCGAGGGAGGCGGCGATGATGCGGACACTGAAGACGAACTCCGGCGCCACGAAGCAGGAGGTCGCCAGCTTCGCGCAGTCCCTCACGAGCTCCATCTTCAAGAACACGCACAAGAGCGTGGCGAGCCGCGCCCGCAGCACCGGCAGCTCTGTCCACGGCGCGGGCGCGCGCCCCCCGCGCCCCGACGCCGCGCCGTCCTCCTCCTCGTACAGCCCGCCGCCCGTGAGCTCCCGGCCTCCCAGCGCCCGGCGTCGCGCCGCGGCAGCAATCGAGGCCGTGCCAGACGACCACCAGTAGCTCTTCATTGCCTGGGGAAGTCAGGTCTGGTCGGGAAGGGCGTTCGAACTGCCAGTTCATCATGTGGCGCGCTCCAAGAAAAGGGCCCCACCGTCGAGGATAGATAGAAGGAGTCGTCATCTCTCCCTCGGCGGCAGGCGGCGGAAGGGCGGCAGAAGGTCAGCGGAAGTAGAACGAGGCTGCCTCCGCCGGCGGAAGCTGGCGGAATGCGACGCAGGTAGAAGAGGCGCCCCCAAGAGATGAAAACTCAGGAGGGGGAAAAAACACACAGACACAACTGATCGTCGATTCCCCCGAAAATCTAGGAAACCATGGGAAGTGGGGGGGAAGCCAGAAACCCAGAAAATATGGGAAAGTATGGGGAACCCTGTTCCCAGACCCCCGACGTCATGATTTTTTCATGACGTCGACCCCCCGAGGTCTCGACCCATTGCCCTGGACCGGTTTTTCGTCCTGAGTCGTTTTTTGACGGTCCCGAGGGCCGGTAAGGGCCCCCAAAGGCCAAAAAGAATGAAAAACCTCCCGTCGTGATTTTTTCATGACTCGAGGGGGTCTGGGTTGTTTGTATATTTCCTCGTGTGTCCCGGGGCCCCTTCGAATGACGTGGCTGGGCTCGGGGTGCGAGGCCGCCGGTGTGAAAGGGCCCGCGCTCCGAGGGGTCGAGGAGCGGAGGAGCGGAAGGTCCGCGGGGGGCTCGGCGGAGGCCACACTCGGGCCGGACGAAAGGAGGAGGAGGAGGAGGAGGAGGAGGAGGAGGAGGAGGAGGAGGAGGAGGAGGGAGGAGGAGGAGGAGGAGGAGGAGGAGGAGGAGGAGGAGGAGGAGGAGGAGGAGGGCCAGACGAAAGTCAGGAGGGAAAAAAACACACAGGCACAATTAATCGTCGATTCTCCAGAAAATATGGGAAAATATGGGAAGTGGGGGGGAAGACAAAAACCCAGAAAATATGTGGAAATATGGGGACTATTTTTATTTGTGTGTATGTATTTGTGTGTCTTAATTTCCCTTTAGAAAGGGGGGGATTGGGAAAGGGGGGGTACGACATTTGCTGCATGCAGCTGGTTTCGGCCTCGCCGAGGGGCCCATTCCTCGATGCATCGTCGCCTCCGGCGCCGGGAGGCGCCAGGAAGATCAGCTGCGTGAGCTGATTCTCAAGCCCCCCTTCGCTATCCCCCCCCTTCGCCCGACCCGAAACACCAGGTCTAGGTCGGACATGTCCTCCTACGGGCCGATCTTGGACGGAAAAGTAAGAGCATCCCAGAAATGTTCCAGAAAAAGCCAAAGATAGTCGAAACATCGTCCCCGAAGGATGTTTTGACGATTTTTGAGCCTTCCTCCTGCAGAGGGACATGCCCGACTTAACACCAGGTCGGACACGCCGACGGAAGTTGGCGGACGCAGAACAAGCCCCTCCGACAGAGGGAGGCGCTTGGGCGCTCAAGGGCTCCTTGGGGCGCCCACAGGTGCGCCGGCATGATGGCGTCTCACGGGCCTAGGCCGCAAGGATACCCTGCTCCCTGGCGGCCGGCCGGCGCGAGGACGCGACAATTCCAGAAACCATGACCCCAAAAACCGAGTATTTTCTTTGGGTGGAGGGCAAAGGGTGAAATCTGAAATGCCGTTTCGATGGATTTTCGAGGCTTGAGTCTGCAAGAGGGGAATCACAAGACGGATTGGTTTTCGAGGTGCACATGCCCCTTATGGATTTCACCCTGATCCCTCCACCCTGAGAAAAAGATCAGAAAAAGGTTGTCATCTCTGGGAGGCGTTTTTGTTTTAACTTCCAGCGCCTCCCGCCGGCCTTCCGCCGGCTTCCGCCGGCGGGTGCGGCCTCGTTTTGCTTCCGCCGACGTTCCGCCGCCTTCCGCCGAGGAAGCAGGGGTCGGCCTGAAATTTGTTTTTGGAATGAGACAAACAGCATAAGCATAATTTTTCGACGGTGCAGGCGGACCGTCGAAAGTTTATGTTTGTGCCGTTCTTTCTTGCTCTAGCGTTTGGCGATTTCGTGGGCCGTCGCCGTGTCGACTTCGCTCCGCCGTACAGGCGGATCGAAGACAAGACGAGGGAAAGCGAACACAAAACGGGAACGAGAGGCACTGCTTGGGCCGAACCCTGCACTGAAAAGTCTGCATGAAGGGGCCCTGGGACACACACATAAATTCACACAAATGAAAGGATCCCCCATATTCTCCCGTGTTTTCTGGGTTCTTGTCTCTCCCCCCCCACTTCCCATACTTTCCCATATTGCGAAGGCCTTACGGCCGTTGCCGCCGACCCTGAAGATGACGAAAGACAACACGAGGGGGGGGGCAGGAGGAGGAGGAGGAGGAGGAGGAGGCGGAAGGGAGTAGGAGGAGGAAGGGTGAAGGGGGAGGAGGAGGAGGCCTTATGGATGTTGGTTGGGATCTCGTGGTTGACCTCTCGGGGGCGTCTGGAAGGCAACTTGAAGCCTCTTGGGGCCTCTTCGGGCCTCTTTTGGGCCTCTTGGGGCTTCCGGAGGCCGTCTTCGGCGCATCTTGGGGGCGTCTTGGCGCCGCTCGGGGGCCTCGTGGGGCCTTTTGGGGGCCTCTTGGGGCTTCCCGGGGGCCTCTTAGGGCGGAAGTCTCGAATTCTCGGTTCCTCGTCCCCCTCTTGGCCGTTTCTTGGGCCCGTCTTGGGGCCCTATTGGGCCGTCTTGGGCGCCTCTTCGGCTGTCCTGGGGCCTTCTTGGGCCGTCTTGGGGCCCTCTTGTAGGCCTCTTGGGGCGCTCTTGGGGGCCTCTTGGGGGCCTCTTTGGCCGTCTTGGAGTGTCGGAAAGCCGAAAAGGCGAGAAGGCCAAAATCATTCAAAAACCGATGTAAAATTGACGATTTTGGCGCCTGGGGCCCTCTTGGGTGTGCTCTTGGGGCTCTCTTGGAGCGTCTAGAGGGCCTCTTGGGCCGTCTTCGGGCCGTCTTGGGCGTCTTGGGGCCATCGTTCGTCGAGTCGAGGCCCTCTTGTACCCTTTTGGGGGTGTCTTCTGTCGCTCTTGGCTCGTCTTGAAGCTTTTCTGAGCTCCGGGACCCCCGGGGAGGATGCGTATCTGGGTGGCGACCCCCCCGGGGACCCCCCCCGGCGCCCCCCCCCCCTCCCCCCCCTCCCGGCGGGGAGGGTAGGGAGGGGCTTCGCCACGACTCAACTACGACGTTGCTCAATGTCGCTTTGGCTCGCGCGCTCAAGGAGACGGGGAACGACGAAGACGACGAGGGACAACGGAGACGGAGACGACGAGGACACGACGGAGACGACGACGACGACGACGACGACGCTGATCCACGCAAGACGACGACACCGGGATGCGTCTTCCACACGCCGACAGGGTCGGCGGATTTTCCTGAGAGTCGACGATTACTTGTGTCTGTGTCTTTCTCTCCCTCCTGACTGAACCCCTTCCCCCTGGGAGCGGTGCTGCGTCCCTGGCGCCCGCTCTCTCTCGAGGCACAGCCCAGGGGGGGGGCCCGAGGGGCGGCCCCGGGAGGCCGCGAGAGACGCTGCACGGCAGCGCCCCGCTTGCGGGCAGGCACCGCTCGGAGTTCAGATGCGGTCGGGCCGAGGTGTTCCATTGAAGGGGCCCTGGGACGCACAAATAGATGCACACAAATGAAAGGATTCCCCCTCTTTTCCTATGTTTTCTGGGTTTCTGTCTTCCCCCCCGCTTCCCATATTTTCCCGTATTTTTTGGGGAATCGACGATTAATTGTGTTTGTGTTTTTCCCCGCATACAGATTTAGCATCGCTCGGACGTGTGCATTTTTCCTTCGGCGAGGACCCTCGAGGAGCATCCTCGATCATTTGGCGAAAAGACCACGCACGAAACCGAACAAAAACGCAGGAAATGGACGTCCGGGCCAGATAGAAGAAGAACGAACCACAGAAGCATAAACTTTTGGCGCTCCGCGCGGATTTTTGCATTCGCGCTGGACCCCCCTCCCTGGCGCGCGGAGGCGCGGATCCAAGAAATCCGCGCGGATCGCCCCCAAAGTTTTTGTTGATGTGGTTTGTTTTTTTTTTCCAAGGCCTCCGAGAAGGGGTCGGAGTAGACGGGGTCGAAGGATCGTGCCGCACCGCCGATGCATCGGCGATGCGGCTCGGTGCGGAGCCCGACTTTCGCCTCGCCGACGGCGCCAATGCATCGCCGACATCGGCGATGCGGCGCGATCCTTCGACCCCATCTACTCCGACCCGATCTAGGAGGCCTCTAGGCTCTAGGTATAAGATCAAGATCGCCCTCGAGGGCGCGAAGTTATTCGCGCTTCGCGGTTCGGCTCCGATTCCTCTTGATCCTCCTTTTCTCCCCTGTGGGGCGTCGCGAGAGCGCGAAGTTAGGCGTCCTTGAATGCGGTCGGACCGAGGTAGAAGATCGAGGTCGGTTCGGGGGGGGGTACCCTAATCTCGGCGGCGAGCGAGGGAGGGAAGAGAATAGGAGAAGGCCCTCTCAGAGGGCGGCGGGACTTCTCAGAAGCCCTCCGGCCTTCTGAGTCGAGGTCGGTTCACGGAGGGTATACCCTAGTGTTCTGCGTGCTTCTTGGATGTCTTGTGCATCCGGGGGGGGGGGGGGGGCCCTCGAGGTGTTTCTTAGGTTTGGGGCCAAGCGGAGCGGGCCCACCCCCCCATCTTCTTGGAGGATGCTCTTCTGCCCTAGGTCCGATCGTACGCTCAATACAAGCCTCGGAAAAAATAGCGAACACCCATGC
Source organism: Prorocentrum cordatum (assembly GCA_963575745.1). Classification (NCBI taxonomy): domain Eukaryota; class Dinophyceae; order Prorocentrales; family Prorocentraceae; genus Prorocentrum; species Prorocentrum cordatum. The sequence goes on from CAUYUJ010000686.1 coordinate 71,014, forward strand.
CACATTCATCTGTGAACGCCTCCCCCTCCCCCCAATGTTCACAGTTGCCGGTGGGTCTGACGAGTTGCACCTCGACCGCAGTCTCCCCCGCGCGTGCCAACTTAGAGTTTTGGGGGGGCAGGGGGGGGTGTTCACTAATTGTCTCCCTCTACCGTATGGACCACCGGACCACGTCGGTCTGCCCGGACTGATCTAGCCTCACCCCCACAGGTCGGTCGAAAAGACGCGTCGCCAAGCCTCACAGCCAGAGCGAAGATAGGGAAGCGCTCGGGTCCAGAGGGGGCTCGCTGTTCCCCGCGCCCTTCCACCGAGGCTCCCCTGGCGTGCCTGGAAGGACGCTCCTCCTCCTCCTGCTCTCCTCCCCTCTCCTCCCCCTCCTGCCCTCCCCCCCTCCTCTCCTCCCCCTCTGCTCCTCCTCCTTCCTCCTCCTCCTCCTCCTCCTCCCCTACCTCTCGCCGTCACCCCTCATTCCTCCTCTCTCGGAGCTGTGTGGCTCTCAGCACAGCAGGAGCTCCACCAACCTGCCACACCGTACCACCCATGGGTGGAGGTCACAAACAAAAATGGGTGGAGGTCACTAACATGCGGGGCGGCAGGCCTAGGCTGGCCTGCTGTACCTACTCATCCTTCCCTCCACCCGCAGGAATCGTCTTCGCCATGGTATTGAGAGGTTTGGCACATCATGTTGAATGGGACGATCACACCCGTCTGGAGGAGATATCGACTCTAACGCCGACCGTCGATATTCTGATGCTCAACGCAAGTGAGCGCGCCGCAATGAAGGACGAGGACGAGACGAAGATAAACTTGCCGAACCACACTTGCGTGAAGTCCGGGTCCCGAAATTCATGGAGGCCAAACCGCTCGTACGGCCTGGCGGTGATGTTCAACGCGGAGATGAAGGGCACTCTGCAGCAGATCTTGTTCCCACCAAGGCCAGGGGGTATTGAAGGGCGGATCGCCATGAATAAGTTTCGCATTGGAGCACGTACGGTGGTTTTCTTTCCTTTCCCTGTTTACATGCCGCCCAAGGGTACTACGCCGTCACTGTTGAAAGAGGCGGTCGATAAATGCACGACATGGTTTACCGAGACAGGTGACAAGCTTGGACATCAATGTTTCAGTATCATGGGAGGAGATCTGGACTGCTCATTCGGCATCCGAAGGGACGCCACCAGGAGCAAGTACTACCGAGCTGTTCATGCAGTTGGGAAAAAACAGGGGTGGAAATAGCAGTTTCACAGCGCGTTCGAGACGCGATCGAGGAGAATCACCTGACCCGTGCAAGCAGATTTTGGGATACGGGGCCAACATATATCAGCGGCGCCGCTAGTAACAAGATCGACCATTACATCGTGCCCACCGAATCCAAGCAGCGCATCATCACCATCAAGACGCATCGAGTGCTCGGACGGCGACTGCAACGGCGCGTGACTACCCTGCCGCAGGACCTTGTCCCACTGCACGATGAGGGTGAGGAGTCCAAGGGGGAGTACTTGTGCATGCACGAGTTGTACGACGGCACAGCTTTCGGAGCTACGCCTCCGACTATGAAGGCACTCGATGCACATGTCACTTTTGTACATCAGCCACGCAACGAGTACTCACTAGCCGTTCGTACGAATATGCGTCCATGGTGTATGACAACATCTGCGAGCAAGGTATCATACATTCGGCACGCGTGGACCATGGCAAACAAGACACCGAGAAAGTACCCTACTCGATCGGTTTCGTTTGATTTTCGGCCCGAGCCTGAGCCATCTTACACGTGTGGACAATGCGGCCTCATCCATGGCGGGCTCGGTCTGGGAATACTACCTGATTCCACAGAACGAGGCGACGGAGCAGAGCACGGAGATGTAGTACTTGGCTACTGGGACATCTCGCCCACGGCTGTCGAGCTACAGATGCAACGTCTTCGATGGATTAGCACAATTGTCAGGAATCCTGGGAACCACGAGCAGGTCATCATGGGTGTTTTCGGCACGACTCGTCTGGATGAATACGTCAAGCGCCGCCGTTTAGACAACACTGGCAGAGAATATGAGCACAGCACTCCCTGGGCAAAGCAGTGGTTAGGCGATATGAACAGACTGGCTAAGGTAGTACAGCGCTACAGCGACATTCACTACGAGGTATACGGGCACAGGCCAGACTTAGATTGTACGACTGGATGGCACGACACACAGCACATCGCATACTAATCCTTTTCCTTGCCTTCATGTGTCAGATGTCCCACAACCACGGCCTCAAACTGGGAGTGGTAATGGGATGTGAGTCACATTGAGCTCTGTCCATCAAGATCGAGTTTAGCTTTCACTGCCATGGCGAAGTGGCAGCCACGACAACTACGGCAAGGACTCTTGCTCTCTGAGACTCTTGAGCGCGGTGGCACTGGCACTATAGAGTAGCAGCATCACGTTCAATGCTTCACACATGCATGCATGTCGTGTAGCACGGCGCAGTGAGCACGCGATGCGCATACTTGTATACAGAGTGTGCCCTGAGCGTCCACTAAGCATGTAACTACGTATATAGTTGCAGGTAGGGAGGGTTGAGCCTAGAGTTTCGCCCTCTCGTTTTGCTCAATTAGGAGGATGGAGACGGCCTAGGGCCGACGAGGGGCCCAAGGCTATATAGGCCCTCGCGGGCTCCCTCAGGTGTCCTTCCGCCTCGCCTAATGACAGAACCAGCAGCAACTCAGGACGCTGACAGGCGCCCAAATTTGTTAGGCTCGTGCCCCGTGCCCGAAGTCGAACTGCTGCCGAGGTCGCTCGCTCCTCCTCCTCCTCCTCC
>CAUYUJ010000686.1:73909-91409 GCA_963575745.1 Prorocentrum cordatum
GAGGCCTTTTGGGGCTTCCCGGGAGGCGGATATTCCATTCAGAGGGGCCCTGAGATCCTGGCGCCGTTTTTTTTCTGTATCCCCTGACTCCAGATCCGCCCTACTTTGGCTTTTTTCCCAACTTAAAGTTGCGTCGGAAATCCACCTACACGGGGCCGAACAAGTAGGGCGGAAATTGCTGCACCCAACATAAAATAGGGCGGAAATCCACAGAAGCAGGGCGGAAACAGCAACAGAAAAGTAGGGCGGAAATTGGCATCAGCGGGGCTTGAAAAGTAAGGCGGATATTCCAAGCCCTACTTACGAATTTTCTCAAAGTAGGGCGGATCCGAAGTCAGGGGGGGCCAGGGCTTCCAGGGGCCCCGTGCTGCAAACCATCGGGGCGTCGCCTGTCTGGGTGCGCAGCCGCCGAGGGCGCCCTGTCGGAGGCAGCCCCCTGGTGGGGGGATGCTGTGAGGGCGTTTGCGGCTGGTGCCGGCGACCCCCTGTGCGAGGGGGAGAGGGCGAGGGAGCAGGTGGACGAGGAGGGGGGGGGAGGCTTCTTGGGTCTCCCATGGCCTCTTGGCGGTCTCTCGGGAGCCTCCTGGGGTCCCGTTGGGGGTCTTCCTGGGGGGCCCCTTGGAGCCTATATATATATATACATATATATATATGTGTGTGTGGGGCCTCTTGCGGGGCCCCTTGGGGGGCCTCGTGGAGGCCTTTTGGGGCTTCCCGGGAGGCGGATATTCCATTCAGAGGGGCCCTGAGATCCTGGCGCCGTTTTTTTTTCTGTATCCCCTGACTCCAGATCCGCCCTACTTTGGCTTTTTTCCCAACTTAAAGTTGCGTCGGAAATCCACCTACACGGGGCCGAACAAGTAGGGCGGAAATTGCTGCACCCAACATAAAATAGGGCGGAAATCCACAGAAACAGCAACAAAAAAGTAGGGCGGAAACTGGCGTCAGCGGGGCTTGAAAAGCAAGGCGGAAATTTCAAGCCCTACTTACGAATTTTCCCAAAGTAGGGCGGATCCGAAGTCAGGGGGGGCCAGGGCTTCCAGGGGCCCCGTGCTGCAAACCATCGGGGCGTCGCCTGTCTGGGTGCGCAGCCGCCGAGGGCGCCCTGTCGGAGGCAGCCCCCTGGTGGGGGGATGCTGTGAGGGCGTTTGCGGCTGGTGCCGGCGACCCCCTGTGCGAGGGGGAGAGGGCGAGGGAGCAGGTGGACGAGGAGGGGGGGGAGGCTTCTTGGGTCTCCTGTCTTTTCGTCGCTCACATCGCTGGATGTGTCTGGGACGGCGGGTCTACACCTCCCTTTTCCCGGCCCTCGGAGGCCCCTGCCGGGGCCCCCCGGGAGCATCAGGAAGCGCGCCGGGATGGGAAGCTGGTCCCTCCTCCTCCTCCTCCAACTAACATACTTGTAGGCCTACACTAGAAACGAGGCCAGAGAGTCTACACAACGGGAGTTTTACGTCTCCTCCTCCTTTCTCCTCCTCCCCCTCCTCCTTCAAGCGACAGCATTGTCCGCTTCTTTCCGAATGCCCCTTTGGCGTGCCTTTTCGGCTCGCCACGCAAACGGGTTTCATCAGCCCATTGTCCCTGGGATCGGGCACCCAGACCAGCGCCAGACGGGGGTGGTGGTGAGGGGGATGCTTTTCTTAGAAGCCCGCCTGCTGCTTAGAAAGCGCAGGCCCTCATCTACAGATGTGAGGCCGGCGCCTTCTAAGAAGCAGCCTGCTTCTAGGAAGCCCTCCTCCCTCCCCCCACCCCCTTGTGCGCGCCGCCAACAACGAGCCGGGATGGAAAGCTGGTCCCTGGGATAGGGTTCAGACCTCCAGAGGACCATGCTGAGACACGAAGTCGTTTCAGAGTGGATGGTGTCGGGTCGGTTGTTGCCAGCGGTGTCCCTGGCCCAAGGTGCCCCCAGGATTCCCAAGGAGGCACCCACGGCCTCCAGCGCACCCCTCTCGAGGCCCAGAGGTTCCCAGGGGGCCAGAACTTGGGCGAACAGCTGGGGACACCTTGGGCCATGGACGCCTGAATCGGGGAAACGTAGAACTCGAGTTCGCCGGAACTCGGGTTTGCCGACGCTTTTCGACAGGCCCGCCGTGGATTTTGATGGCCCAGTTTTCGTGGGATGTGTACAGCGGTGGCTCGCGTCAAATCTCATATTGGGTCTCGTCATTTTCCTGACGGCCATGTCAGGCCAACCCGAGTCCCCCGACCCCGAGTCTTACGTCTCTCCGACAACAGCAACCCCGATCGGGGGATGGCATCGTGTCGCCCGTGCACTGGCGATGACGTGCGGAGTGGATGGGGTTCCAGGCATCCGATGTTTTGTTTTTTGCATTGCGTGGTCCCTGGAAGTCCAGACCCCTTCCCCGGGGTTGGTCTTCCATCCCGGGCCGTGTTCTCGCCATCCCCGAGCCCAGCGAGGGCCCCCCCAGAGGCCGAGAACGGCCAAAAACCATCCGCCGTGATCTCCAGACCTCCTCGAGTCATGAAAAAAACACGACGGGAGGTTTTTCGCTATTTTCGGCCTCTGAGGGCCCTTACCGGGCCTCGGGGCCGTCAAAAAACGACTCGGGATGAAAAACCGGTCTCGGGGCATGGGTCTGGACCTCTGGGGGTCGCGTCATGAAAAAATCATGACGTCGGGGGTTTGGGTCTCTGGTGCCCCGAAGAGGTCTGAGGTCCCTGCCCTTGTAATATTTGTTGACGGTCCCAGGGCACGGCGAATGCTCCTGGAAGCCGGAAACGGCTAAAAGCCTTCGCCGTGACCTCTGCAAGCCGCGAGCTCAGGGGCAACGATAGGGGGGGATAGGCATAATAAGGGGGATGCAGCGACTCCCAATCGCCCATTGATTGCCGATAGCGGCCCGATAGCCCCAGCCTGCCCAGGAACGTTCGGATTCACTATCGGGGGCTTGTCGCCGATCTATCGGCGATGGATCGCCGACCGATTCCAGGTCGATGTTTCCCCCCCTATTCCTATCCCCTTCCCCTCCTCCGCCTCCTCCTCCTCCCTCCTCCTCCTCCTCCTCCTCCTCCTCCTCCTCCTCCTCCTCCTCCTCCTCCCCCTCCTCCTCCTCGCCTTCCTCCTCCTCGCCCTCGTCCTCCCCCTCCTCCCTCCTCCTCCTCCTCCTCCTCCTCCTCCTCCTCCTCCTCCCCCCCCCTGCCGTTGCCCCTCGCAAGCACGTCTGGGGAGGGCACCGTGCTGCGGCGACGCGGCGCGACCGAGAGCTTCAGGGGGCCCCTCCGCCCCAGCGCGGTGCCGCCGCGCCCCGCGCCGCGGCACGCTCGCGGGGCTCCCCCCGTGCAGTGCTGCGGGGCTCGTCGGGGAGGCCGCCGAGAGGAGATGATTGTGTACTCTCCAGTCGTTAAACCCAGACCTCCTCGCGTCGTGAAAAAATCACGACGGGAGGTTTTTCGCTATTTTCGGCCTCCGGGGGCCCTCGCCGGGCCTCGGGACCGTCAAAAAACGACTCAGGATGACAAACCGGTCCTGGGGAAGGGGTCGAGAACTCTGGAGTCGACGTAATGAAAAAATCATTACGTCGGGGGTCTGGGGTCGTTGAAAGCAGGTATTGTCTGGATCCCCAGCTCCCAATCTGCTGCGGGCGCCCTCCTGCGTCAAGAAGCTATGATGTGCCTTTGGCTGTCGTCTTGCCGTTCTCTGGGAAGGCCTGGACTTATGTCGGGCACGTCCCCCTTACAGGGGGATTTTTGACGAAAAATGGAACAAACGTTCACCAAAAATACACCAAAAAGGCAAAACAATATTCGAAAAATAGTCCCCAGACTATTTTGGGATTATTTTTGGATTATGTTTGGGTATTTCTTTTTGTTCGTCGAAAATTCCCCTGTAGGGGGACAGGCCCGACTTAAGCCTGGACCCAATCTACTATGTCCGCCGTCCTGCCTCATGCTTCCACCTGCCTCTTCCGACCGGCGTGCAAGCTTCTGGCACGTACATTTGTCGCTACCCGTGCCGTCGGCCCCCCCCCCCCCTTGCGTATAGCAGGAGGGCTGGGGGAGGCGAGCGGCGGGGGGCGGGGGGGGTCATCACGACAGGAGGTATGGGCTTTGAGAAGGGCCCAAGCATCCCCCCCCAGGGCGACGCGCCAGTGTAAATTGCCTTCGTGCTTAGATATCAGCCTTGGCTCAGTTGTCTGGCCGCTTCCAGAGTGTTTCACGCCGCCGTCCCTGTGGTGAGCTAGCTCTGACCGCGCTGCGGAACAAGAACAAACACGACAGGAGGCATGGGCTTTGCTCGGCCTCCGGGAGCCCTCGCGGGCCCCCCGGGGCCATGCGTTCCGGTCGTCGAAAAAGCAGGTGTTGCAGGTGTTTGGGGCGTCCAGGTCCCGATCTGCTCGAGGCGTCCGCCTGCTTCCGTGGTCGAGCGGTGTCGCCCCTGCCCTCCTCTGCCGGGGGCGGGCGGAAGCCCGATCTGCTCCCAACGCCCTCCCATTTCTTCATGTCTCTAGCCACTTCTTCCGACCTGCGTGGAAACAGAAACAGAAACAGAAACGGTTGCAGGTGCACTTTGCGCGGTCTCGCGCCAATTATCTGTTGCTGTGCCCCAGCCTCGGTCATACCGCCCTCTGGACTTCTCCTTGCGGGCCGCGAATCAAAAAAGTGTAAACAGAAACGGGTCGCGATGAAACATTGGTCACGGGGAATGGGTCGAGACCTTGGAGGTCTCGACCTCAGGCGGCGCCGCGGGCTCGTGACGAGTTTCAAGTGCGCGTATATGTGCAAAGCGGCCTTCGCGCAAAGGGCGCCGCGTTGTTTGCCAAAGGGTCGGGCGACCCTTCGAACGACGAAAAAATGGGATGAATGTGTTCTGCATGCTGGTCAGAGGTGAGACCTTTGGGGATCGACGGTGTGAAATTAGCCTGGCGAAGGACCCAACCATATGCAGTCGTGAATACCGCAAATATGAATATCGTTTTCGGTGGCGCTACCTCTGGGTAGGGGAACCGCATGCGGACACCCCCACTGGGGCCTACGGTGGAGCTCCCTATGGGGCCACGAAGCGCTGCCCTGGGTGGGGGAACCGCATGCGGACACCTCCACTGGGGCCTACGGTGGAGCTCCCTATGGGGCCACGAAACGCTGCACTGGGTGGGGGAACCGCATGCGGACACCCCCACTGGGGCCTACGGTGGAGCTCCCTATGGGGCCACGAAACGCTGCCCTGGGTGGGGGAACCGCATGCGACACCAGCCACTGGGGCCTTCGGTGGAGCTCCCTATGGGGCCACGAAACGCTGCCCTGGGTGGGGGAACCGCATGCGAACACCCCCACTGGGGCCTTCGGTGGAGCTCCCTATGGGGCCACGAAACGCTGCCCTGGGTGGGGGAACCGCATGCGAACACCCCCACTGGGGCCTTCGGTGGAGCTCCCTATGGGGCTACGAATCGCTGCCCTGGGTGGGGGAACCGCATGCGAACACCCCCACTGGGGCCTTCGGTGGAGCTCCCTATGGGGCTACGAAGCGCTGCCCTGGGTGGGGGAACCGCATGCGATCACCCCCACTGGGGCCTTCGGTGGAGCTCCCTATGGGGCCACGAAACGCTGCCCTGGGTGGGAGAACCGCATGCGAACACCCCCACTGGGGCCTTCGGTGGAGCTCCCTATGGGGCCACGAAACGCTGCCCTGGGTGGGGGAACCGCATGCGAACACCCCCACTGGGGCCTTCGGTGGAGCTCCCTATGGGGCTACGATACGCTGCCCTGGGTGGGGGAACCGCATGCGAACACCCCCACTGGGGCCTTCGGTGGAGCTCCCTATGGGGCCACGAAGCGCTGCCCTGGGTGAAGGAACCGCATGCGAACACCCCCACTGGGGCCTTCGGTGGAGCTCCCTATGGGGCCACGAAACGCTGCCCTGGGTGAAGGAACCGCATGCGAACACCCCCACTGGGGCCTTCGGTGGAGCTCCCTATGGGGCCACGAAACGCTGCCCTGGGTGAAGGAACCGCATGCGAACACCCCCACTCGGGCCTTCGGTGGAGCTCCCTATGGGGCTACGAAACGTGTGAGAGGTGTGCCGAGAGCAGAGGCAAGGAGAGGGAGGAGGGAGGAGGGTTAGGAGGGGGAGGAGGAAGGAGGAAGGTGGGACGCGGGGCGCTGTCTCTTCAAAACGAGGACCCAACACCACAGGATGGTTGAGAAAAATATGGGGACGATTGTTCTATTATGGTTTGCTTATTTTTGAGAGTTTGCTGGTATCTTTAAACTTTTCGTCCAAAACCCGCCTGTAGGGGAACATGCCCGACCTGACCCTAGGATCCTCAAGAAGCCCTCTTGGTGCTCTCTGGGGCCGTCCTGGGGCCCTCCTGCGCAACTGAAATTCTGAAATGCCCTCCCTGGGCAGCACTGCAGCCAGCTGGCCAGAGCAGCCGCGGCCACCGCGGACGCTCGCAAGACCGAAGAGGAGGTAACGTCGAAGTCTTGAATCCGCCGGCCCCCTTGTGGGGCCACCAGGCTGTAGGAGCGAGGTTCGCAGTTTCCTGTGCCAGTTGTAGCTTGTAGTTTCCAGTGTTACAGTTCTGCTTCTTGCTGGTTACTGTAACTAGTTGACTTATTGCTGGTTACTGTAACTAGTTGATTGACCGCGCGAGGGGGGGGGAGGCCCAAACCAGATTTTTAGCACCCCCTGGGCGCGTTGTCTGAATTGCTGGGGGGGCTCGAAATCGACACCCCTCACGCAGATCCGCGGGGTCAGGGTCCAAAAACACAAGGGATTTGCCACATTTCTGAAATTCGGTGCCACCCTTCACGCAGATCCGCGGGGTCAGGGTCCAAAATCACAAGGGATTTGCCACATTTCTGAAATTCGGTGCCACCCCTCACGCAGATCCGCGGGGTCAGGGTCCAAAAACACATGGGATTTGCCACATTTCTGAAATTCGGTGCCACCCCATCACGCAGATCCGCGGGGTCAGGGTCCAAAAACACAAGGGATTTGCCATATTTTTCTGAAATTCGGTGCCACCCCTCACGCAGATCCGCGGGCGGGGTCAGGGTCCAAAAACACAGGGGATTTGCCACATTTCTGAAATTCGGTGCCACCCCTCACGCAGATCCGCGGGGTCAGGGTCCAAAAACACAGGGGATGTGCCACATTTCTGAAATGCTGTGCCACCCCTCACGCAGATCCGCGGGGTCAGGGTCCAAAAACACACGGGATCTGCTACATTCTGAAATTCGGTGCCACCCCTCACGCAGACCCGCGGGTCAAACATGATGGACCCACGAACCCGGAAAGGGATATAGACATGTGGAGCATGGGCACGTTTTCACGATACCCAACGGGGCAACACCTCACGAAACATCCCAACGAACAAAAAAGAACAGAGAAACACCTCACGCAAACATCCCACGGAGACAGGTCGCGAACATTCCCGAGACACCCCTCACGAAACCTTCCAGGAGACACCCCGCGAACATCCACGAACACCCCACGAACATTCCACGACGACAGGCAACCCACTCAACCAAGGCGTGTGGTCGTGCTAGGGAGTGTCGTGCTGGGGTGTGGTCGCGCTGGGGGGTGGTCGTGCTGGGGCGTGGTCGTGCTGGGGCGTGGTCGTGCTGGGGCGTGGTCGTGCTGGGGCGTGTCGTGCTGGGGTGTGGTCGTGCTGTGGTAAGGTCGTGATGGGGCGTGGTCGTGCTGGGTGATGGTCTTGCTGGGGTGGGGTCGTGCTGGGGTGGGGTCGTGCTGGGGTGTGGTCGTGCTGTGGTGTGGTCGTGCTGGGGTGTGGTCGTGCTGGGTGTGGTCGTGCTGGGGTGTGGTCGTGCTGGGGAGTGGTCGTGCTGGGGTGTGGTCGTGCTGGGGTGTGGTCGTGCTGGGGGGTGGTCGTGCTGGGGGGTGGTCGTGCTTGGGGGGTGGTCGTGCTGAGGGGTGGTCGTGCTGGGGCGTGGTCGTGCTGGGGCGTGGTCGTGCTGGGGCGTGGTCGTGCTGGGGTGTGGTCGTGCTGTGGTGAGGTCGTGCTGGGGTGTGGTCGTGCTGGGGTGTGGTCTTGCTGGGGTAGGGTCGTGCTGGGGTCGGGTCGTGCTGGGGTGTGGTCGTGCTGGGGTATGGTCGTGCTGGGGTGGGGTCGTGCTGGGGTGGGGTCGTGCTGGGGTCTGGTCGTGCTGGGGTGTGGTCGTGCTGGGGTATGGTCGTGCTAGGGTGGGGTCGTGCATTTCGCTCGAGACATCCTGCCAAAATTCCAGGAAATCGTACAAAAACAAACGAATTAGTCGAGACATCATCGAAATTCCTTCGCGCGGGGCGGCTTTTTTCCCCGCGTCGCGTCGCTCTGTTAAAACAAAGCGTTTCGGCTCCAGGATCCCGAATCCTCGGCAAACTCTGCGGAGGGCCACGTTTCGCTCGAGACATCCTCAACCACGAAAAAGTGGCACCAATGCAGAACTTCCGCCCACGTCCCTACTAGAACGCAATGCCCGACCACACACCAACTTCGCCAGCCAAGCACCTGTGATTTATCCGATCGGGGATTCAAAACAAGCGTTTCGCTCGAGACATCCTCAAATTTTAATCTGCCGGCCTCCTTCGACCTCGATATTTATCAGGGAAAAAATCCGCCGGCCTCCTTCAAGTTGGCACCGGGGGACAGGTTTACCTACTAAAAGAGAACCCTGGGCCGGAGCCCTTTCCGGGAAAAACACAAAGGATTTGCCGCGTTTCTGAAATTCGGCGCCACCCCTTACGCAGATCCATCGCAAGGCGTGGTAACCCAAACTGCGAGAACCCCCTCGGCCCTTTTGACCAAGCCCGTAAACCATACACGTCTTACCAATCGCCAGGTGTGGTAACCCTCTTGTGATCAGTTGGTTTTGCTGATTGCGAATCGGCTTCGCATGAAGTTCCGATAATGCTTCACGACAGCGCCAAGGCCTCATGACTTAGCTCTTCCATGGCCCATGCTCCGAGAGAGGGGGCCAGCGACAGGGGGCGAAACCCTTACGGATAATAAGAGAAATATATGTTATATCCAGAAAGTATATCATATAAAGATCATAAATAATGGGGCCAAGCCACAACACATCTTTTTGCAACATATACATATATATAATGGCTTGATTTAAGGCGAAGTTTTCGTACTCAACCGACTCAACCTGTTGTTGCATCATTTTCAACATCATCGTCATCATCGTCGTCATGAGATTCATCATCGTCCGCGTCATCGCCATCATCATCACCATCTCCTCATCGTCGTCATCATCATAATTTCCATCATCATCTCCTCGTCATCGTCATCATCACGTAGTGATGATGATGATTAAATCAAGACCCACATGACGATGATGGCGGCGTGAACATGTTGATGATGATGATGATGACGATGATGATGAAGCCGATGATTGCGATGATGATGGCGATGAAGATGATGATTTCGGACTGCGCGGGCCGTGCTGAGTACTAATCGGAAAGCCCGATATCGTCAAGCACCTCCGCGAGGTCGGGCCACCGCATTTCGCCAAGCACCTCCGTGAGGTCGGGCAGCGCCACGGGGACCCGCGCCAGGTGATCGGCCACGACGTGGTTCACGACGTTGAAGAACTCCTTCGGGCCAGGCGTGGCGTCGATCCTGCGCGCCCTGAACTCCCGAAAGACATCGGAGCGGATCACGACGGCGATCTGCAGCCTGCTGTCGTCCACGCGCTGTTGCAGCTCGCGGTGGGCCGCGAAACAGCCCTGGCAGTCCGCGGAAGCGTGGCGATGCACGTTGTGCTCGAGGGGGGACAGGGTGCCCATGTAGGAGGACCCAGGCTTTTGCTCGAGGGTGACGACCCTTCCGCAGGAGGCTGTGCTCGAGGGTGACGCCCCATCATGTGCTCCCAGGACCCCTGGGATCCTCACTTGCACGGAGCGCGCCCCGAAAATCGTCACGGCCGCGTGCAACAGGGAGCATCCGCCATCTGTGTGCCAACCATCGTCCCGCGCGCCTGGTTGCATGAGCTGGATCGATGCGTACGCGAACGCGTTGTCGGCGAAGTGCTCTGTCATGATGGGCTTTCCGTTCTGCTCGACGATGGCAGATGGCATGCCGTCGGCTGTGACAGCCTCGCGCATTTTGTATCCCAGCTGTTAGAGCCACGGGCGCATCTTCTTCCGCAGCGCTCGCACGAAGGCGGCCATGTGGGGCGAGGGGGTGATCTGCAAATTCCCGTCCTTGTTGAGGCTGCGACACTTCGGGGGGCTTTCGTCGTCCACGATGCCTGCGACCTCGGTTTTCAAGCCCTTTGCCGCCTCGTCGCCTCGGACGCATTTGGAAGCGGTTGCCCCCGTGTCCAGGCGCTCCTCGGCCAAGTTCTGCCAGCGCGGGTCTCTCTGCAAGAAGCGGAGCAAGTCTGGGTCCAGCTCCGCCCCCGCTATCGTGCCCGTGCCGTTTTTTTCCCTGCGCCATGGAGATGCGCGCGACGAGCTGGGCGCCAGCCGGCTGCAGGAAGCGACGAGCCCTTAGACTACTGATTGTCGCTCTGGCGCCAGGGTGCCAAAGCAGGCAGCTCTCGGCGGCCTTCAACAAGTCTGGGGGGGCAGTCTGCAAGTTCGTCAACGGGCCAGCGTCCTCGGCCGTCGAGTGCCTTCGCTGTTTCAGCCTTTAGCCAATCCTCGCCCGACCTCTTGAACCACTTCTCAAAGAAAGGCAGGTTGTCCAGCCACGGGGCGGGTTCCTGACCCTCGTAAGTGTAGAAGTCTCCCGACCCTGGCTCCTTGCCTGGGATCCCCAAAACCTCCCTGCAGAAAACCGCGAAGTCTTTCGGGTGCCCCCCTGGAGGATGCCCGAGCGCGCCGCGAGGCTCTGGTGATTGGAACAACACCTTGCGCGTGTACAACTCCGCCATCAGGCACCCGATGGACCACATGTCCAGGTCCTCTGAGTAGCGCTGGTTCCCCAAGAAAACGTCTACCGCTCTGTAAGCGGGCGTGCATACTCTGAGGTCATCGCAGGTCGGGCTGTAGCGCAGTTTCCTCTTCAACCTGCCGTGGGGATCCGCCATCTGCACACGGCCGAGGTCGGCGAGCACCGCCTGCGGAGAGGGGCGGATGGAGGAGAGGGGAGCTCTAACATGGCACGTGATACCACGTTAGAGCTCACAGGGAGCTCCTTGGAGCTCTAACGTGGCATGTTAGAGCTCCCTTGGAGCTCTAACATAGCATGTTAGAGCTCCATGTGAGCCCTGACCACTCGGGATCTTAGTCGAAGGAACGACGATGATGACGAGGATGACGACGACGACGACGAGGATGACGAGGATGACGATGATGACGAGGACGACGAGGACGACGACGACGAGGGCGAGGAGGACGACGACGAGGACGACGAGGATGACGAGGATGACGAGGACGACGAGGACGACGACGACGACGACGAGGAGGACGACGACGAGGACGACGAGGACGACGAGGACGGCGAGGACGACGAGGACGACGAGGACGAGGAGGACGAGGAGGAGGAGGACGACGACGACGACGGCGACGACGACGGCGACGACGACGTCGACGACGAGCGCCTCGAAGGAACTCGGGATCTGCCAGTCGAACTGCAGCTTGCTCTTTGGGCACGGCGCGACGGGATCCCATTCGCCAAGCTCACGTGATACAAGTGCCTGCTTCTCGAAGCAGCCGCGCGTCTGCGGCGATCCTCGCATCCGGATGTTTGCGGGCTTGATGTCGCAGTGAATGAGGCCCCTGTCGTGCATGTACTGGGGCCCTTCGAGAACGCTGTTCAGGACGTGGCGCGTCCATGTCTGCGCGAAGGATGACTTCTTGAGGAATTGGCGGACGTCGATCTCGAACAACTCGTGCACGAGGCCGGTGTGCTCCGTCCATTTCCAATCTATCCTTGGTACTGACTGCTGCAATTCTCGGTGCGCCTTCTTCGGGACTGTTGCAGTTCCTGGGCACAACCTCCTGAAAAGGCCCACGTCGAGTAAGCGAACGAGACGCGGGTGCGTGCCCACAGCGCCGTGGCGCATGACCTCATCCAGAGCCCCTCCGACGGCATCCGTATTATTGCACCCCTTCTGCGCATCGTTGGGGTCGTCCCGCAGCATCTTGATCGCAAGGCCAGTCTTGTCGCCCCGTCGCGTGCCCACGTAGACCTTGCCGAAAGAGCCCTGGCCGAGCTCCCCTCCTTCCCACTGCGCGTCGTACTCGAGCGGCAGGTCCTCGCACTTGCCCTTCCGTTTGTTTTCGTACGCGTGCCCGACCGCGTCGAACTTCAGTGCAAGTAGATTCACACGACCCTCGTCGTGGGACACCGCTCTCGGACCAGCAGACCCGCGACGAGCAGCTGTCGGCGGCGTAGGCTCCGATGCCCCGTCCGCGGCGGGAACGAGCACCTTCCCCAGCGCGTCCTCTAGGGTTTCTCCTGCGACACCGTGGCCCTCGGCGACAGCTGGCTCTACTACTACTACTACTACTACTACTACTACTACTACTACTACTACTACTGCTACTACTACAACTACTACTACTACTACTACTACTACAACTACTACTACTAATACTACTACTACTACTACTACTACTACTACTACTACTACTTCTGACTACTACTACTACTACTACTACTACTAATAATACTACTACTACTACTGCTGCTGCTGCTACTACTACTACTACTACTACTACTACGACTACTATTACTACTACTACTACTACTACTACTACTACTACTACTACTACTACTACTACTACTACTACTACTACTACTAGGCTTGCGTGCAGGCTTGCTAGTAGTATGCACCCCCGCAGGCTTGCTCACATAGTCTTTCCAGTTGGCGCCCAGCGCAACCTTGAGGGCCCGCCTGCAGGTGTCATGCGAAACTGGCTTTGGCCACGTCAACACACATTTGTTCTTCCTTACCTTCTTCAGCCTCACTTTTGCGGTCGGGGCCCCAGGGGCCCCCTTTGCCACCCTGGCCATGCGTTTGCTGCAGGTCTCCCTCAGCTTCCTGATGATCGTGTCGTTGTTCGACCCGTCACCCTGCAGGTAACAGCGCCACTTATAGAAGAGAACCTTGTTCCTGTCGCGACCGCTGCCGCCCGAGGCAGCCATCGCCGCGAAGGCCCGCTGACGGCAGTGTCGTCCCTGCGGGCCCGCTAAGTTTCAGTGAGCCGAGACGCCTGCGGGCCCCTCCTCCGTCCTCCTCCTCCCCCTGCGGCCGCTCCTCGGAGCGTTGCTTCCCGTGTCTTCACTAGGGCCTCGCCCGACTGTTGAAACGCTGGGGAGCCCAGCCGAAGTTTTTGACGAACGTAACGTCGTCTTCCACCAGCTGCTGATTCCCGAATGTGTTGCGGAACACGGTGGAGGTAGTCAGGAACTTGGCCAGACTTGGCGGCTTCTTACCCGTTACCAGCAGCTCGTCCGCGGTCGTTATTTCGCTGTCTCCTTTCATCGAATTGGCCAGAACCTTCTGGGACGAGTGAGACTCGTCCCACGCGTGGAACTTCAGCCCAGGGAACGTAGTTGTTGCAGCCATGGTGGGTGCACTTAGATCCGCCCCATCGCTGAACCATGCCCGAGTCTCCTGTCGCACATGCTTGCGCAAGTCCCCGTCCACCTCCCCGCCTGCCGTCTGGCACGCGCGACGGACGCACTCCTCCAGCATGGAAGCCTTGCCGTCGCAGTCCATGTCCCGCGGGGACTCCCGCATCCCGATCACCCGATCCACGATTCAGGGCCCTCTGGGGCCCAGCTGTTCCAACCAGCTTGCCTGGAGACCGTAGCTTGGGAGGAAGTCCAAAGCCTTCGGGATCGACCACGGCGCGGTGCCAATTTCGACCTGGTGCGCGCGGTCGAGGCCGTCCGCAGCCAGGCGAAACATGATGGACCCACGAACCCGGAAAGGGATATAGACATGTGGAGCATGGACACGTTTTCACGATACCCAACTGGGCAACACCTCACGAAACATCCCACGAGACACTTCACGAAACATCCCACGAGACACCTCACGAAACATTCCACGAGACACCTCACGAAACATTCCACGAGACTCCCCGCGAAACATTCCACGAGACACCCCACGAAACATTCCACGACGACAGGCAACCACTCAACCAAGGCGGTGTGGTCGTGCTGGGGAGTGGTCGTGCTGGGTTGTGGTCGTGCTGGGGGGTGGTCGTGCTGGGGGGTGGTCGTGCTGGGGGGGTGGTCGTGCTGGGGGGTGGTCGTGCTGGGGCGTGGTCGTGCTGGGGCGTGGTCGTGCTGGGCGGTGGGTCGTGCTGGGTGTGGTCGTGCTTGGGGAGTGGTCCGTGCTAGGGTGGGTCGTGCCTGGGTGTGGTCGTGCTTGGGTGTGGTCGTGCTGGGGTGTGGTCGTGCTGGGGAGTGGTCGTGCTGGGGTGTGGTCGTGCTGGGGTGTGGTCGTGCTGGGGGGTGGTCGTGCTGGGGGGGTGGTCGTGCTGGGGCGTGGTCGTGCTGGGGCGTGGTCGTGCTGGGGCGTGGTCGTGCTGGGGCGCGGTCGTGCTGGGGTGGGGTCGTGCTGGGGTGTGGTCGTGCTGGGGTGTGGTCGTGCTGGGGTGTGGTCTTGCTGGGGTAGGGTCGTGCTGGGGTCGGGTCGTGCTGGGGTGTGGTCGTGCTGGGGTATGGTCGTGCTGGGGTGGGGTCGTGCTGGGTGTCCGCCACTGTGATTTATCGATCGGTCGTGCTGGACTTCTCGTTCGTGCTGGTGCGGGGTGTGTCGTGCTGGGTGTGGTCGTGCTGGTGCTGGGGTGTGGTCGTGCTGGGGTGTGGTCGTGCTGGGGTGTGGTCGTGCTGGGGCGTGGTCGTGCTGGGCGTGGTCGTGCTGGGGTGTGGTCATGCTGGGGGTGTGGTCGTGCTGAGGTGTCCCGCACCCTGTGATTTATCGATCGGGATTTCAAAAACAAGCGTCTCGCTCGAGACATCCTCAAATTTTAATCCGCCGGCCTCCTTCGACCTCGATATTTATCAGGGAAAAAATCCGCCGGCCTCCTTCAAGTTGGCACCGGGGGACAGGTTTACCCACTAAAAGAGAACCCTGGGCCCACGCCCTTTCCGGGAAAAACAGCACCATGTCTGAGGATCCTCTGCGTGATGACCTTCTCGCGCTGAGCCATGGTGGCCACCGGCCTTCGGCGCTGCCGACTAGACCCCAAAACTTGGCGGTCGCCCCCAACGAACGCATCCCGCCACACGTCGAAACTACTGAAGGAACTGGTTGTCTCCAACGTTGCACGGGTGGCGACCGCTGCGCGGCAACCAGGGCGCTGGTCGGCGTTGCGGACGACGGCGGGCGCAGGCGCCACGGCTGTTGCAGCTGCTGCAGCTGATGCAGCCGTTGTGGAGAACACAGACACGGGGAGACCCTGGTGCGCACCTTCCGCTCGAATCCGCTCTTTCCACGCCGCTTCTGCTGCCTGGTGCTCCTCGCACTGTGCATGGCGCACGAGGTTTTCCTTGCGTTGGAAACTCGCGGATCCCTGGCCTATGGTGGAATAGCAGCGAGCGCCCTTGAACGCCGAGCAGAACAAGCAGACTGCAAATCTACCACCAACGCAGCCTATCCAAGTTTCACTCTTCAGTGTTACTGGATTCGTCGCAGACATCGAGGCGCTCCACTTCTCCTTGTTCTTCCAAAATTTGCAAGCGCCGCAGGTGGAGACGTGCTTTGGGTAGTCGTGGCTGGCGACGTGCTCCTCCAGGGTCATGGACAACGAAGGCGGGAACTTCTCGACTACTTTGCTCGGGGCGGCCTTCGCCTTCGCTCTTGCAGCCGCGGCTGCCTCGCTGCTGGAGCCGCTGTCCTCTTCGGAGCCGCTGTCGGAGCCGCTGTTGGAGCCGCTGTCCTCTTCGGAACCCGCTGCGTCGGCAACTCCGTCGGCGCCGTCGGCGTCGGACCCTACGTCAGCATCGGCGTCCGAGCTGTTGCAGCTGCCACGGCTTGGCGAAGCTGCCCTCGACGCGGCCGCAGGGCTCGGACTCGGGCTCGGCGAAGCTGCTGCCCTCGAAGAAGAAGAAGAAGAAGCAGGGCTCGGCGAAGCTGCCCTTGAAGAAGAAGAAGAAGAAGAAGCAGGGCTCGGCGAAGCAGCTGCCCTCGAAGAAGAAGCATGGCTCGGCGAAGCTGCCCTCGAAAAAAGAGAGGACGACGAGGCTGGAGGGCTCGGGGAATCCGCCCCAGCGGACGACGACATTATTTAATAATGTCGTCGTCCGCCGTCCGCTTGAGCCAAGTCCTACTGATGATGATGATGATGCTGATGATGATGATGATGGTGATGATGATGATGATGATGATGATGATGACGATGGTGATGGTGATGGCGATGCTGATGGTATGGGTGGTGATGATGATGATGGTGGTGATGATGATGATGATGATGATGATGATGATGATGATGATGATGATGATGCTGATGATGATGATGATGGGGATGGTGATGATGGTATGGTGAGGGCGGTTGTGATGGTGATGATGGTGATGGTGATGATGGTGATTCTGGATGTGATGAGCACCACCATCATCACCATCACCATCGCCACCACCATCAGCACTACGATTTGATAACCACCATCATTACAATCGTCGTCGGCATCAAAAACCATCAAAAACCTAAAAACACTCAACCGACTCAACCTACTTTCGCCTTAAATCAAGCCAATATATACGCATATACATATATTATAAAATACGTGTTTATTGATTTTCGAACTTAGTTGTATTAAGTTGTGTTTTAAATGGAGCTCCCTTCCGCCGCTCCTGAAGCGGCCAGGGAGCCTCCAGGGCAGTCTCCTGGAGAGCCTTTTGCCCGGCCGTCGAGAGCCGACGGGAGCCCCTCGAGGCCGTCTTGCTCCTCTGGGATCCTGGCCTCCTCCTCCTCCTCCTCCTCCTCCTCCTCCTCCTATTCCCCCTCCTCCTCCTCCTCCGGGGCCGCCGCGGCGCCCTCTTGGGCTCTTGGGCAGTCTCGGGGCCAGCTGGGGACCCTCGCAGGGCCACTTCGGGCCGTCTGGAACCGATGCTGGGGGCCGTTTGAGCCAGCAGCAGCGCGAAAGCCACTGAAGATGCCAAGTTGGCCTCTCCGGGGCTTCCTGGGTGCCCTGATGGCCCGCCGCCTTCGGAGCGTCTCGGGAGCCTCTGGGGCAGCCTGTGGAACAATGTGACGTTTTCTTATGCAGCGTTTCGGCATTGGACTGAAGGGGGAGATAGGGGGGGGGTATGGCTCAGGACCTCTGCTTCATGCGACTGTGTGCAGCAGTGCGTGCTAAGGGGGAGACTCCACCTGCTCGAAACAGGCGCCAAAAACAGCCAAAGAGCTACTCCATGGGGGGGGAAGGGGTGCGAGGGCCCGCGCCGATCGGCAAAACAATGATCAAGATAACGATCACAATGTGGGGCTGTGTTTAGGTCCAATCGAGCCGCTTCCTGGGCACCTTGGGTCATCTTGAGACGATGCAGCCGGGGGCCGATCTTGTTAGAGGGTCCTGGCCCAGGGCCCGGATCCCCCCCAGTTGTGGTGGGTGCAGCGACCAGCGGGGCC
>CAUYUJ010000686.1:98909-103909 GCA_963575745.1 Prorocentrum cordatum
GAAGACAGCCCAAGAAGGCCCCAGGACCGCTCCCAGACAGGGCTCACAGGAGCACCCGACCTGACATTTCCAGCCTCCCTCCCCAAAGAGAGCCCTAGGAGACCCCAAGAAGGCCCCCCAAAGCATCCAGAATGCCCCAAGAGGCCCCCCACAGGCCCCCAAGAGGCCTCCAAGAGGCCCCCAGGAAGCCGAAGATGGTCCGCAGACAGTCCCCCAAACCGCCCAAGACGGCCCAAGAGGCATCCAAGAGGACTCCCAAGAGGGCCCGCAGAAGCAAAAATGGCCCCACTCCCTTCGGAAAACGTACATTTTTATAATATTCGCCCAGAGGCCTCCAAGCTCGCGCCAAGACGGCCAAAGAGGGTCCCAGAGGGCCCCAAGATCGCACCAGACGGCCAAAGAGAGTTCCAAGAGAGCCCCAAGACGGCTCGATCTGAAATGTCCCGGGAGCTCCCGGAGAACCTCCCTGTTCGCCCGACAAGATCCCCGTTCGACCAAGAAAATTGCCCCGTTCGGGACCGAATTTCCAGGTTCGCGGCTGGGTTTCCTGGTTCGCCGTTTCAGCCGCCGCCGCCGCCGCCGCCGTCGTCGTCGTCGTCGTCGTCGTCGTCGTCGGCACGTTGCCATCCAAAAGGGCCTCCTTGGGCACGGCAGCAGCAACGCCGTGCCACTCGGCCATTGCGGCCGAAGGCTGCAGACCTACCAGCTAGCCAAATGTCATGGAGCGCGCAGGTAAAAACATCAACGCGAACTTTCGAGATCCAAAGTCCATGATCGAAATCGTGTACCTCTGGACACCTCTGGAGGCCTCCAAGAAACTCCGTCAGAGACCATACCGAGATTGCTCCAGAGCCTGGCTTCTGATCCATCCATGTTACCGCGCATTCGCCGCCATAGCTCGAAGCCGTGGGTTTTCCCCGTTTTTTCCATCAGACCGTCTCCTAGGAGAAAAACAAGAATGGTACAAACTATCGTGTCGACCTTCACACGCATGACACATGGAGACGGCGCCACCTGCCTAGGCTGCTACGTTTCATTCCAGGAGCAATGCTGACACTCATGGGGTCGGAGGGTCGGACCGCATCGCCAGTGCATCGGCGATGTGTCGGCGACGTCGGGATGAAGAACCTTGGGGTCCAGATCGCGCCGCATCGCCGACGCATCGGCGACGCGGCGCGATCCTCCCACCCCATATGTTCCAGCAACATTCGGGTCGGGCGAAAGGGGGGGATAGCAAAGTGGGGGTTTGAGAATCAGCTCACGTAGCTGATTTCCCCGGCGCTTCCCGGCGCCATAGGCGGCTATGTATCGAGGAATGGGTCCCTCGGTGGGGCCGACACCAGCTGCATGCAGCAAATTTCGTAACCCCCCCTTTCCCAATCCCCCCTTTTCGTCCGCCCCGAACCATCTGGGCGGCATGGGAGTGCCAACGCCAAGGCGCAGCCGGCAGAGGCGGGGCGACCACGCACGGCTGGGGCATCAGAGCAGCAGGGAAAGCCAAAGAGAGCAGGAGCGGTGCGGCAGTGACCATCGGCAGCAGCGGCAGCAGCCGAAGCGGTGCGGTGCGGTTCGCGACGTGCGGGCATGCTGCGCACTGCCCAAGCCAGGGAGGCAAAAACAGCAGCCCGCAACACGGCACAGGAGCTCAGAGGGGCATGACTGGTGAGGGGACAACGAGAGGGGAAAAAATGGAACCCCTTCGTGTTCGGCCCCGTGGTCGCCCCCCCCCCCTGGCCCTTTAGATTCAGAGTTGGTTGTGGACTCCCGCGGGGCACTCGGGGTTGCACTTTCTGGCGTCCTCCTCCTCCTCCTGTTCCTCCTCCTCCGGGCGCAATGTTCTGCAATGCTTCGCACTGAGTTGCATTGCTTTGCATTGTTTGGCAACGTTTCGCACGTTGCGTCGCAGCGCGCTGCACTGCGTTTAACTGATTTGCTTGGTTTGAATTGCGACGCGTTGCGTTGCACTGTTCTGCATTGCGTTACATTGCGTCGCATTGGTTCGCATTGCTTTGTATTGCGCTGCATTACATTACGTTGCATTGCGTTGCATTGCGTTGCATTGCTGTAATTCTCGACGCTGCATTGAATTGCATTGATTTCCATTGCGTTGCAATGCTTCGCAGCGCTTCGCAGTGCTTTGCAATGCTCTGCATTGCTTCGCATTGCGTCGCATTGCTGCGCATTGCAATGCACCACACAGACGGCACCACATGGATTAAACCAGCTAGATTATTTTACGTTGACTGCACCAACTCGCAATCGCGAAGTCGACAATACTCATCATGCCGATGTCTTTCGCGAGCTTGGACACGGGGAAGATAAGGAGAAAGGCAACACAAAAAAACACAGATATTCGAAGCTCTGAATGTGCAGGGTGTCTCGGCCATATCTAGCACTCTGGACAGAGATCTGCAGTGGGCAGAAAAACGATCTGAAGAACCAACGTCATTTCGATGTCCGACGGGGCGTTCGACAAAGTGTCGTTTTGAGTTCGTATCTCTTCAACGCTGCGTCAGAATTCGTCGTAAGAAAACGGTCGAATCGTTCGATTGCTCACTGCATTCAGATCGACCCAGCTTGTTCTGGGCGCCGCTTGACTCACGTCAGGTTCGCTGATGATCTGATAATCTGCGCCACTAGCCTGGAAGAGGTAACGTTGATGTGAAACTTCCTGGCCGAAGAATTTCGCTCGGTCGGCTAATAACTGAATGCGAAGAACAAGATCTTCAGTACCGCAATGTCGTTCAACAAGGCAACCCAATATTCGTGGATTCAGCAGACAATCCATTGAGGTCGCGAAGGAAGGGGAATTCCACGTGTATCTCGGCAACAAGTATCCGGGCAACCTGAAGAGCAAAGGCGGACCATTTTGGCGATCCGGTTGCGCCGCGCATGGGCGAGGTACCACAAACTCCGTTTTGTTCTGAACAACCGACACGTGGATCTGCTTCTCAGATTTCGCCTCTTCGGCAGCATCGTCACGCCCACTGCGCTGCATGGCCTCGCGACAGCTCCTCTGATTTCTGCCGACTTCGAGAAGCTCGCTTCCACGAAGGGGCACGTGATGAAATGCATGGCTGTCTTCCTCAAATACGACATTGATGAGTGGTCCGACGTGTATAGGCATGCCCGCGACAGAGTGCAGCAAACCACGCAGCGCCGACCCATCCGATTATGGGCAGACAAGTTGCGTAAAGCAAAGGCTAACCCCAGCGACATCGCTGATGCCAAGCTGCCTGCAAAGTCGAAGCGCTCCAGAGGCAGGCCCTGCGCAACTTGAGGCCGTTTTTATGTATAGATGTTTCCACCGAGTCCAATATCCGAATGTTCGATCGGAGATTGTGTGTGATTGCACCACCTAGATTGACCCGCACATCGCAGGAAATCACAGTTTGGGCTCTACGCAGGCCAACATTTGTTAGCTCCTGCTCCCTTCCTCCGTCTTTTTCATTGGCCCCGCGCAAACGCGGTCCAATCCGAGGCCGCCCCCAGCTCCAGGCGCAGCGGCGCCGCAGGCAGAAAAACAAAAGCAATAAGGGGTGGGCGGGCGGGACAAGCGGTCCCACCCTTGAGCCCCAAACGGCGGCAGACACGCGGCGAGCGCGCGCGAGAGTGAGACACGACGAGGGGCTCCAGGGAGTCTAATTTTGCTTCACCTTTGCGAATCCGAGTTAGCTCCTGCTCCCTTCCTCCGTCTTTTTCATTGGCTCCGCGCAAACACGGTCCAATCCGAGGCCGCTCCCGGCTCCAATGCCAATGAGGGAAAAAGGGGGAGCGGCACAGGAATGCGGCACAGCGGTGCCTAGTTTTCAGGGCCAGAATCGTCGACGACCCCCTGCGCCAGCAGGCCGGCGGCCACCTCGTCGCCCGAAACGCACGGGCGGGCAGAGGCTACCGATCGCCAGCCCCCCCGCGCGAGCATGGCTTCCACGCCCGACGCGGCAAAAACGTCCGCGGCCGCGCCCCTCCGGACGTCGTGGCCGAACCACTCCTCGGGATTCGCGACCCCGAGAGCGCGCAGATGGGAACGGAGCTCGGTTGTCCACGTCACAGGGGTGTATCCGCCAAGCGGGCGGCCACCGAACCCGAGGAGCTCATCCCACACGGGCAGCCACGTGCGCAAGCAGATGCCTTCATCCACCCCGCACGTACAGAAAGCGAAGACCGTGCACACATCGATCCTTTGCTTCCGGCGAATCGGTCCATACACGAAACGACCGCCCTGCGCCTGCACGCGAGCGCGCGTGCATTGCGCGAACAGCTCGGATGGCATCCGCAAGAGGAAATTATATGCCAGCGCCGCTATAACACACCACCACTTACGTTGGCGCGACAGCGCGAAGCGCAGCAACCTCCGCAGCAACAGACTGTCGACGCGCTGCCTGAGCATACGGGGGGCCCGGTTTTTGGCCGTGCCCACCCGAATGCCGCGCAAAATGACGTCCTGATCGCCTTGCCAGGGGACGCCGGCCACCTGGTGCGCCAGGGCCCACGCGCTCAGCCACCCACGTTGTGTGGAGGCACAAGCACAGACAGCAGCAACCCTACGAACATGTTGAACAGAGCACCCCAGCGGAGATTCCCCAAACAATTCGCTCGCCCACGCAATCATACGCAGGTGCGAAGCGTATGTCCGCAGCGTGGACGGTACCGTTTTGCACAGGAACCGTTGTTGCACCATCGAGTCCGCCACGGTCTGGAGATTGACGCCCGCCGCGCGGGCTTCAGCCAGGGCGGACAACACCTCCCGGGGAGGCGCCCCGTCAGGGTGCCTGTGGCTACAACCCCTGTCTCTGCTAAGCGCGACCATCATGTCCCAGTTGCGCCTGTCTGTCGCTTGGGTAATGGAGTCGAGAACTCCCCAGAACGTGTCCCACAGTGCAGCGGCACCCTGCGGGGCAGAGGCAGCGCGGCCAGAGACTGCACCCCGCGGGGGCCCGGGCAGGCAGCGCGCGGGCGGCCAGGCGGGCCACCGCTGCCACCGTGGCCGGCGGAACCAG
>CAUYUJ010000686.1:108909-110621 GCA_963575745.1 Prorocentrum cordatum
CGGTGGGGGGATCAACAATAACTATTCTTCAAAAGTGAGACAACAACAACAACAACAACAACAACAACAACAACAACAACAACAATAACAACAACAAGAACAATAACAACAACAACAACAACAACAACAACAACAACAACAACAATCATTTTACCCGAACGCTCAGTGTTCTCACCAGTGCCAGGGTTTTCATGCGACGCGAGACAATACCCCCACTTCGTGGGGGGGCAGTCCAAGCTCTACCAAATATCCAAACGACTCTTCGCGACCACCCAAACCCAGCTTCCCGCCCTATGACGTTGGGACACTTCACTTCGTGGCGTGCGGACGACCGTGGCTACTACACTGGCGTGGGGTACACACCCACAGAACTTGGTCACTTATTCGGGGCGCGCGTGTGCCAGCATCCTGCAATTGTGACATACAATACATGACACAGACAGACAGAGAGAGAGACAGAGAGCAGACAGAGAGAGAGACAGAGAGAGCGGAGTTGGTCACATTTTTGGGGCAAGTTCCTGAGATCGTCGTGTTTTTTGTTGGTCTTGCGCGCGCGAATATCCACTTTACTTTTTTTTGCAAGGGAGTATTGAAATTTGATTATGTTAGAACAAGAAAAAGTAGCTCGCGCGAGCTCATGTAACATAAATGTTGAAAAACCATTGGTTCTGTGGGAGTCGGACAGCGCGCGCGGGATGAAATTTGGACATTTTTTTTTGAAAAACCATTGGGTTTTTGATGTTTTTTATGTTGAAATCGCTACGAAACCTAAGGTTCTGGAAGGATTTCGTCTTGCGCGCGCGAATGTCCACTTTACTTTATTTTTTGCAAGGGAGTATTGAAATTTGATTATGTTAGAACAAGAAAAAGTAGCTCGCGCGAGCTCATGTAACATAAATGTTGAATCGGTGATGCAAGTTGTGAAAAATGGGATTCGACAGCGCGCGGGATGAGATTTTGACAATTTTTTGTTGAAAAACCATTGGTTTTTTGATGTTTTTATGTTAAAATCGCTGCGAACACTAAGGTTTTGGAAGGATTTCGTCCTGCGCGCGCGAATGTCCACTTTACCTTATTTTTTGCAAGGGATTCTTGAAATTTGATCAAGTAAGAACAAGAATTTTCATTTTATAGTGTTTTTTGCAAGGGAAAACGGAGTACAACAAAACAACCGGATCCGGTAATAATTCACTTTTCTGAAGCTTTCGCTAAAAAATGATGAAAATGTAGCTGCGGCCTAGGTTTTGGAGGGGGGTCGCGCACCAGGGGTCCCAACAATAATTATTCTTTAGAAGTAATAATGTTCAACAACAACAACAACAACAACAGCAGCAGCAGCAACAACAACAACAACAAAACATGACAACATCTTGATGCGACCGAGACGCCTCTGCAGTGAACCGAGAGTTGGGGCCGACCCGTCCCAGCGCGCTGGGCCCCTGGGCGTGCGCAGCTCGCCGGCCCTCGCCCGCCCGAGGCTGGCGTGCCCGCAGGTGGCCATGCGCTGGCAGCCGTGCACCTCCCTCGCTGGCAGGCTCCTGACGAGGACGTGATATCGGGGAGCAGGAAGTGGCATATCGGGCGAAGAGAACTATGCACATGCACCGATCCTGGCAAGGCCCATCTTTGACCCAGGATCGGTGCATATGCCTTCCTGGCCAAGGTAGGAGGGCGTATGCACCGATCCTGGGCTCAGGATGGGCCTGGCCAGA
>CAUYUJ010000687.1:10045-75045 GCA_963575745.1 Prorocentrum cordatum
GTGGTGGTGGTGGTGGTGGTGGTGGTGGTGGTGGTGGTGGTGGTGGTGGTGGTGGTGGTGGTGGTCCTGGTGGTGGTGGTGGTGGTGGTGGTGGTGGTGGTGGTAGTCAGGGCCAGGAGGTGGACTGCCAGGCCTGCTGTGGAAAGCTGTTTCAGCTCTCAGGGGTCCGATCGCTCCCGAGGTCTCGGAGTTGTGACGGCGTCGGGAACGCGCGTCTGCTTCTTCTCCTCCTGCTCCTCTTCCTCGTCCAAACGTCCAGTGCAGCAGGTAGCGCCAGCCGTCCATCATCCGCAAAAAAAAATAGCCTGGCGAAGGACCAAACCATATGCAGTTGTGAATACCGCAATTGTGAATACCATCTTTGCCCGCGCTCCCTATGTGGCCACAGCTTCCCGCCGGAACCCGACATGCTCAGGAACACGTTCGCGGCCGTCTTCGCGGGCGCCGACGACGACACAGACGGCGCCCCTCTGACCGAGGAGCAAAAGCAGAAGAGGGCTTTGAGAGCCATGAGGGAGGAGGTGGCGTTGCACGTCGACACGGCGGAGTACGACGCCCAGGCGCGGTTGTTGAAGCAACGCGTCTATGGGGCCACGATCCTCGTGAGGGGTGTGCCGACATGGCCCGAGGCCGCCATGCGAACGCTGCCACTGGGGCCTTCGGTATAGCTCCCTATGGGGCCACGATCCTCGTGAGGGGTGTGCCGAAATGGCCCGAGGCCGCCATGCGAACGCTGCCACTGGGGCCTTCGGCGGAGCTCCCTATGGGGCCATGATCCTCGTGAGGGGTGTGCCGACATGGCGAGGGGCCGCCGTGCGAACCCTGCCACTGGCGCCGTCGGCGGAGCTCCCTATGGGACCGCGATCCTCGTGAGCCGAAATGGCCCGAGGCCGCCGTGCAAACCCTGCCATTGGCGCCTTCGGCGGAGCTCCTTGTGGGGCCACGATCCTCGTGGGGGGGTGCCGAAATGCCCCGAGGCCGCCACGCGAACGCTGCCACTGGGGGTCTTCGGTGGGGTTCCCTGTGGGGCCACGATCCTCGTGAGGGGTGTGCCGAAATGGCCGGAGGCCGCCATGCGAACCCTGTCGCTGGGGGCCTTCGGCGGAGCTCCCTATGGGGCCACGGTCCTCGTGAGGGGTGTGCCGACATGGCCCGAGGCCGCCATGCGAACCCTGCCACTGGCGCCTTCGGTGAAGCTCCCTATGGGGTCACGATCCTCGTGAGGGGTGAGCCGAAACGGCCCGAGGCCGCCGTGCGAACCCTGCCGCTACGATCCTCGTGAGGGGTGTGCCGGCACGGCCCGAGGCCGCCATGCGAACCCTGCCATTGGCGCCTTCGGTGGAGCTCCCTATGGGGCCTCGATCCTCATGAGGGGTGTGCCGAAATGGCCCGAGGCCGCCATGCGAACGCTGCCACTGGGGCCTTCGGTGGAGCTCCCTTTGGGGCCACGATCCTCGTGAGGGGTGTGCCGAAATGGCCCGAGGCCGCCGTGCGAACGCTGCCACTGGGGCCTTCGGTGGAGCTCCCTGTGGGGCCACGATCCTCGTGAGGGGTGTGCCGAAATGGCCCGAGGCCGCCATGCGAACGCTGCCGCTGGGGCCTTCGGTGGAGCTCCCTATGGGCCACGATCCTCGTGAGGGGTGTGCCGAAATGGCCCGAGGCCGCCGTGCGAACGCTGCCACTGGGGCCTTCGGTGGAGCTCCCTGTGGGGCCACGATCCTCGTGAGGGGTGTGCCGAAATGGCCGGAGGCCGCCATGCGAACGCTGCCGCTGGGGCCTTCGGTGGAGCTCCCTATGGGGCCACGATCCTCGTAAATGGGTGTGCCGAAATGGCCCGAGGCCGCCGTGCGAACGCTGCCATTGGGGCCTTCGGTGGAGCTCCCTATGGGGCCACGATCCTCATGAGGGGTGTGCCGAAATGGCCCGAGGCCGCCATGCGAACGCTGCAACTGGGGCCTTCGGTTGAGTTCCCTGTGGGGCCACTATCCTCGTGAGGGGTGTGCCGATATGGCCCGAGCCCGCCATGCGAACGCTGCCACTGGGGCCTTCGGTGGAGCTCCCTATGGGGCTACGAAGCGCTGTTTTGGGTGGGTGAAGCGCAGGGAAGAGGGGGAGGAGGGAGGAATGGGAGGAGGAGGGGGAGGAGGAGAGAAGATGAGGAGGAGGAGGAGGAATGCTATGGGAACGCTATGAGAACGGACCTCTGTCTTACAAACTTTAAACCATTAACCCCCAAGGGGTTAATCTGA
This sequence comes from Prorocentrum cordatum, assembly GCA_963575745.1. NCBI lineage: Eukaryota > Dinophyceae > Prorocentrales > Prorocentraceae > Prorocentrum > Prorocentrum cordatum. The sequence continues at coordinate 12,295 of CAUYUJ010000687.1, forward strand.
ACTTCCTGAATCCTCTCCTCCCACTGCCCCGGCAAAATTGGGCGGCTCTCGTCGAAGAGCCTCCGCTCCTCTTCGAACTCCGCGACTGGCCTGCGCGGCGGGCCTTGCCTCCGCGGGGATGGGCGGTGGGGGGGGGTCGGAGGAGGAGCCCCCAGGCGCAGCACCCTCGGTACACGACCGACCGACGAGAGACGACACCCTCTCTCCATCGCGCGCCGCCATTGCTTCCACAACGGCTTGTGGGGGCCCCTCTCTCCTCGGGTAAGCACCCTTCCGAATTCTAGCCAAATTCTCTGGCCCCTTAGGGGTCAAACCTTCGCAACGCTTCCTGATGTGTCTATCATCAACTGTCGCGAAGCGACCACACTTACTGCAGGCATGCATAAACCACTTGTCCACGTAAAACATAGCGTGGGTCTCATGAAACTCCAGAGCCCCCGACACGAACCTATGGGGGGCCTGCTGGACCTCGGGCGGCCGACTTCCATCAGGGAGGGCCCTGCCTGCGCAAGGGGTGGCCGCAAGCTTGAGCAGCCTGGAGCCTGGCGCCACCTGATCACACACGGTGCATCTCCAGCCCGCGCCAGCCTTCACAATGCTGTGGGCCGACTCGGACCGCTCGAGCTTTCAGGTTGGCGGGCAATCGCTTGGCAGCAGCCTTGCGTTCGCCTTTCGCCTGCACTTCTACATTCGCTGACTCGGCCAGCGCTCTTCTCGCGCGGCGTCGCACGAGACTGGCGATGGCATCTATTCGGTCCGTCTGCGGATTTTCCCCCACCAGCCCGAACTCCCACGCCAGCTCCGCCCCCTCCCTCGCCCAAATATCCGCCGCTGCGTTGCCTGCCGCAGTCTCTAGCTGTTGGTCTGTCACCAGCAGCTCAGGGGATTCATCTGCATGAGAGGATGTCCACTGTACTTCGACGATGGCGGTGTCTGGCCTGAGGCGCCAGGCCTCTCTGGCCCTGGTCCAGAGGTCTTCATTAGCCCCTGTCGGGCTGGGGTTCTCAATTTTTTGGCGCCACTTCCGAGCTACCGATAAATGATCAGTGATAAACAGGAACGATCCCGACATCTCCTCTAAGGCCATACAAAAAGCCTGGATCTCGGGGCGCGGGACGGTCTGGCGGGCTCCGAGCAGGGGGCGAGACAACGCTGCTTGCACATCCAACACACCCTGGGACCATTTCAGGGAACAAATAGCAGACCCGCAGCGTCGTCGCCTGGGGTCATCACAAAACCGCCCCCCCGAGCCGTCGCCGTAGATCTTTAAAATCCCGTCGCTTCCTCGAGAGGCCTCAAAGTCATCATTCCCACCCAACCTGAGCTCCCGCCCCTCCAGACGCACTTCCTCGAAGAGGGGGTGAGTGAGGCGAGTCGGGGGAAGGCCACGCAGCCATACGGCTGGCTCAGCTTCTGCTTGCACTAGTGCTGCAGCTACTAAAGTGTCGCTCTTACTAGAATCCTCGTGCTCCTTGTTACTAGAACATTCCCAAATCCTGTGCCTCAAGGTTTCGGGGGCGGCTTTACATCTCGGGCACTCGACTGGGACCTGATATCCTTTTTCTCTGCTACGGACTCGCGGCCACTGACCGCCAGCGACCACCGTCACGTTGAGCGCCAGCTGGTCGAGCATACCCTTGCGCTCGAACCGCCGCTGCTCCATGACGATGGGCCACATATCGCCGCCCTCCTGCAGGTTGGCGCCGCACTCGTGCTTGGCGGCCTCCGTCCACAGATCTCTCCTCAGGTCGCCCTCCAAGTCGTCTAGCAGTTCCTGGAAGCAACCCGTGTCGACAAAGGTGTCGTCCTCGGAGGTCGGCAGCTCCCACATCTCCATCTCATCCACTCCAGGGCGATGCCACCGTGTCGCTGTCGTGGGTGTCCATCCTGCATCCATCAGTGTAGCAATGAGAGCACCTGTAGGTCCACGTACAGCTCGCCATCGCTTCGCCCCCAACCCAAGTAACCTTGATTTAATGGCATGCCACGCCTTAGCGACTCGACGATGAATGTGTGGGAACCTCTGCCACATACCAGTCCATTCACGTACCACGCCTAAACGAATATCCACGGCACGGTCGCGAAGTTCCAATTCCATGCCCAGCGTGGTCGTGAGACAGCGTCCTCCTGCACTACCTCCTGCCACTTTGTCAGCTTGGCGACGAAGTTGTGTGATCTCCTGCTTGGACATTCCAAAGGTTTGCTGCCCGTAGATCGCTTGTGGCAGCGCCCCCGCATTGTAGAGGCCTTTGGACTCCTTCTTCAGCGCAGCGATTCTCCTAAGCTTGACAATCCTGGCGAACCTCTTACGCGCCTTGTCTTGTCTGTGCTTACTCTTCGTCGTAACCCTTTTCCTTCCGCCAGCAGTGTCCAGCCCCAGGTCCGTTGCCACCCCCGTAGCTTTAGCTGGTATACCTCGACGTAGTAATCGCTGCGCTGCCTTCTTCGCTTGTTCCAGGTCGGAGCCGATCACTGTCGTCTTCTCTGATATTGTAATTCTCTGTCTAACCAGTCCCATGCAGCTATCCGTAGAGACCTCCACCAGCTGCTCGCTTACAGTGTTGACGCTTCCCTCGCATCTGACCACCGTATCGTCAACGAAAGTCCATAATCCTGCTGATGGGTTCCTCCGATGAGCCAATTCTAGCACTGGGTGAAGAAACAATGTTGCCAATGTCACCCCTCGAGCTGAGCCAGCCACCAGCGATCTGGTAGGCCATATGGCCTCGCTTATGGCGGACCGCTCCTGCAAATACCGTGGCCCTAGGAACATTACCACTTCCAGCCCCACAGCGACTGCTGGGAATCCTGCCGTGCAAGCTATCTGCATCAAGATCACCAAGGAGACCGTGTCATAGAATTTCTCGATATCTAACAAAAGCGTAAAAGCCGATGCCCCTATCTCTATCCCCGTCTCGTCCAATATGGTTCGCAGCAGCCCTGCTCTGAGTGCCGAACTGCCCTTGATCGCTGTATCCCCGCACTCCACATTGAGCACACACCGCCACGAGCTCTGGACCACAACTTGACTGGGAGGGGTAGCATGCCCAGCACACGATCTCCCGCTGCAGGCCCTGGTTTCGCCACCATTGCACACTTGGTCGCCGATAACTGCCTTGGCCACGCCATCGTGCTTTCACTCCGTTGCAGTATGTGTAACAGCTCTTCCTTCGCCGTCGTGGGGAGTCTGTCAATGTCCGTGGGGCCCAGTTGATCCAATCCTTTTGCCTTTGAAGCAACAGTAACACGCAGAGCACCGTTCAGCATCTCCATGTCGATGGGGTCAAGGTCCTCCTGTCTCGCTCTGCGCCGCGTGTGCTCCAGCTGTTCAATAATGTCCGTGCGCGTATCCACAGGAGGAGGAGGAGGAGGAGGAGGAGGAGGAGGAGAACGCGGGGACCGCCTCTTCAAAACGAGGACCCAACACCACAGGACGGTTGGGAAAAACTGAATTCAGCGGCCGACTCGACGCCGAATTCCCCGGCCTCGCCGCTATCAGCCTCGCGTGATTTGCTCTGCTCTTTCGCTAGTCTGCCACCCATCGGGAGACTTGCGCCCTCAGATGCGGTCACTCCTCCTCCTCCTCCTCTTCCTCCTCCTCCAGGGCCCGCCAGCTCCTTCACAAGAGCCGTTCCCCATCCATCCTTGTGCGGGCCCTGCCCATTTCTTTGACCAGGACTTGCTCCAGGCCTGCCCCGCGGACGAGATCGTGGACAGCCTGAAGCTCACAGATATCAAGGACCGCACGTGGACCATCCAGGCTTGCAGCGCCATGGACGGCAACGGGCTGCAGGAGGGTATGGAGTGGCTCATCGGCCAGTGCCAGGAGCCGAGTGTGCACTGGGCTCTGCCAGGGCACGCTGCCTTCTTAACTCCTCTGCGACCCCTACATCGGTGGAGTTTGACGTGTCTAGAGCCACGGTGTCCATGGGGGGCTGGGCACACGCTGTGCTGCTCCTTGTGTGCGACTGGGAGCGGTATCCGGTTCGCCAGTAGAGGCAGAGGAGGAGGAGGAGGAGGAGGAGGAGGAGGAGGAGGAGGAGGTCACTCCAAACTCGTCTGAAGTGCCCCGCCCCCTCGTGATGCTTGCAGGCGGATTCGAAGGGAGAGTCCGGAGCCGAGGAAAGAGGAGGGTGAGTCGGCACCCTCGCGGGACGTCGTGTCGAGGAGCGGTGCGAGCACGGGTGGGGGACTCCGGAAGGGAAGATGGGATCCAGAGGGAAAGTCGGGGGGCGGGAGTCCAGACAGGGACCCTAACGGGGGAGGGGTCAAGGGGCGAGAGCAAGTTTGGAGCGCCTTTCCTGGTACAACAAGCATCTGCACGTCTGGAGTGCTCAATCTTCGCGGGTGGCGCGCGGGCGATACAAAACGTGCGCAATTTGCCAGCATTGGCTCGCAGGACAGCTCATCTTCGTGGTTGGACGCTACATTTGCACGGCGTTTGAGGTAGCTTACTGGCTGCACGTCTTGCGTCGCCGAGTGTGTGATCGTGCTGGGAAAAATATGTCAGCGACCGCCTACTAGACTGGGCGGTCTTCACGACTACATTTGTTTTGGTCGCCCCAAGTTTTGGTCGGTAAGCGTTGCCAGCTACCGCTGTGTCAGAGGGGGCATTGGCTATATTGTGTAACGTTGATTGTTCTGTTGCAGTCCAGAGATCAGGTGCGTAAGCAGAACCGTCACATCATGATTCGGCCCCGCTTCAGGGGTAGCTGCAGCCGTCTGCACACGGGGCCATCTTGTTGTTTCGGTGGAAACGTCTTGTTCATGATAATTTCGCATGTTTGTCAAAGGGTTCTGTCAGTGCGCGTAATGTATGTATCCGATCGTCTCTTTTTTGTGTGCTCCTGTGACACAGCCAGGGGCATGATGCTGTTTGGCCATAAGTCTGTCGCTCCATCACAGAACGCCTGCCGATTCAGTTGGCACCTTCTTGTCAGAGTTTATGCCTCGACGAGCTTCGTACGTTACGCGCTTCTCTGCGTTGATGTCTCGGCGATCTCCAGCGGTGCCATGCCATATCTCGGATATCGCACTTGTTGCTGGAAGCCGCGGTACGTAATCCCAACCGATTTCCAGAATCAGCGTGATTGGTATGATTGGTCGTTGGTGTTGCATGAAAGTTGGCACCGCCGCAGACCGCAGCGCCATGAAGAAGTACTGCGGCTGAGCGGAGCATCCTTCATTAAGCCTCCTGCGCGCCCCCTCCTGTACTTCCTAGTTCACTTGAACGTAGCATTTGATTTGTCGGACTATCCCGCACTTGCTCGTCAGGCGATCGACGCCTGACTAGCACATGGTGCTCCCACGAAGTCTAGATGCTCCGAGCGAGAATCAGAGCCCCAGAACTGCTCCGAGCGAGAATCAGAGCCCCAGAAGCTAGTGTGCAGAAAGCCCCGACAAGCTGGTTGACGTGTCGCTCGGCACCTCCTCTTGGGAACCGCAGGGGTGGGTGGTACTTTCAGATCACGTGCTGGCCGTACCCTCTGGAGATTGTTGTTCGCATCCTCTGGCGCTTAACGGTCGCTACTTGGGCCAAGCCCCCCGGGGTAACAACAAAGATCGTACGGGGGGGGGGGGGGGCGGACCCTTTTCCCCAGAATGCTGGTGCTCGCGCGCGTCCTAGGGCGATCGCAGCGCACCCCCGCCCCGACGCGCCCCACCACGCCCAAGCGTTATTGTTACGCGGGGCCCCAGGACCCCCCCCCCACCCAGTAACGACCATCACCAGAATTAATACATGTTCAGCAAGCGCAGATTCTCAACATATCGTAACACTGGAATCAAGTGTCTTGGAGTGGACTGACGTAGACTGGATTGGAGTAGACTGGACCATCTACCCTTCTTTAAGATGTTCAGCTTTATCCTACTCTACTCGACCATACCCTACCCTAACGAGCTCATCTCTGATCTGCTCTACTCAACTCGACCCTATTCGACCCTACTCTGCCCTAACCAAATGCACTCCTCTTTTCCGTATTATACTCTAAGCATGTTCATATGTTGTCTATTCCATTAGATTCCTACTTTTTCTATTGTGGCCGACAAGACTCGCCAACGCTTATCTATTATAATCTACCCTACTCGACTCTACTATACCCGGTTAGCCGATCCCATTTATCTGATTGTGTTCTCTTCTACCCTACTCTATAATATGTTACCCGATTATACTCTATCCTACTCGACTCAATTAGCAGGGGAGGCCATTGCTGATAGAGGGGGGGGTGCACGGGACAAGTTTTCGATGGTTTGAGCCAGGACTTCTATAGACAGCTTCATGTGGAGAATTACCATGGTGGCGTACCCAACCCCTGCGCACTGCGGGGCAGGAGAAGCTTGGGAGATTTGACGAGAAGGCGGCGACGTGACATGGACGCACATACTTCTGCGAGCGGCATTCTGAAGGTTCGCAGGCCCCCAAGCAAGGGAAACACTATGAGTAACTAGGTGAACCCCTGAGTCACCAAGGAAGACGCAATGTCCGAAAGGAGACGGTGGGCAAGGCGCTTGAAACGTCGGCGGGGCAGCAACAACATGACATGCCCCCCCCAAGGACGGCGAGGCCCCGCTCTGGTCTGCACAGTGCCTCACTCCGCTGGACCCACCAGCAGCCTACAAAAGTGGCGAGCCGACCAGCAGCCCTCGAAAGTGGCGACAGTTCCGCAGATCGCAGCCCCCCAGGGACGGAGAGGTCCCACTCAGGTCCGCGCGGTGCCCCACTCCGATGCACCCACCAGCAGCCCTCGAAAGTGGCGACAGCCCCGCAGATCGCAGCCCCCCCAGGGACGGAGAGGTCCCGCTCAGGTCCGCGCGGTGCCTCACTCCGCTGGACATTCAGCAGCCTTCGAAAGGGGCGACGATTCCGCAGATCGCAGCCCCCCAGGGACGGGGAGGTCCCGCTCAGGTCCGCGCGGTGCCCCACTCCGCTGGACCTACCAGCAGCCCTCCAAAGTTGCGACAGTTCCGCAGATCGCAGCCCCCCAGGGACGGGGAGGTCCCGCTCAGGTCCGCGCGGTGCCTCACTCCGCTGGACCCACCAGCAGTTGCCGAAAGTGGCGACATATGCACATATCGCAGCCTTCCTCACTCCGCTGGACCCACCAGCAGCCCTCGAAGGTGGCGACAGTTTCGCAGATCGCAGCCCCCCAGGGACGGGGAGGTCCCGCTCAGGTCCGCGCGGTGCCTCACTCCGCTGGACATTCGGCAGCCTTCGAAAGTGGCGGCAGTTCCGCGGATCGCAGCCCCCAGGGACGGGGAGGTCCCGCTCAGGTCAGCGCGGTGCCTCACTCCGCTGGACATTCAGCAGCCTTCGAAAGTTGCGACAGTTCCGCAGATCGCAGCCCCCCGGGGACGGAGATGTCCCGCTCAGGTCCGCGCGGTGCCCCACTCCGCTGGACCTACCAGCAGCCCTCGAAAGTGGCGACAGTTCCGCAGATCGCAGCCCCCCAGGGACGGGGAGGTCTTGCTCAGGTCCGCGCGGTGCCCCTCTCCGCTGGACCCACCAGCTGCCTACGAGAGTGCCCCTCAGGAACGGGGAGGTCCCGCTCAGGTCCGCGCGGTGCCTCTCTCCGCTGCACCCACCAGCAGCCCTCGAAAGTGGCGACAGCTCCGCAGATCGCAGCCCCCCAGGGACGGGGAGGCCCCTCTCAGGTCCGCGCGGTGCTTCACTCCGCTGGACCCACCAGCAGCCGTCGAAAGTGGCGACAGTTTCGCGGATCGCAGCCATCCAGGCACGGGGAGGTCCCGCTCAGGTCCGCGCGGTGTTTCGCTCCGCTGGACCCACCAGCAGCCCTCGAAAGTGGCGACAGTTTCGCAGATCGCAGCCCCCCAGGCAAGGCAAGAGGAGACAATAAGGAGGGGGGACGGAAGGTGGGAGGAGGCGGGGGGAGGCGGGAGGAGGAGGAGGAGGAGGAGGAGGAGGAGGAGGAGGAGGAGGAGGAGGAGGAGGGAGACTCGACTGCGGTGCTTTATTCAAAACGAATACCTAACCAAGGAGGGTTGGAAAAAAACAATCTCTCAGCTCCTTAGCCATTCTGACCCCTGCCCCCTGCCTCCTAAGATTGCGCCCTCGGTGGCCAGAACTTTTGACACCGCGGATTGCCGCGTGGCTTTCTTAGATGCATGACATGGCAGCCGTCTATCTGTCTCTCTACATGTGCGCTACACTTCGCGCTATGATGGGTGGCGAGACTTCCCTGGGAGCGGTGGGGGACGGGACTTACAGAGGAAGGGTTCAGCAGACTGACGAATGCGCGTGCTTGGGGATGGAGAGCGCTTCGTGGGGGCGGGCGGTAAATGGGGACATTCGAAGGAGGCCAGCAGACGGACAGAACATACCTGGACATCGGCGCTGCCGAGCGACATCGTCTGAGCATCAGTCAGTAAAAAGTGAATGTATTATCCGGCCAAGCTCGAAGAGGACGTGCTTTATTTGCACGACTACAGGCATGCAATCCCCTCAGTCTGGATAAGGTGCTTCCCTCCCCTTTGCCAACTGTATCTGGATTGACGTAGAGATCAGCGTCAAAGAGCCTCGGCCCCTGCCGGTCGGTTCGATACGCGTTCCCGCGCTTGCTGGCACGCGCGGCAGCGTGCATCGAGTTGGTCTCCGGTGCACGGTTGGTGTCGGCCAAGCCTCACTCCTATCTTTTGCGGCCCGGGCCGCCTTCGTGGCAGCGTGTGCTCCTCTGCGGAAGGCGCGGCCTCACGCCGCGGCTGCGGATGCCTGCGTGGGCCGTGCCCGGCTCGTCCCTCGGCGCCGCGCTGCCGGCGCGAAGTCGCCCTCGAAGGAGGAGGCGACCCCCGTCGTCGTCGCCGTCCTCTCGCCGGCAACGACCTTCCGGCGGTCGCGTGGTCCGCCTTGCCGCCGGCGTCAGGCCGCAGGGCCTCGGCCCAGCAGCCGCGGCGCAGCCTGGGCTGCCGCTGGCTGGCCGTGCCCGCGCGCGCACGCCTGGGCGCCTGGGCCCACGAGGCGGCGCCCTCGAGCGTGGGTCCGCGCCCCTGGGCCGCCCACTGCGCGCGACGCCGACGCCGACGCCGACGCCGACGCCGACGCCGACGACGCCGACGCCGACGCCGACGCCGACGCCGCCGACGACGCCGACGACGCCGTCGACGACACCCTAAGACGCCTGCGGGCATGTCTTGGCGCCCGGCTGGGCCCTCGGCTGCCTCGCCGTGCCGCGGCGCGGCGCTCACCGCCACCGCGCCTGCGGCCTGCGTCGCCTCCGTGGGCTGGCCGCCGCAAGGGGCACGCCTTTGGCCGCCCTGCGCCGTCGCCTTGCTCTGCGCCGCAGCGCGTCCAGGTCAGGCCGGAGCTGCACGGGCACCGCCGCCCCCCAGCACGGTTTCTGCGGCGGCACGGGGAGCTCCTCGTACAGTGGAGAGCCATGCCAAGAAACACCCTGCTTGCCTCCAGGGTGCCCTGGGCTTCTTGGGTTTCGACGGTTTTGATATGGAAATCATGACGTTCCCACACCGAAAATGGATGGACGTCTTGGGGTCTTAGGTTTGGGTTTATTGTGGAAGGTTTCCTGTGGAGTTGCCTCCACTGTAGGTGCCGGACGGCAGCCCAGCGAGTGGCCAAGTCCCACGACTTCACGTTGGATGGCGGAGGCCTCTGGAACTTGCCGCCTTACGTGAGGATCGTCATCTCATTGAATGAGATGACGATCCTCAAGTGGGGCTCCTTGAGAGAGTTGAAGGCTTTTAGAGAAGAAACCAGCAGGCTGGGCTAGGCCGTCTGTACTGCAACGGCTGCCGGGTAAGCATCGTCGCAGCGGTTTGCTGGAAGTTGCAGCGTGTCCGCCAGTGGTGTCCTGTTCGTTCCCAATGCGTGCGCCGCAAGCGTTTGCGAAGCTCTTCGCTTGAGAATCGCCAACTTCTTGCCACAAGGTGGCGGTGTATTTTTCCAAATCCTTGCGATGCCAGCGCGATCTGGGCGAACAGGTGCGATGCCAACCCTTCCAGCGCAAGACGATCGCATGTGCGCGTGGCGGCCTCTCAGCCTTGTCGTCACCGAGCGCGATCCACTGTTCGCAGAGTGCCTGCTCGCAAACCCACGAGAAACGCATGTCTGCCTCGATACAATGGATCGTAGACCCCTGGGGCGGATACAGGCCATTTGCGAGTAGTTAACTACTCTGCGAGTATTGGAACGCGCCTGTCTATGCTGGGCCTGCAATCATAGCCCTTGGGGCTGAGCGGGCAGCCCCTGCAACAGCGCGGTGCTCGGCGGTCAAAGCGCGTCACCAGCTCCAGCCGAAGGCTTCAGGGTGGAGCGGTCGGCATGGTGACGACGACGACGGCGACGACGACGACGACGACGACGACGACGACGACGACGTGGGCGAAGGTTTGTCCTCTGCAGGCCTGTTCTGGTAGAGGTACGGCTGCGTGGCCTTGGCGAGCCGAGGCGTTCCAGGGAGGGCCTCGCCCTCGAGGATCGGAGGAGCTGCCGGCTCTTCCTCGGCAGACGGCGGCGGCAGGTCGGCGGAAGCCGGCGGAAGCAAAACGAGGCCGCTTCCGCCGGCGGAAGCCGGCGGAAGCAAAAGTTGCGCCCCGAGAGATGGCAGGAATTTCTGGTTGACGGTGGCCGAAACTGGCCAGTTGAACCTGCGGCCCGCCCGGGAACGGGACGGGAGCGGCGGAATAAAACAGACCGATTGCCCCGACATTGGCGCGTAAGCTTCCCGCGTAAGGACGCGCGTAAACGCTTTCGTTTCCAATGTAGCGTGCCGCGCTGACGGCCCGCGCAAGCCGCGGCGTAGGGTCGCTAACCCCGTGCCCTAGATGATCATACATCCGCCACTCCTTCCCCCCCCGGTGTTGAGTATCTCTGGCCAAGACATTTTTGGTCGGCGGGGATGGGCGGGGGCGTCGAACTGTATCACCCATCGGGACAAGTACCAATCGTAGCTGTAATCTTCTTGTCATGAGTTGCAGCATTATCATTAGCATTAGTTCAATGGTTATTTCTATTATTCCTATGGCTGTAATGATTATTCCTACTGTTCGCACCCCATTAGTATTACAACGCTCGTCTGATACACTTCTCACAGTTACAAGGATGGACCACATGCCGTTTTCAAAATGCCGGGAGCAATGTCTGTTATCCTCCCTGGGCCCCGAATTGCCTTATCTTCGGGGTGTGATTATCCGGGACAGACTGTTGCGTCATCTCGCGTTAGACTTGCTTCATTCCGTCGCTCCAAAGTCATCATCTGAACCCTTGCTGCTTGCACCCGGACAACATCCGGACATCACATCTTCATGCGTTGGGGGAGTTTGGCGCTCACGGTCGGTTCATACGCGAGCAACAGCACGACGCGCTGTCGACATGGTTGGCTCGTCCGAAGCAGTCTTGAACGCAAAGGGCCGTTTCGCGCGAATTCAGCGTTGTCTCGCGCTGCCCCCGGCCCCCAGATGAGGGAATGGATGGAGAGAGAAGGGAGGAGGATGAAGAGGAGGAGGGAATGATGGCGGATGCCCAGGCCAGAATGATTTCTTCTTTCGGAGGGATTTTGGACGGCCATGGGGTCATGTTCATTTGCTGACTGCTGTTCGGCTTCGCTCAGCTCTGTCGAACCTAATTGTGTAGATCTGCGTGTTCTTTACACTCTAGCTTGTTCATATAATGATCGACAGGTGACAGGTCGAGTTTTGCCTGGACCCAGGCACGATCCTAGAGTACCTATCTTGTGGTTCCTGATGGTTGAGAGATGACGGCGGATGGGCATGAGTAGTTTTCGTGGCATCGCTCGGACGTGTGCATGTTTCCTTCGGCGAGGACCATCGAGGAACATCCTTGATCATTTGGCGAAAAAACCACGCACGAAACCGAAAAAAAGACAGGGAATGGACGTCCGAGCGATGGGGAGCTTTGCAAACGGAAGCCTCCATTATGCCTCCCCCACGAACCCTCTCACCTCCACTTGCAGGGGCGATGAGGCGTGGTGTTCTAGATTTCTGTGCTTCGCAGGTGCCATCCTTGCGAGAGTGTGGCTGTGCACGCTGATGCACTGGGCGGGGGCAGGTGGGAAAGGCGGCAGAATGATGACATGGCCTCACGCCCTGCGGATTTCACTTGCCAGAGATCGGTGACTGCGCATACAGACGAGCGGCAAAACGCCCCGCGCCGCTTCGCAGGAGGAGGCACCCGGCATGCTACCCGCACACCCGCACGACCATTCATGTGCCAGCTTGCTGTCGAGAGCGTCTCGAGCCTCCGCGAGAGGGCGAACCTCTCCGCCCCGAGAGAGGGGGGGGGGGCATCGAAGTGCTTTTGCAGGACTCGCCCCGGGCGCGCGAGGGCCAACGAATACAGCAGCGGAGTCCCTCCTCCTCCTCCTCCTCCTCCTCCTCCTCCTCCTCCTCCGCTTCCTCCTCCTCCTCCGCTTCCTCCTCCTCCTCGTTCTCCTCCTCCTCCTGTTTTGTGCTGCACGGACGCTCGCGGGATGGCCGTTGGGCCTGCCCCCCCCCCGGGCCTGCACAGTTTGGCCCTCCGTCCAGTGCCGCGGCTCGGAGCTCTCCTCCTCGCTCGGGCCCTCTCTCCGCCCCGCCCCTCGCTCGTGAGGGCCCCCCCCCCCCCCGCAGAGGCCTCCCCGTGCGAGCCCGTGGGATCCGCCCGGGGCTCCCAGGCGTCCACGCCCGGAGGCGGCGTGGGCGTGTCGGCCGACTGCCGTCGCGGAGGCTCGTGCTCCTCCTGCGGCAGGCGCGCCGGGGTTGCGGAGGCTCGTGCTCCTCCTGTGGCAGGCGCGCTGGGGTTGCGGAGAGGCTCGTGCTCCTCCTGCGACCCTAGCAGGGGCTCCAGGAAGTCCGCAGGTGGTCGCGAGGCACTCGCCCAGCCTCTGAGCGCGGGACACGTCTCGGCCGACGGGTCGACCAACAAACACACGACGCCACCCCACCCACGGCCGTCCGTGGCGCGCTACGGCCCATTGGGCGCCGTAGCGTATGCCACGCAAAAGCCCACGCCAGATCTCCCGGTGTACGCTAAGCCCTTGTGGGGCCGCAGGTGGGATGGTGTCGACGTATATTCTGGTCCAGCTGTGGGTGCCCAGAGGCGGCCCAGAGGTTGTTTGGAGCCAGGTGGGCGCGATGGACGGTCCCCTCTGCAGTCAACGCGCTGTTCCTTCGGTCCTTCCGTGGCTGTTCCTCTAGCCCTCCTCTCGCCCTTTCCGTTCCTTACTTCAGCAGCCTGAAGTTGCCAGCTTCCCGAACAACTTCAGCAACGTGTAAGGTCAGCGACGTATCTGTGATTCGCCGATGTGGGCAATCCCGCCGCACTTCAGAACCTATCGTCGGGGCCTTTTTACAGACAAGGGGCCTCGCTCCCTTTCAGCGCGTGGGACATTCTAGACGCTTCGCGTAACCCCACCAGCCTTGGGCGTCGTACCCCCTGGGTTGCAGCACCCTTGCACCCGCCGCCCCGGCGCCGGCCGCGGCCCGCGCGCGCGTCCGGCCAATTAGTTTCGGCCGCAGCCCGACCGTTACTCGCCGCCGCTGGCGCTTCCGCCCGCGGCTGTAAAAATAAAAGAAACCCACCAGCCCATCCAGAAGCGATGCCCAGAGGAGTTGCCTTGATCCTGGATGTGGAGGAACATGCAGTGCACCATAGGGCTGGGTGAGACGTCATACCCCAATAAAGGGAGGATGGAGCAGAAATCGGAGGAGGAGGAGGAGGAGGATGAGGAGGGGGAGAGGGAGGAGGGAGGAGGGGGGAGGAGGAGAAGGAGGATGGGAAGAGGAGGAAGGAAGAGGAGGAGGAAGGAAGAGGAGGAGGAGGAAGAGGAGGAGGATGATGATGAGAAGGAGGAGGAGGAGGAGGAGGGCAAGCAGCAGAGGCCTCTTGGATGCTTGTCGGAGTCTCTTCGGATGTCTCTTGGCAGCTTCTTGTGTGCCTCTTGGGGCGTCGCGGGGGCCTCTTGGCGGTCCCGGGGGCCTCTTGAAGCGTCCCGGGTGCCTCGAGGGAGTCTCTTGGGGCCTTTGGGGAGCCTCTTGAGAGCCCCTTGGGGGCCCCTTGGAGGCCTCTTGGGGCCTCCTGGGCGCTTCTTGCGGCCCTCTCGGGGCACTCTTGGGGGAAACTCGGGGGCCATCTTGGGGTCATCTTTGGGTCATCTAGGAGGAGATCGAGCAAAAAAAGGGGGGCGTAATTTGGACCCCCCCCACCCCCCAGGATGCCAGGATGGGCCAAATCCTAAGATAAGTCAATGATTGTTGCCTTCTCGCCGAGGCCATCTTGGACCCCCATTCAGACCCAGGGGGGGGGGGGACCCCTCCCCGAAGGGGGAGGCGGGGTTGAAGAAGAAGAAGCGTCCTAAACCACCCACGCCCTGAAGAGCTGGTGGGATTTCAGATAGTGGCGCATCGTTCCCCTTGCACCCCCCCCCCTGGCCCTGGCCACCTCCGAGAACCACCACACCTCGGTCAGTGCATTCCTGTAGATTCAGCCGCCCTCGCAGACCTGGTGCCTTTCCGACGAGCCTCTCGGCACCTTCTCATTCCCCCGCGCCGACGTTTAGCGGAAAGCACGTTCGAGCTTCTCTTTGGCAGAGAAACGTTCCGGGACCGTGGGGCTCTTTTCCTGTGAAGGCCGATCGTGTTGTGTACCTGTTGGCTCTGGAGATGCGCCTACTGTGGAGCTGTGGCTGCTGAAGAGAGGACGACTGAACGTGCTCTGTCTCTTGTCCGCATTCGATATGTTGGAAATCCGCACGAGAGGGAGAGTGCGCGAGGATGGGGGCGCCAGATAGAATGCGGAGGAGTGAAGGGACCGGGGCGATGAGGAGGACTCCTCCTCCTCCTCCTCCTCCGGGTTCTCTTCCTCTCTCGTCCTCCTCCTTATCTTCCTCCGCCTTACTCATTGTGTTTCTCCTCCCCCTCCTCCTCCTCCTCCTCCTCCTCCTCCTCATCCTCCTCCTCCTCCTCCTCCATCCTCCTCCCCCTGCTCCTCCTCCTCCTCCTCCTCCCCCTCCTCCTCCCCCGTAGCCATTTTGGCTCAGGCCATTTTGGCTCAAGGTCCAAAGTTCCCCAGAGGACCAAGTGGATACCGCTAGTCCGCGGCGGGCAAGATCCTTGTGATCTGGCAGTGTCTTGCAGCTAACCGCGCTCGCGCGGTCGGGTAAACGGAGGCGTTTCCCGTTCCTGGCCGCCCGAACGCACAGCCCCTCCTCACATGGGAGTGCCGACCGAGGCGGACAAGCAACGTCTTGCAGATGAGCTGGAGGCGCCCCCCACGTTCCCCTCACAAGAGCGGGTGGCGGGCTCAGGCATGGGGGGCAAAGGCGGTGCGGGCAGTGCTGCTGGCTCTCGCTCTGCTGGCGGCCGCCCGCGCAGGGCTCCCCGACATTCACACGAGGACGAGTCGTCGGAGGGCCGCTCCACGTCTCGCAGCGGGCGTGGGCAGTCGCGGACCGCTGGCACCGTGGACCTGGATGATGACCTGGAGAGCTGGCGGCGACAGCATGCGCGCGTCGCCAGCGCAGAAGGGGTTCCTCATGACGCCTGGGCGGCCGCGGCTGCTCGCGCGGGCTTGCCCCGTGCTGGCGGAGAGAGTGCTCCTCGCCAGCACCCAGCGCAGGCCTCTTGCACCGGCCTCGCCAGCGACCTGGGCGCACCCCCGGCTCGGCCTGGAGCATCCGCGGCGGCTTCGAGTGCGGCTCGCGCTCACGTGGGTGCTCCATCATCGGTGGAGGCCAGCCTGCAAAGCATGGAGGCGCGCCTACAGGCCTCTCTGCAGGCGGCCGTGGCGTCTGCGAGCTCGAGCATGTCGAAGGCCTTCCAGACGGCGCTCGTCGAGATGGCCCAGCAGAACGACGGCCGCTTCCAGGCGATGGAGGACCGCATCGCTCCCATTGAGGAGAAGATGGTGCAGGTCGACCAAATGCAGAGAGAGATCCAGAAACTCAAGGAGGAGTTGGTGGTGCTCAACGCGGGCGTCCCTGCGGAGCTTTCAGGCGGCAGCTGGGACAGGGCGACGGACACCGCGGTCGTCACGGTCTTCGCCAAGACCGCGCTCTCCAAGCCTGCTGTGGAGCAAGCACTGGCCCCGCTGGTGGCTGAGGCACAGCTCAATGACCACGTGGTGCTGGAGGGCGACGCGGTCTCGCAGCGCTTCCTCCTCCGATGCAAGGGCGCGGCAGCTCTGGCGGCCCGTCGGGTCAACAAGTTGCTGCAGCTCATGCGCGTGGGGCAGGGCCAATGGCGGGAGATCCGTGCGGCGGCCCCGACGGGCGCGCAAGTCCTCCTCAATCTGGGGAAGGATCGGAACCGTCGTCAAGTCAGTCACGAGCTGGCCCTCAAAAGGATCAAGCAAGGGATCGAAGGTCTGCTCCCGCACAAGCTCTTCATGGAGAAGGACGCGGCGGCGCTGTCGCTGCAATGGACGCAACTGCTGCGGGTGCAGATCGAGTCCCCTTCGGCATGCCCCCAGGTGCTCTGGAACATGGCGTGCATCAGGAAGTTCAATCTCGACAAGGTCGCGCTGGCGGAGGCGGCGGAGCGTGTGCTGCAACCCGAGGCGCAGGAGTGGTGTCTTTAGCAGGATGGCTCGATGCTGGGGAGCGGCGGACGGGGTGGCCCAGTTCGCGTCGTGGAACACCAGGGCCTTCGCCAGCTACCAGCCGAGGCTCATCAAGAAGAAGTTGCGTTACCTGCAGACGCACTGGCGGGGGCCAGTCGTACTTGGGATGCAGGAGACGCACGCGGGTGAGGAGACCATGCAGCAGCTGCTTGGTCGTGCGGCCCGAGATGTTGTTTGCTTTGCTTCATCACCAATCGGAGCTCTTTCTGATGCGGGTGGGGTAGCCACTGTCTTCCCTGCGCAGACGAGTGGCGACCGCATCACATACATCCCGTTCGACGCTGTCCCTGGCCGTGCCCTCAAGGTGTCGGCCCTCAAGTCAGGCGCTGAGCTCCGCCACTGGAACGTGCACAACCACGGCTTCACAGCGGACGTGCGCACTCGTCTTCTTCAACATATTCATGCTGACCTCGCCTGGGCACGCGCCAACCCTGTGGCCCGCGCCGCGGTGGTGGTGGGCGACTTCAACTACGGCGACGTCCTGGGGCAGGAAGTGTTCAGCGCACAGCCCCCTGGGCAAGCGCCGTCTGGGCCGAGGGCGCATGCCCAGCGTGCCTGGGAGGAGGCGACGCGCTTGGCGGTGGACCTCGCTCCTGCCCGAGCGACGCACTGGCATCAAGGTCTGCGTCGTGCTTCCAGGATTGACAAAATCATGGTGAGCGTTCCCCGCTGGGCCCTCTGCCAGCTCTGGCAATCTGCCGCAGTGTGCGGAGAGCCGAGGGAGATGCACATCAATGAGGTGAGCGACCACGCGATGGTCATCGCGTCGGTCGCGCCGAGGGCGCTGCGGCCCCGCTCTCTGGGCCCCGCCCCCATCCCGAGGAGATTGGTCATGATGCCGCGCTACCGCGAGATCGTGGAGCTCTACTGTGCGGAGGTGAGCTGGGACAAGCTGGCCCCCCCCGACGCGTACGCAGCGTGCGTCGCGTCCCTCCAGGCGGCGGCCGAGCTCCTGCAGACCGAGCTGCTGGCGACGAACGGCGGCGCGAAGGGCCCCAGCGCCATGATCTGGAGGCAACTGGCCCGAGCGGTCTGGCGCCAGGACGCTGCGCTGGCGAGGGCGGTGGTGGCGCAGAACCCCTGGGCGTATGACGTGGTCGAACTGGGGCCGCTGGGCCAGCCGCATCAGGTGACGCTCAAGGGGCCCGCCGCGTTCGAGCGCCGCTACACGTTGGCCCAGCGTCGCGAGGCGGCTGCATGCAGGCGTGAGGCACAGGAGGAGGCGGAGGCGGAGTCGGCTGAGGAGATGCGCAAGCGCCTGATCGCGCAAGTTCGTGCTCTCCAGCGGCGTGCACAACTCTGGGCCCCTCGGGGGGCCAGGCAGCACCTGGCCGCGGTGGACCTCCCTCAGGGCGCGGTGACCACGCAAGAGGGCATGGCCGAGGCGCTGGCGGCGCACTGGAAGCCTGTCTTCGACCCGCCCAAGGACGCAGCCTCCGAGAGGAGGAAAGCGAGGATGCAGAAGCTGTACCTCGAGCGCTTCGCCACGCCGGCCCCCGAGTGGGACGCGCCCCCTCCGCCTGGCCCTGGGGCTCTGCGCCAGGCGGTGGCCCGCGCTAGGCCCGCGGCGCCTGGCCCTGACGGCCTCCCCGCTGCGGCGTGGGGAGCGGCGAAGCAGGGAGTAGAAATTCTCTATCGTGCGTCAGTCTGGCTACGCTCGGGATGCCCGGTGATGTCCGATTTCAACTGTGCCATTGGAGTGTTCATCCCGAAATCGCAGGCCCCGTCTGATGGTTCCCCCCGCTCGTGTCCTCCGAGTGCGACCCGCCCCTTTTGAAATCAACGGGGCCAAAAGCGATTTCGAGTGCCTTCAATTTTAGTTTTGCCCGTGGTATCAAACAGTCTGATTCGGCCTCTCAGAGAGGCTTTGTCCGCGGGGGAAACTTTTTGTCAAACATGGTCGAGCTCGATGCTTGGGCCCGCATCGCGAGCATGCGAGCGACCGACCCCGAGGGGTGCCCCCCTGAGTCATCGTCGCCCATGCTTCTTGCCTTCGATTATGGCCAGGCTTTCCTTCCCTGGATCATTCCTGGATGTGGAGGACTCTCGAGGCCTGGAGGGCTCCTGTGGGTTTTCTCGAGGCGCTGCATGGAACTTATGTGAATGCTACCACATTATGTGCGTGCTCTGCTCGGGTCCCACTGTATAATGCGCGTGGGGGAGTGATGCAAGGCGACCCTCCCTCTGGCAGCATGTTTGCTCTAGGAGTCGACCCCTTTGTTCGTGATCTAGACTCGGCCCTCTCGGGTGGCGAGTGCGTGGGCAAGTGGCTCGCCAGATGGTGCGCTGACGATTGTGGTGCTGTTACGTGGGGAGCCCCGGGCCGCAAAGCTCTGCGCCGCGTCTTCTCTGTCTCGGGCAAGATCGCTAATCTGCATCTTCGCCCCAGCAAATGCTTTTGCGTTCCTCTCTGGGCACCGTTCTCGCCAGCCATCAAGAATCAAGCCCAGCTGCTCCTGCAGGGAACCTCGAACGAGTGGCAGCAATTTCAGGTTGTGTCGGAATTAGACTACCTGGGATGTGTCCTAGGCCCTTCCGCCACGATGCACACGCAGTGGGCGCCAGCTGTGCAGAAGTACAGAGACCGCACGCGCGCGATTGCGAGCGCGGGTGCTGGCGCGGCGGCGTGTGGCGTCATGTACAGAGAGGGAGGTGTGAGCGTCCTTCAGTACAAGTCGCAACTCTTCGAACTTCCGAAAGCTGAGGTGGCGGATGAGCGACGCCACCTCACTCGGCTCTTCCGCGCGCCTGGCTCGTGGCTCCCTCTTCGCTGCTTCTTCGACCTCCACTCCTTCGGTGGACCCCCGCTCCCCCCGCTCCGTGCCGTCGCCCTCGCTGCCCGCGTGCGAACCGCCCTCGAGACGACAACGGTCTGGAGATCGCTCTGTCCGAGGCTTCGAGCTGAGGCGGAGGAACACCTCCCGCTGGTGCAATGGGTGGGGCGAGGGCACGGGCACACTCCGTGGCCGAGCTTCTGGATAGAGCCCCCGCTGGCCTGGAACCTCCGCAGCGCGGCGGAGGCTGCGGACGGGCTCGGCCCCCTCGCCGCCCCTGCCCGCGCGGGCCTCGCCCTCTTGCGGGATCGCCTGTCGGCACAGCAGGAGGCCCTGGCGGATGGCAGGCCTACCCTGTCCGTCAAGACTCAGAGGTGCCTCCAGGAGGGCATTGCTCCCATCCTTTACCCCTCTGCCTCTTCGCTCATCCCTCTCATTGCCCAGCGTCTCCAGCGATGGTTCCAGGTCGGGGAGGACGTCTGTCGTGGGGTGGACTGGGACGGGCTGGTGGGTCTTCTGCGTCGTTCCCCCCCGTCCTGGCTGCCATCAAGACGTGGACAGGGGGGTGGGTCACGGACACCCGCATGCGCAACCCCGACTTGTCTTGTCTTTTGGGATGCGAGTGCCCTGACTCTCTCGCTCACTATGTGCGTTGCCCTGGATTCCTCTTCCTCGTCCGTTCCGTGTCGGGGTCCGAGGTGGACCCGTCCCTCCCCCGACGATTGGTCATCCTTGATCCCTCTCTTTTGCGACTCCGACAGCTCGTGATTCTCTTTCACCTCCACCGCCTCCTTCACCAAGCAAGGAGGAGTAGAGGGAACTGGTGTCCGTCCGCCGATCAGGCGCGAGACTTTGCCAAAGCGGCACAGATGGCGACTGACACCCCCATGGGAGGGTGGCGCTCGATCGCCAGAAGCTTGAGGGTGCAGCAGGTGTAGGTGTGGCTGACGAACTCATTCCGACGCTGGGCCTCCCCCTCCTCCTCCCCCTCCTCCTCCTCCTCGGAAGTACAGCTGCTGTCTGCTTTCGTGGTGCTTCCCCGATGGTTCGCCGCAGAGCCCCCGCCTCGAGGTCCCCTGTCGCTCGGCGAGCCGCCATCGCTCCACGGGCGCCGGAGAGCCCGACCCTCGCCTGCAGCTCGGTCGTTCTGGCGGTGGCCTTCCAGCTTAGCTCGCCTGAAACCATGCCCAGGGCGTTTTTGTTTAGATAGCGTTTTCGGCTCGGCGTCTTGGGAAGCATGTCTTAAAGCGTTTTCAGGTTTCAACAACAAATGCAAACGCTAAAACAATTATGGCGGTGGCCTTCCAGCTTAGCTCGCCCGACACCATGCCCAGGGCGTTTCTTTTTATAGCGTTTTCAGCTCGGCAAACACAAACGCTAAAGCAAGTATGCGTTGCTTTAGCGCTTTCAGACGGTAGTTTAGCGATTTCAGCCTGACAACGCCAAAACAACGCCCAAACAACGGCCCTAACAACGCTTTCTTCATATTAAGAACGTAGCGTTGGTTTAGCGTCTTCAGCTTGTCAAGAGCCCAACACAGAAAAACACAAAAAAACACATTGCAGCTTAAGGCGAAGCAAGCCTTCCAGTATCTGGGCGCCTGCGGCACTGTCTATCACCGTGCCAGTGCAGACTTCTGGTGTTCCGATTCCTCGGGAGGCCCCGACCGTGTCGCGTGCTTTGTCGCACGACTGGGGCGGCCGTGGCGTGCAGCAGCTGTCCTCCTCAGGAACCCAAGCCGCGACATGTGACGCCTCTGTTCCCAGAAAGTTGTCCGCAGCATGTGAGCCGGAAGGGCGTGATATGTAGGAACCGAGGGAACGGAGGAGATGGGTGGGACATAGAACATTAGAGAGACGCAACAAACATATACACATATACATACATACATACATACATACATACATACATACATACATACATACATACACACATACACACATACATACACACATACATGCATGTATGCATGCATGCATGCATACATACATACATACATACAACCATGCATACATGCATACATACATACATACATACACACATACATACATACATGCATGCATGCATGCATGCATACATACATGCATGCATGCATGCATACATATATACATACATACATACATACATACATACATGCATACATACACACATACATACATACATACATCCATCCATCCATACATACATACATACA
Source organism: Prorocentrum cordatum (assembly GCA_963575745.1). NCBI lineage: Eukaryota > Dinophyceae > Prorocentrales > Prorocentraceae > Prorocentrum > Prorocentrum cordatum. The sequence continues at coordinate 33,845 of CAUYUJ010000687.1, forward strand.
CACATACATGGATGCATGCATGCATGCATGCATACACACATACATACCCACATGCATACATACACACATACATACATACATACGTACATACTCACTTCCTTACTTACTTGCCTACTTACTTACTTACTGACTGACGTACTTACTTACTTACTTACTTACTTACTTACGTACTTACTTACTTACTTACTTACTTCTTTACCCACAAACATATATACGTACATACATCTAAGACTGCAGTGGCGCTTCGCGCAATGCACGTTGGTCCTTGAAGTTTGGTTTGCAGGCGGAATGGCAGCAAGGTCAAGCCGACACGTTAGCGATAATTTGTGTTACCTTTTCGGGCATTGCCGTTATAATAATGTTGTTCGTTATCTTTCCTCCATACTTATGTTTCTTCATTCTCGCCATACCTTGCGCATTCTCCCCATCCGTCTCAGCCTTTTTTGCGGAGGTTCCTCCTTGGAGAGCCTCTCGGGGCCTCACAGACGTTTTTCCTCCTGGGCGTATTCTGGGCGTCTCTGGGGGCTTCCTCGGGCCACCCTGCCTCCAACCGTGGTCTCCCTGTATGACCAGGTGGGTCACGATTTGGAATGTTTCGGAGGGTGTCTTGGGGTCATCTTGGGCCGCCATGGGGCTCCTCGTAGGGCCATCCTGAACCCCTGTTGTGCCGTTTTTGGGGCTCTCTTGGATTGCCTTGTATGGAAACCCTTCCGGATGGTTGCAAGGCGATTTTGGAGCCTCCCCAGCGGTTTCGGACGCCCAGAAGACCGCCGTCTTGGAGCGTCGGGAAACCGAAAAGAGGATTGCAGTACCCTGGGTTGCAATACAATGCATTGTGCTGCATTGCATTGCGTAACATATAACCGCATTGCCGTGTACGCAAACACGTAACATAGCATAGCATACCGATACATCATACAACATGCGTGGTCTTACATCACATACCAAACCATATCATATTATGGTATATCATATCCCAACATTTACTTCATACAATGTCACACGTCATGTCGCAGCACAGCGTGGTAGTGATACCGCATAGCAGCGCGATGCAATGTGGCGTACGCTCGTTAATTATGATTGGTCATCAATGCACGAAGATTCAACATATCCCTTGTTATACTGTACGTGTCTCTCAGCGGAGCAGAGAACCAGCTTGGAGTCACGCCAGGCCTGTTGGTTGCCTGGGCCCTTCGTTCAGGTCTTCCCTCATCCGCGGACGCCCTGTGTGCACCGTACCGCGATGGCGTCTCCCGAGGAGCCTCCGAGCCTCGTTTCAGAGCCCTCAGGGCCGAACAACTATGCTGTCTCGGGTGCCATCGGACTCCCTGGGAGCAGGGAGCCTCGGGAGTTGGCTGGTGCACGCGACTGGGCGCGGCGAATGAAGTCCTCCTCCTCCTCCTCCTCCTCCTCCTCCTCCTCCTCCTCCTCCTCCCCCTCCTCTCCTCTCCCTCCTCCTCCTCCTCCTCCTCCCCCCCTCCTCCTCCTCCTCCTCCCTCCTCCTCCTCCTCCTCCTCCTCCTCCTCCTCCTCCTCCTCCTCCTCCTCCTTCTCTTTGGCATCACTCCACTCCACTGCTTCGCGCGGCAGGGCACGGTGGCAGATCTCAACGGGGACGGCGGTGGGCGCCATGGGGAGGACGTCGTCAGGTAATGGGACCGGCCTGTGGACCCGCACGCAGGTTGGAGGAGGATGAGGAAGCGGAGGAGGAGGCGGAGGAGGAGGAGGCGGAGGAGGCTGCGGAGGAGGAGGAGGAGGAGACGATCTGCTACCACACCACAAGGGTGTGGGTGGCGAGGGCACCGTCACAGAGAGGGGTGTCGCCAGGGAGGGAGGAGAGCGGTCTGTCCCCCGCAGGGGATGAGGGGGCCGCGTGCCCTGCTGGCCCTCTCGCGGGTCACCCGCATTCCACTCCGCCACCGATGTGTCGTCAGGCAGCTCGACCTGGACAGGATGAGACCAGAAGCGGTGCGGCGACGACGACGACGACGGCGACCAGAAGGGCGCTCCGCCGACCTGTCCCGCGCGCTCTCGCCCTCGGCTCTGCGCCGTCCGCTGCTCCGCCCCTCCCCCCTCGCCGCACACTCTTGCCCTCGCCTCCGGCCCGCTGCCCTCCCCCGCCGCCGTGCTTCTCCCTCCCACCCAGAGATCCAACGTACATTATCCCAGTGCGACCCTACCTAGGAGTTGGAGCATCTAGGAAAGCAACATCTACATGCTATGCTATGCTAGGGTACGCTTGGCTGCGCTGTGTTATGCTATGCTATGCTATGCTATGATATACGATGCTATGCTATGTTATGCTATGCTGCGCTATGCTATGCTATGTTATGCTATGCTATGCTAAGATGCGCGATACTATGTTATGCGATGATATGCTATGCTGCGCTATGATATGCTAGGTTATGCTATGATATGAGATGCTGCGCTATGATATGGTATGCTGTGCTGGATTGCGCTGTGTTATGTTATGATGTGATGCGCCATGCTAGGATGTGCTATGCTATGCTGCGCTATGCGATGCCATGCTATGCTATGCTGTGATGCGCTATGCTATGCTATGCTGCGCTATGCTAAGCTAAGCTATGATATGCTATGCTATGCTATGATATGCTGCGCTATGCTATGCTATACTATGCTATGCTATACTATGCTATGCTATGCTGCTCTATGCTATGCTGCACTATGATATACTATGCTATGATATGCTATGCTATGATATGCGATGCTGCGCTATGCTATGCTATGCTGGGTTATGATATGCTGTGCTGCGCTATGCTATGCTACGCTATGCTATGCTGTGCTCTGCTATGCTAAAGCTCAGCGAAGCTAAGAAGAAGGTAAGCTAATATACGATAAACCTGAGCTAAGATGAAGCTAAGCTAAGCTCAGCTAAGATGAACTAAGCTAAGCTAAGATGAGATAAGCAACGCTAAGCTAAGGGGACGTAACTGGGGGAACCGCGGGGCGGACCCTGGGGGAACCGCCCGGGGCGCTTTCCACTGCCCAGCCCTTTAAGCACAGAGGGTAAGAACCCTTCTAGGCAGAGCCTAGGTAGGGAATAAACCTGAGCTAAGATGAAGCTAAGCTAAGTTAAGATGAAATAAGCTAAGCCCAGATGAGATAAGCAACGCTAAGCTAAGGGGACGCAACTGGGGGAACCGCGGGGCGGATCCTGGGGGAACCGCCCGGGGCGATATTCACTTCCCGGCCCCTTTAAGCTACAGAGTAAGAACCCTTCTAGGCAGGGCCTAGGTAAGGAATTTGCAAATTTCATAAATTTGGTAAATGTTGCGCATTTGTTCGTGGGTTGTTCTTCGAAATTTCATCTTTTGCATCAGATAGAGTTTTTTTGTAAATTTCGGCCCCGAGGGCCCTCGCCGGGCCTCGGGGCCGTCCGAAAACGACTCAGGATGAAAATCCGGTCCGTCCTGGGGAACGGGTCGAGACTTCTGGGGACTCCGCGCTGAAAGCAGCACGACGTCGGATCTCTGGGCATCCTTCCCGGCAGTGCCGGTTCTGCATCCCCGGCGCCCCTGAGGGCGCCTTGTCCGCCCCCGCGGACCGTGGTGCCCTCCCCTTCCCGCCGTGGTCTCCTCCTCTTCCTCCTCCTCCTCCTCCTCCTCCTCCTCCTCCTCCTCCTCTCCTCCTCCTCCCTACTCCTCCCCTTCCTCCTCCTCCCTCCTCCTCCTCCTCCCTCCTCCTCCTCCTCTCTCCTCCTCCTCCTCCTCCTCCTCCACCTCCTCCTCCTCCTCCCCTCCTCTCCTCCTGCTCCTCCTCCTTCTCCTCCTCCTCCACCTCCACCTCCCTCCTCCCTCCTCCTCCTCCTCCTCCCTCCTCCTCCCTCCCCCTCCTCCTCCTCCTCCTCTTCTCCTCCTCCTCCTCCCTCCTCCTCCTCCTCCTCCTCCTCCTCCTCCTCCTCCTCCTCCTCCTCCTCCTCCCTCCTCCTCCTCCTCCTCCTCCTCCTCCTCCTCCTCCTCCTCCTCCTCCTCCTCCCTCCTCCTCCTCCTCCCTCCTCCTCCTCCTCCTCCTCCTCCTCCTCCTCCTCCTCCTCCCCTCCTCCTCCTCCTCCTCCTCCTCCTCCTCCTCCTCCTCTCCTCCTCCTCCTCCTCCTCCTCCTCCTCCTCCTCCTCCTCCTCCTCCTCCTCCCCTCCTCCTCCTCCTCCTCCTCTCCTCCTCCTCCCTCCTCCTCCCTCCTCCTCCTCCTCCTCCTCCCTAATCCCTCCTCCTCCTCCTCCTTCCTCCTCCCTAATCCTCCTCCTCCCTAATCCTCCTCCTCCTCCTCTCCTCCTCCTCCCTCCTCCTCCTCCTCCTCCTCCTCCTCCTCCTCCTCCCTAATCCTCCTCATCCTCCTCCTTCTCCTCCCTAATCCTCCTCCTCCCTAATCCTCCTCCTCCTCCTCCTCCTCCTCCTCCTCCTCCTCCTCCCTCCCGGCCTCCTCGCAGCGCTGGCTTGGCAGCCCCACGCCTGGGGGGAAGGGGGGCCGCCGAGCGCGTTCCACTGCTCGCAGAGTGCCTCCTCGCAGGCGTCCGCTCGACAAAATCTCCACCTCGACGTGATGGATCGCAGATCTCCCTCGGCGGATCGCAGGCCGCTTGCGAGTAGCTACTCTGCGAGCAGTGGAGCGCGCTTGCCGTGGTGGGGGCGCCTCGTGCGCCCCAGCAGTGCCATGGCCTCGGCCCACGACGGCCAGGCGCGCGCCGGCGAGGCCGCTGCCGCCGCCGCTACCGCTGCCGCTGCCGCTTCTTGCCGCCCGCAGCGCTGCTGGCACTGCTGCTGCCGCGCTGTGCGCTGCATCGGCAAGGGCGGCGGCGGCGACGACGACGACGACGACGACGACGATGGCGGCGACGACGACGACGACGACGGTGGCGGCGGCGACGACGACGACGACGACGGCGGCGGCGACGGCGGCGACGATGCCGGCGGCGACGACAACGACGACGATGACGACGGCGGCGGCCACGGCGACGACGACGGGGGCGTTGACGGCGGCGACGACGACGGTGGCGGCGGCGGCGACGACGACGGCGAGGATACGTTTTCCGAGGCCGCCGCGAGGAAGGAAAGGGAGAGGAGCGCACTGCTTGCGCTGCCGTTGCTGCCTGGGCTGCCTGTTGCCCTCTCGCTTCCACGAGCCGCGAGTGGTCACCCCGTCTTGGTGCGTCTGCGCCGCTCCCGAGTGGACCGCGGCCGAGCCCTCAAAGCCATGAGAGAGCCTCGCTTGCAGGACCAACGAGTGCCATGCCCAATCCTTAGCTGCTCAGATACGCCCGTGTTGAAACGTAACCCGTACCGTGTTCAACGCGTCTGTGTTAACCCTTTGCGTGTTGGCTCCAGGCGTTGGCCCACGTTTTGACGAACGTGTCGCGTCAGACCTACGTCTTCCGTCTACGTATTGAGCTCCGTATCAATACGCTACGTTCTGCGTGCTGCGCATCGGGGCAGCTAAGATCACTCATCGGGCCATCGTTGGGAGGGATCGCCACAGGAAGGCGGCGCTGAGCAGTCCACCCAGCGCCACGCTTGCCAGGCCCACGGAGGCCTTGCTTGCCCAACGAGAATGCCTCGCTTGCTGGGCCCGGCCATGAGCCTCGCTTGCCGGGCCCACGATTGCCATGCCCCATCGTTCATCGTCGGGCGGGGCCAGGACGAGGATAAATCCGTTCCAGAGCGTTCGGGAAAGCTCTCAGAGCGTTCCGGAACGCTCTGAGAAGGCCGCGGCGCCCGAGACATCCTCCAGATCCGCTGGACCTCAGAGACTCGATGTATCCGTACACGATTTTATCTTCGCCCTAGCTTCGGCTCATACCATCGTTGGGGGGGAGCGCCGCGGACAGGCGGCGCTGAGCAGTCCGCCCGGCGCCACCAGCTCGGCCGACACCGCCACCGCCGCAGCTGCGGCTCCGCCCCCGAGGGCGGCCGGGAGCACGGCGAGCTCGCGGGTGCGCCGCCGAGCAGCTCGGTTGCCCGCCTCGGCCGCTGGCAGAGTTGTCGGGGAAGCGTGGGACTCGTGTGCGCCAGAACATCCTGCCGCCCCTCGGCCGCGACACCGCGCTCCTCCGCCTCCGTCTGGTCCTCCTCCTCCTCCCCCTCCTCCTCCTCCTCCTCCTCCTCCTCCTCCTCCTCCTCCTCCTCCTCCTCCTCTCTTCCTCCTCCTCCTCCTCCTCCTCCTCCTCCTCCTCCTCCTTCGCCAGCTCCTCCCTCCGTAGCTGGCGATGTCCTCGGGCTTGACCCGATGAGGAGGCGAGAGCGTGGAGCTCAAACAAAAAACCTCCTCCTCCTCCTCCTCCTCCGCCTTCTCCTCCTCCTTCTCCTCCGCCTCCTCCTCCTCCTCATCCGCACCCTCCTCCTCCTGCTCCTCCTCCGCCCCTCCTCCGCCTCCTCCTCCGCCTCCTCCTCCTCCTCCGCCCCCTCTTCCTCCTCCTCCTTCTCCTCCTCCTCCTCCCCCTCCGCCTCCCTCCTCCTCCTCCTCCTCCTCCTCCTCCTCCTCCTCCTCCTCCTCCTCCGTTTCCTCCGGCTCCATTCCTCTTCCTTATGAAGAAATTCTCCCTGTTGGACCCCGAGGCCAGTTTTTAGGGGGGGCCAGGCGTTTCGCCTGAGACTTCCTCACCATGTATGACTCGGATGCTAAAAATTGACAACCGTTTCACAGATGGAGGGCGGGTCGTTTTCAACATGTGGTTCTCGCCTTAGCGCGGCGCACATTCGTTTTACAAATTTGTAAGGTTTTCACGGATTGAGGGCGGGTCGTTTTCAAAACGTGGTTCTCGCTTTAGCCCAGCGCACATTCGTTCTACACTTTTGCAAGAGTCTCACGGATTGTGGGCGTGTGGTTTTCAAATTGTTGTTATCGCCGTAGTGCCGCGCACATTCGCTTCACACATTTGCAAGAGTTTCACGGATTGAGGGCGAGTCGCTTTCAAAATGTGGCTCTCGCCTTAGCGCGGCGCACATTCGCTAAATTTTGCAAGAATTGTACGGATTGAGGGCGGGTCTTTTTCCAAGTGTGGCTCTCGCCTTAGCGCGGTGCACATTCGTATTATTCAACATTTGAAAGAGCTTCACGGATTAAGGGCGGTTCCTTTTCAACATGTGGTTCTCGCCTTAGCGCCGCGCACATTCGTTTACAACATGTTCAAGAGTTTCACGGATTCCCATCATCCCATCATCACCGTACCAGGAATTGCGTTTAGGAAGGATTCCGGATTCTGCGGATGCAACTGTTATTTTGGTTGTTCGTGTTGAGGTCCTAGGAGTGGCGTTCTGGCGCGGTTCACGATCGTCAAGACGCAACAGTCAGGTTGATCCGTGGCGTTGGAATCCCGAGAACAATGTTTTGGCATGTTTCAGGGTCTTCAAACGGGTGTCTTCCAACGAGGCAGTTCCAGCAGTGGAAATGAACCGTTGCAGGAGCCTATGAAGAGGGAGGTTGGAGGGAGGGTTTACTCCAACATCGTTGATGACTCTTGGGTTTACACTGGTCCTCCTCCTCCTCCTCCTCCTCCTCCTCCTCCTCCTCCTCCTCCTCCTCTGGCTCCTCCGCCCCCTCCTCCGCCCCCTCCTCCACCCCCTCCTCCTCCTCCCTCCTCCTCCTCCTCCGCCTCCTCCTCCTCCTCCGCCTCCGCCTCCTCCTCCTCCTCCTCCTCCTCCTCCTTCTCCGCCTCCTCCTCCTCCTCCTCCGCCTCCTCCTCCTCCTCCTGCAGTCGGGGAAACGTAAGACTCGTGTACGCCGGAACCCAGTGTTGCCGACGCTGTGTGACGAGCGCGTCCTGGATTTTGACGGTTCAGCTTTCGTGGGATGCCTGCAGCGGGGGCTCGCGTCAGATTTCAGAGTGGGTCTCGTCGTTTTCCTGGTGGCCCCGTCAGGCCAGCCCGAGTCCCCCGAACCCGAGTCCTATGTCCCCCAGAGAGCTGGGAGGCGAAGCTTCCAGATGGCCCCCATGAGGCCCCCAGGAGGCTCCTCAGAGGCCTCGGCATCGCTCGGACGTGAGCATTCTTCTCGGTGAGGCCAGCGCCAGAACATCTGAGCCACCTCGGAGCATCTCGGGGCGTCTTGAGAGGAGAAGCGCGCGCGAAGCGAAGCAGCGCGCGGAGAATGGACGTCCGAGCGACGGCAACGACCCCCCCCAAGCCCCAAGGTGGTCCCAGGAAGCCCCCAGGCAGCCACGAGGCGGCCTCCAGAGGCCTCTCTTGGATGGCTTTTTCCAGCGTGCGCGGGGCTTCGGGGGCCAGGGCCCAGGTCGACCAGGCGTAAAAGTGACCTTTCGCTGGAGTCACCCTTGGTGCGGGCCCAATGGGGTCCCCCGATCGACGAACGCGAAGCGGTAGCAGCGGCTTGCGCGCCCGGGTTTGGCCACCCCGCGTCCCCTGATAGGGCGGGCACCAACGGTCACTCTTGCCTAGGGTCCTTGCGTGTAGCCGACCAGGCTTCGGGAGCCCCTCCCGACTCTGGATCTGCCGTGCTTGGGCGATTTCGCAAGTAGGGCCGACATTCCCGCCCTGCTTCTCGAGCTGTTTGATGCCGATTTTCGCCCTGCTCTTTGCCGTCGCTGTTTCCGCCTGACTTTCGCGGAAGTCTCCGACCTACTTGGCGAACATTTCTGCTACTTTTTCGCTCGCGCCGCTTCGGTCGGACAATCAACCAAAGTACGGCGGAGCCGGATTCGGGGCCACGGGCGGCTTCTCCGCACTGCGAGGCTCAGTGGATCTGGCAGCATCTGGCGCCATGGGTCCGGGAGGCGAGGTCTGAGGCGTTATCGGACCGAAAATTTGCGGCGCTTGCCGAGAGTCTGAATGTGGCTTTACGCCAGTTGCCCTCTGGGGAATATTCTTGATGGTTGGATGGCCTCGGAACGCCTCAAGTCATCCTCGCTGGCCCGAAGATGATGCATCCTCACCGCCAGCTTTCTCACCGTAAGGGTTATTCCTCGCAGGGGGGCTACCACGTTTAGGCGCGGTTCGAGTTCTTGCGAGTCAGGTCAGCCTCGCATTCTTTTTCAATTTGTCGGCCGTGTCCGCCTCGTTGCCGCTGGTGCGGCTGTGTCATGCCCCGTGTGTGTACGGTCTGTTTTGTGCATGATGTGTGTTGGTTTTGACTCGTACTGTCTAACTCGGTGCATATGTGGCACTTGTCCAGCTGCCTCTGGCAATGCCGCCACCGTGCCAGTGCAGCATTCTGGGTGGCAGCCAGTCGAGAAGACAAAGGGGGCTTGCCGGGGGCGCTTCGAGCAGAAGACTCGACCTCCTGGTCTGTCTTCCCGCTCCGTGGCCCTCCGTGACCCTCCGGGGACCGGGGCGGGGGAGCACGCTCGCCGCCGGCCGCCCTGGCCTGGCCAGAGCCAGGGCGGCCGCGGCCCACTGCCACACGCCGCCCTTCCGCTCTCACGCCTCTCTCAGCCCTCGGCCTCGTGCGCCCACTCGCTCGGCTTGCCGCGCACCCTGCCCCGCCGCGCACGCCACCTCTGGTCGCCGCGCCACCTTTGTCTTCCCTTTTCTTCCCCCCACCGCCTACCCCGCCCCGCCCACCGTCTCCCTCACCCTGCGGCGCAGCCCACTTTGTCACGCCACTCCCTGCCGCCTCCAGTGGAGGGGGGGTGCAATGAAGGCTGGGGGGTCCCCCAGCCACTGGCCGCCGCCCCGGGATGGCGTGAATCTCCCCCCCCCCACCGGCGGGCACCCCCCGCAACGGCTTCTCGCCCCGCCTCAGGGCGCCCTCAGCCCGCCTTGGTGGGCTGCGGGTTCCCGGGGTGGGACAGGGAGCAGTCTCTAGGGTCTGGGGAGGCCCTCTGGATGGAGGGGAGAGGCCCCCACGCCATCCCGCTCACGGCGAGTGCGGCCGCGGCCCCAGGCACGCCTGCCATTGCAGCTCCGCTCACACTCCACCTGCCGCCACCTCCCGCGAACAACCCGCCGCCACTTGCCCCCCCCCCCCCCCTCTTTTCCTCCACAGCTTGGGCGCAGTGCCCTCGCAGTTTTGTCGTCTTTCCCCTCCGTTGCCCATCGTGGCTCCCCGTGCTAATGGAGGATGACGATTGATAAATGACCGGGGGTCGTGTTCACGCGGCGGCGCCCGGGATGACGATTAGAAAAAACCGGCCGCGGGCTGGAAAACTATTTTTAAATTGTTTTCTTCCAGTCAGAATTATGCAGAAATAGCAGAAAACTATTGTTTTAATCGTTCTCTCCCATTTTTTATTAATCGTCATCCCGCATTACTGAAGCATCTCCAGTGGTTCGATCAGCCGCCCCCCCAAGCGGCCACGTCCGCAAGGGGGCGGGGTGATGGGCAGCGTCAGCCCTCGAGCCTCGTGCCCGCAGTCCAGTGCAGAGTCCTGGGGCGGACGAGGTCTCGGAGGAGGAGGGGAATCTGAGCAGGAGCCCCTCTCGCGCGTCGGAGCCTGCTGCTCCTCGTCCTCGACGCCCCTGCTGCTCGTCGTCCTCGTCCTGCCCCTCCTGCTCTCGTCGTCTGCCCCTGCTGCTCCTCGTCCTCGTCTGCCCCCGCTGCTCCGAGTCCTCGTCCTCGACGCCCTCCCAAGGTGCGGCTGGTGGAGTGCGGGACGCTCACCGCCGACAGGAAGCCGCCGTCAGACGGCAGCCGGTGGCCTGGCGAGAGAACCAAAAGGTAGGGGAGAGGAGGAGGAGGAGGAGGAGGAGGAGGAGGAGGAGGAGGAGGAGGGAGGAAGGGAGGAGGAGGGGAACGGGAGGAGGATGAGGAGGAGGACGGGGAGAGGGATGATGAAAGATGACGATGATGATGATGACGATGGTGATGATGATGCTGATGATGATGTTGATGCTGATGCTGATGCTGATGCTGATGCTGATGCTGATGCTGATGCTGATGCTGATGGTGATGGTGATGGTGATGATGATGCTGATGATGATGCTGATGATGATGCTGCTGCTGATGATGGTGATGATGCTGAGGATGAGGATGGTGATGATGATGATGATGATGATGATGATGGTGATGATGATGGTGAGATGTGATGATGATGATATGATGATGATGATGATGATGATGAATGATGATGATGATGAGCATGATGATGATGATGATGATGATGATGATGATGATGATGATGATGATGATGATGATGATGATGATGATGATGATGATATGATGAAGATGGTGATTGTGATGGTGATGGTGATGGTGATGGTGATGATGATGATGATGATGATGATGATGATGATGATGATGATGATGATGATGATGATGATGGTGATGGTGATGGTGATGGTGATGGTGATGGTGATGGTGATGGTGATGGTGATGATGGTGGTGGTGGTGTTGGTGGTGATGATTATGAGGAGGAGGAGGAGGAGGAGGAGGAGGAGGAGGAGGAAGAGGAGGCGAATGAAGAGGAAGAGGAGGCCGTGCCTCGGGCAGGAATCGACGTCGGCTGCGACTGTGAGGCCTCTGGATGTCATGCTGCTGCTAACCGCTCTGCCTGCAGCCTGCTGCAGCCGCCTGGTGGGAAGCGAGCGCACGTGCAGCTGGACGTGCGAATGCCTGAGCGACGCGCGCACGGTGTATGGCACTTGCCTCCTCCTCCTCCTCCTCCTCGTCCTCTTCCTCCTCCTCCCTTTCCTCCCCCTCCTCCTCCTCCTCTTCCTCCTCCTCCTCGTCCTCTTCCTCCTCCGCCGCCTCCTCCTCCTCCTCCTCCTCCCCCTCCTCGTCCTCGTCCTCGTCCTCGTCCTCCTCCCCTCCTCCTCCTCCTCCCCTCCCCCCTCCCCTCCTCCTCCTCCTCCTCCTCCTCCTCCTCCTCCTCCTCCTCCTCCTCCTCCTCCTCCTCCTCCTCCTGAGTGGGCCCGGCTTCCTCTCTTCCCGTCGCGCCGAGGTCTCCTCCTCCCCTCACGTGCACGGCGGCCCAGTTTGCATCCAGCGCGCCCCACTGGTGCCCGTTTGCCGGAGCAGTACCGTCTGCCCAGCCGCCGACGCAAAGATGTATGGTGTATGGGGCGTGGGAGCGCGATGCGAGAACGACGTGACAGTGTGTGAACGAGGCGCGTGAGTCGCGCGAGTGACGATTTTCCAAGCTGGCATAGCCTGCAAGTGCGTGTTCTGAGAGTTTCCCCAAATGCTTTCCGGGCAGACTCCTCGTCAGATATCTGATGTGAAGTCGGAGTCATGCCCGATAGTTGATGTCTGCCTTGGCTGCGCGTGGCGGTAGGGATGCCAGGAGATGCCAGAGAGTGTTGGCAGACGGCTCGGTAGCTTGGGGCACATGGACACGTGACGCGGGCGTCGGTGAAGGGGCTGGCAGCGTCTTCCAGCGACACTGCTGGAAGACCCTGTGCCCTGGGTGACCAGCGAAAGAGGATGAAGAGGATGAGGAGGAAGAGGAGGAGGAGGAGGAGGAGGAGGAGGAGGAGGACGACGACGACGAGAACGATGACCGGCGCGGCCCCAGGGCAGCAAACACGCACCTGAACTGGGCGTGCACACCCTCAGGCGCGCCGGGCGCAGCAAGGGCGAGCGAATCGCAACCCAGCGCGGTTTTCTCTTCGATTCGGGCTCCCCACCACGCTGCTCGTCACTGAGCCCTCCACCTCCCTCCTTTGCCTCTTGCTCGCTCCTCTTCGTCGTCTTCCTCGTCCTCCTCCTCGTAGTCCTCGACCGCCTTCTCGTCCCCCTCCCCTTTTCTTTTTCTGTCCCTTCCACTCCTCAGTTCTCACTCCTTATTCCTCCTCTTCCCTCACCTCCTCCGCCATACCCATCACTCCTCAATCCTCCTCAATCCTCCTCCTCCTCCTCCTCCTCCTCCTCCTCCTCCTCCGCCTCCTCCTCCTCCTCCTCCTCCTCCTCCTCCCACATGCATCGACACCGACGGGATCGCAGGTCCTACTCAACTTGGGCAAGGATCGGAACCGTCGCCAGGTCAGTCATGAGCTGGCTCTCAAGAAAATCAAGCAAGGGATTGAAGGTCTATTCCCACACAAGCTCTTCGTGGAAAAGGACGCGGCGGCGTTGTCCATGCAGTGGACACAGCTGCTGCGAGTACAGATCGAGTCACCGTCGTCGTGCCCCCAGGTGCTCTGGAACAGGGCGTGCATCAGGAAGTTCAACCTCGACAAGGACGCGCTGGCGGAGGAGGCGGCTCGAGTGCTGCGACCCGAGGCGCAGGAGTGGTGCTGCCTTTAGCAGGATGGCACAGTGCTGGGGAGAGACGGGCGGAGTCGCCCAGTTCGCATCATGGAACACTAGGGCCTTCGCCAGCTACTTGCCGAGGCTCATCAAGGGGAAGTTGCGTTACTTGCAGACGCACTGGCGGGGGCCAGTCGTTCTGGGATTGCAGGAGACGCACGCGGGCCTGGAGACCATGCAGCAGTTGCTCGGTCGTACTGCCCGAGATTTTGTCTGCTTCGCATCCTCACCGATCGGGGCTCAATTTGATGCGGGCGGGGTGGCCACTGTCTTCCCTGCCCAGGTGAATGGAGACCGCATCACATACTCACAGTTTGACGCTGTCCCAGGCCGTGCCCTCAAGGTGACGGCCACCATGTCGGGCGCGGAGATCCGCCACTGGAACGTGCACAACCACGGCTTCACGGCGGACGTTCGCACTCGGCTTCTCCAACATATCCGTGCTGACCTTGTTTGGGCCCACGCCGCTCCCGCGGCGCGTGCAGTGGTGGTGGTGGGCGACTTCAACTTCGGCGACGTTCTGGAGCAGGAAGTATTCGGTGCACTGCCGCCTGGGCCCGCCCCGTCGGGGCCGAGGGCACAGGCCCAACGTGCGTGGGAGGAGGCGACGCGTATGACGGTGGATCTGGCTCCCGCCAGAGCGACACACTGGCACCAGGGCCTGCGCCGAGCCTCCAGGATTGACAAAGTCCTGGTGAGCGTCCCCCGCTGGGCCCTGTGCCAGCTTTGGCAGTCTGCATCGGTGTGCGGCGAGCCGAGGGAGCTCCACATCAACGAGGTGAGCGACCACGCGATGATCATCGCATCCATCGCGCCGAGAGCGCCGCGGCCTCGCTCGCGGGGCCCTGCCCCCATCTCGAGGCAGCTGGTCATGCTGCCAAGGTTCCGCGAGATCGTCGAGCTCTACTGCGCGGAGGTCTGCTGGGACAAGCTGGCCCCTCCCGACGCGTGCGCGGCGTACGTCACGTCCCTCCAGGCGGCGGCCAAGCTTCTGCAGAACGAGCTGCTGACCACCAACGGCGGAGCGAAGGGCCCCAACGCCATGATCTGGAGGCAGCTGGCCCGTGCGTTCTGGCGGCAGGACGCTGCGCTGGCAAGGATGGTGACGGCGCAGAACCCGTGGGCGAATGACATGATTGAGCTTGGGGCGCTGGGTCAGCCACATCGTGTGACGCTCAAGGACCCTGCTGAGTTCGAGCGCCGCTGCACGCTGGCCCAGCGGCGCGAGGCGGCTGCCAACAGCCGCGCGGCGCAGGCGGAGGCAGAGGAGGAGTCCGCTGAGGAGCTGCGCAAGCGCATGATCGCGCAAGTTCGTGCCCTCCGACGACGCGCTCAACTCTGGGCACCTCGGGGAGCAAGGCAACACCTTGCCGCGGTGGACCTCCCCCACGGCGCGGTGACCACGCAAGAGGGCGTGGCCGCGGCGCTGGCGGCGCACTGGAAGCCCGTCTTCGACCCGCCCAAGGACCCCGTCTCCGAGCGGAGGAAGGCACGGCTGCAGGAGCTGTACCTCGAGCGCTTCGCCACACCGGCTCCTGAGTGGGATGCGCTCCCGCCGCCTGGCCCTGAGGCCATGCGCATGGCTGTGGCGCGCGCCAGGCCCGCAGCACCTGGACCTGATGGCCTGCCTGCTGCAGCGTGGGGAGCAGCAAAGCAGGGTGCAGAAATTCTCTATCGCGTCTCTGTCTGGCTTCGCTCGGGATACCCGATGAGGTCCGATTTCAACTGTTCCATAGGAGTGTTTATCCCGAAATCGCAGGCCCCGTCGGATGGCTCCCCCTTCTCGTGCCCCCCGAGCGCCACTCGCCCCCTCTGACCCCTCTCTCTGAAATCAACGGGGCCTAAGGCGATTTCGAGCGCGTTCAATTTTAGTTTCGCCCGTGGTATCAAACAGACGGTCTCGGCCTCTCAGAGAGGCTTCGTCCGCGGGAGAAACTTTTCGGCTAACCTGGTCGAACTCGACGCATGGGCCCGCATCGCAAGCATGCGAGCCATCGACCCTGCAGGCTGCCCACAAGCTTCGTCGTCGCCCATGTTGCTCGCCTTCGATTATGGCCAAGCGTTTCCGCCTTTGGACCATGCCTGGATGTGGAGGACCCTTGAGGCCTGGAAGGCTCCTGCGGGGTTCCTCGAGGCGCTGCAGGGCACTTACGTGCAGGCCGCCACGTTCAGCGCATGCTCTGCTCGAGTCCCGCTTTATAATGTGAGAGGAGTCGACCCCTTTGTCCGTGATCTCGACTCTGCCCTCTCCCGCGGTGACAGTGAGGGAAAGGGGCTTGCCAGATGGTGCGCGGACGACTGCGGGGCTGTGACCTGGGGAGCCCCTGGCCGCAAAGAGCTTCGGCGCGTCTTCTCGGTCTCGGGCAAGATAGCTAATCTGCATCTTCGGCCCAGCAAATGCTTTTGCGTCCTCCTGTGGGCCCCGTTCTCGCCAGGCATCCAGAACCAAGCCCGGCAGTTTTTGCAGGAAACCTCGAGTGAGTGGCAGCAGTTCAAGGTCGTGTCTGAGCTAGACTACCTGGGATGTGTCCTTGGCCCCTCAACTACGATGCACGCACAGTGGGCGCATGTTGTGCAGAAATACAAAGACCGCGCGCGCGATCGCTGGCACAGGCGCGGACGCGGCTGCGTGTGGAGTCCTGTGCAGAGAGAGAGAGAGAGAGAGAGAGAGAGAGCCGTGAGTGTCTCACAGTACAAAGCGCAGCTTTTCGAACTCCCCAGCTCTGAGGTCGCAGACGAGCGACATTATCTCACCCGTCTCTTCCGTGCCCCTGGCTCATGGCTCCCCCTGCGCTGCTTCTTCGATCTCCAGTCTTTCGGCGGCCCCGCTCTCCCCCCTCTCCGTGCTGTCGCCCTCGCGGCCAGAATGCGAACGGCTCTCGAGACGACGACGGTCTGGCGATCGCTCTGCCCGGTGCTCCAAGCAGAGGCGGAGGAACACCTTCCGCTGGTCCAGTGGGTCGGACGGGGAGACGGGCACACGCCATGGCCGAGCTTCTGGATCGAGCCACCGCTGGCTTGGAACCTCCGCCGTGCGGCGGAGGCCTCCGCGGAGCTCGGCCCCCTCGCTCCCCCCGCCCGCGCAGGCCTCGCCCTCCTGCACGCCCGCCAGTCAGCTTGGCGTGAAGAAAATGCGGCAGGTAGGCCTGCCCCACCCATCAAGACTCAGAGGTGCCTCCAAGCGGGCATTGCTCCAGTCCTCTACTCTTCTGCCTCCTCGCTCATCCCCCTCATTGTACAGCGCCTCCAGAAGTGGTTCCAGGTCGGGGAGGACGTTTGTCGGGCGGTGTGCTGGGAGGGGGTGGTGGGTCTTCTAATGCGCTCCCCCCCGTCCTGGAGAATGGCCGCCATCAAGACTTGGACGGGGGGCTGGGTCACGGATACCCGCATGCGTAACCTTGACTTGTCCTGTCTGATGGGGTGCGCGTGCCCAGACTCCCTCTCCCACTACGTGCGGTGCCCTGGCTTCCTCTTCCTTGTCCGCTCCGCGTCGGGATCCGCGGTGGACCCGTCCCTGCCCCGCCGATTGGCCATCCTGGATCCCTCCTTCTTGCGGCTCCGTCAACTCGTCATTCTCTTTCACCTCCACCGCCTCCTCCACCAGGTGAGGAGGCGTCGTGGCGCCTGGTCTCCGTCCGCCGCTCAGGCGCGAGACTTCGCAAAAGCAGCACAGATTGCGACGGACACCCCCATGGGAGGGTGGCGGTCGGTCGCCAGAGCGTTGAATGCTAGCCAGGTGTAAGCGAGGCTGACGAACTCATTCCGACGCTGGGCCTCCTCCTCATCATCATCATCCCTCCTCCTCCTCCTCCTCCTCCTCCTCCTTCTCCTCCCCCTCCTCCTCCTCCTCCTCCTCCTCCTCTTCCTCCTCCTCCTCCTCCTCCTCCTCCTCCTCCTCCTCCTCCTCCTCCTCCTCCTCCTCCCCCTGATCCTCTACTCCTCGCCATTGTGTTTGTGTTCCTCTTCTTCCTGCTTCTCCTTATTCCCCACTCCCCAGAAGCGTTTGTCAGCATCCAGGGAGGCGAGGTACCGTTTGGGTCCGGATGGCGGGCTTTTCCATGGGACCACCCAGAGGAGTGCGCCAGCACCCAGGAAGGCGTGGTGAGGTTTAGCGCTGCAAAGTGGGCCGTTACCGCGGGACCCCAGAAGGGCCCAGGACGTGGCGACGGCTTTGCGTTTGACGTCGCCCAAGGGCGAGGTGTTGCAAAGGAGGAGGAGGAGGAGGAGGAGGAGGAGGAGGAGGAGGAGGAGGAGGAGGAGGAGGAGGAGGAGGAGGAGGAGGAGGAGAGGAGGAGGAGGGAGAGGTGAGGAGGAGGAAGGAGGAGGAGGAGGAGGAGGAGGAAGGAGGAGGAAGGAGGAGGAGGAGGAGGGGGGAGGAGGAGGAGGAGAGGGAGGAGCAGGAGGAGGAGAAGAAGCGCAGGAGAGGCGGAGGAGGAGGAGGAGAGGAAGAGGAGGAGGAGGAGGAGGGAGGAGGAGGAAGAGGAGGAGGAGAGGAGGAGGAGGAGGGTGCGGAGGAGGAGGAGGAGGAGGAGGAGGAGGAGGAGGAGGAGGAGGCGGAAGAGGAGGAGGAGGAGGAGGAGGAGGAGGAGGAGGAGGGGAACAAGAAGATGTGCCAGCTCCTCCCTGAGACACTTTCCCCTCCTCTTCCAGGCTGGCCTCAGTGCGCACGGCAGGTGGAGCGCCGGGGCAGAGTGCCTCGCCGCGTAAGACCTCGGCTCGCTCGTAGCTTTTTTGGAAGCCCGGGGCGAAGAAGCATCAGCTGATGGAAGGTCGAACGGCGACGAGCGGCCGACGAGTGACGAGCAGCGACGACGAGCAGCGTCGACCAACGGCGACGAGAGATGAGGGACGACGACGACGCCCAACGGCGACGACGACGACGACGACGACGACGACCAGCGACGACGACGATTAGCGACCACGACGACGACCAACAGCGACGACGACGACCAACGGCAACGACGACGACGACCAACGGCGACGACTACGACTACGACTACGACGACGATTCGCGACGACGACGACCAGCGACGACTACGACTACGACGACGACGACGACAGCTCACAAGAAGACACGCTCAAAATAAGACAACAAAGCTGGACGCAGAGGTGGTGGAGGAAAAGGAAAGGGATGCACCTCCAGGGTGTTCATGACAGGGGTCCGTCCAGGGAGCAGCCCAGGATGCTTCTCTCAAACAAGTGTGCCAAAGAGGAGTCCAGGAAAGAATAATGCGTGCAGGATGATGCATTGGAGTGTTTCGAGGGGCGAGTCTGCTTACTCTCTACAGTACCGTTCGCACGTGGCCACAGAAAAAAAGAAAAATACGCTTGCGATTGCAGGATGGGGCCGCATAAGATGCTTACCAACTCCCACACCTGTGCTGTGAGCAGTGCAGCGCCGGGAATACGGAAAGGGGGGCCCCAGCTTCAAGCTACCTCCCCCCCCCTCCCTTACAAAAGGGGGGGGAGCTTCCGAAGCTACCCCCCCCTCCCTTCTGTACGGGTTTCTAAGTTAGGAGGGCCCTGGCTAAAGGGAGGGGGGGCTTCGAGACTATCCCCCCCTCCCTCCCTTTCCCGGAACAGAAGGTGTGCCCGGGCTTCCCTTTCAAAGGGGGGGGGTCGGAAGCTCCCCCCCCCTCCTTCCTTCTTTGGTCTGGGCAAAGGGGGTGTGTGGCTTCAAGCTGCCCGCCTCCCCCATCCTTTGCAAGGGGGGGGGCCTTCCGAACCTACCTCCCCCCCCCTCCCCTCCGGGGCTCTGGCAAAATGGCGGAATCCCTGACGACAGGTGCGCATCGCAGCGCTAGAGAACGCATTGGAGAATAACGTCGACCCCTGGTTCGTTTTCTTGTTTTCTTGTCTACTCGGCCCCTGGCTTGTCGTCTCGTTTTCTCGGGCCCTGATTCCTTTTACCGTCTTCTCGTTTTCTCGGCCCCTGGTTCGTGATCTTGTTTTGTCGTGTTTTCGGCTCCTGGGTCCGGGTCTCGTTTTCTCTGACCCTTGTTCGTGTTCTCGTTTTCTCGTTTTCTCGGCGCCTGTGTCGTGGTCCAGCTTTCTCTGACCCTGCCTCGTTTTCTCGTTTTCTCGGCCCCTGGGTCGTGGTCTCGTTTAATCGGCCCCTGGTTCGTTTTCGCGTTTCCTCGTTTTCTGTGCCCCTGGGTCGTCGTCTCGTTTTCTCTGCCCCTGGGTCGTGGTTTTGTTTTCTCGGACGCTGGCTCGTATTCTCGTTTTCTCGTTGTCTCGG
This sequence comes from Prorocentrum cordatum, assembly GCA_963575745.1. Lineage (NCBI taxonomy): Eukaryota > Dinophyceae > Prorocentrales > Prorocentraceae > Prorocentrum > Prorocentrum cordatum. Next base: position 53,238 of record CAUYUJ010000687.1, read on the forward strand.
CCCCCGGGTGGTGGTCTCGCTTTCTCTGACCTTGCTTCGTTTTCTCGTTTCCTCGTTTTCTCGGCTCCTGTGTCGTGGTCTCGTTTTCTCGAGCTAAGCGTTTTCTGGTGATCTCGACCCTTGGGTCGTGGTTTCCTCTGACCATGATTCGTTTCCTCGTTTCGTTTTCTCGGCCCCTGGGTCGTGGCTCACCTTCGCGTTTTCTCATTTCCTCGGCCCCTGGGTCGTGGTCTCGTTTTCTCGGGGCCTGGTTCGTTTTCTCGTTGTTTGTTTTCTCGGCCCCTGTGTCGTGGTCCAGTGGTCCAGTTTTCTCGGACCCTGCTTCGTTTTCACGTTTCTCGTTTTATCGGCCCCTGGGTCGTGGTCTCGTTTTATCGGCCCCTTGTTCGTTTTCGCGCCTCCTCGTTTTCTGTGCCCCTGGGCCGTGGTCCCGTTTTCTCGGGCCCTGGTTCGTTTTCGCGTTTTCTCAGCCCCTGGGTCGTGGTCCCATTTTCTCTGACCCTGGTTCGTTTTTTGGTTTCTCGGCCCCTGGATCGTGGCCACGTTTTCTTGGACCCTGGTTCGGTTTCCCGTGTTCTCCGTTTCTCGGCCCTTGGATTGTGGTTTTGTTTTCTCGGCCCCTGGGTCGTTGTCTCGTTTTCTCGTTTCCTCGGCCCCTGGGTCGTGGTCTCGTTTTCTCGGGCGCTGTTGCATTTTCTCGTTTTCTCGTTGTCTCGGCCCCTGGGTCGTGGTCTCGGTTTCTCGGACTCTGGTTCGTTTTCTCGTTTTCTTGTTTTCTCGGCCCCTGGTTCGTGATCCAGTTTTCTCGGGCCCTGGTTAGTTTTACCGTTTTCGCATTTTCTCTGCCCCTTGGTCGTGGTCTCGTTTTATCGGACCCCGTTTCGTTTTCTCGTTTTCTTGTTTTCTCGGCCCCTGGGTCGTGGTCCCGTTTTCTCGGGCCCTGGTTCGTTTTCGCGTTTTCTCAACCCCTGGGTCGTGGTTTGGTTTTCTCCGGCCATGGTTCGTTTTCTCGTTTTCTCTGCCCCTGGGTCGTGGTCTCGTTTTTTCTGACCCTGGTTAGTTTTCTCGTTTTCTCGTTTTCTCGGCCCCCGGGTCGTGGTCTCCTTTTCTATGACCCTGGTTCGTGTTCTCGTTTCTTGTTTTCTCGGCCCTTGGGTCGTAGTCCAATCTTCTCGAACCCTGATTCGTTTTCTCGTTGTCTTGTTTTCTCGGCCCCCTGGGCTGTGCTTTCGTGTTCTCGGACGCTGGTTAGTTTTCTCGTTTCCTCGTTTTTTCGGCCCTTGGTCCGTAGTCTCGTTTTCTCGGGCCCTGATTCCTTTTATCATTTTCTCGTCTGGGTCGTGGTCTAGTTTTCTCTGACCGATGTTCGCTTTTTCTCGGCCTGGGTCGTGGTCTCGTTTGCTCGGACCTTGGTTTGTTTTCTCGTTTTCTCGTGTTCTCGGCCCCTGGGTCGTTATCTCGTTTTCTCGGACCCTGGTTTATTGTTTCGTTTTCTTGTTTTCTCGGCTTCGGGGTTTTTGTTTCGTTTTCTCGGGCCCTGGTTCGTTTTCTCGTTGTCTCGTTTTCTCGGCCCTTGGGTCGTGTTCTCGCTTTTTCGGGCCCTGGTTCGTTTTCTCGTTGTCTCGTTTTCTCGGCACCTGGGTCGTGGTTTCGTTTTCTCGGGCACTGGTTTGTTGTCTCGTTGTCTCGTTTTGTCCGCCCCTGGGTCGTTTTATCGTCCCCTGGTTCGTTTTCGCGTTTTCTCTGCCCCTGGGTTTTTGTCTCGCTTTCTCGGACACTGGTTGTTGTTTGGGGACCCTGGTTAGTTTTTTCGTTTTCTCGGCCCCATGGCCGTGGTCCCGTTTTCTCGGACCCTGCTTCGTTTCCTCGTTTTCTCAGCCCCTGGGTCGTGGTCTCGTTTTCTCTGAACTTGGGTCGTCGTCGTCCGTCGTCCGTCGTCGTCTTCGCATGACCTCGTCCTCGTCGTGACGACCACGACGACAATGGCGGCGTCAACGACGACGAGGACGACGGCGGCGTCGTACGAAGACGTCGAGCGATGGCGGCGGTAACGACGACGGCGACGGGGGACGATCGTCCAGCAGGGGGAGTTCAAGGGAGGGGGGTGGTAGCTAAGCCGCCCCTTCCTTTTTGGAAAGGGAGGGAGGGGAGGGGGAGAAAAATGGAGGGAAGGGAGGGGGGGGGTTTCCCGCAGAGGGGGTGAAAGGAGGGGGTGGGGGTGTAGCAAAGCCCCCTTCCCTTTCGTAAGGGGGGGAGGGGGGGGGTAGCTTCCCGAGTGCCGAAAAGCGGGGGACGGGAGGGGGGGGGGGCTGCTAAGCCAAAGGGGGGAAGGGGGGGGGCTTCCGCAGAGGGGGGTCAACGGAGGGGGGGGTAGCTAAGCCCCCCTTCCCTTTCGTAAGGGGGGGAAGGGGGGGGGTAGCTTCCTGGGTGCCGAAAGGGGGGGGAGGGGGGTGCTAAGCCCCCCCCCTTTGGAACCAGAGGGGGGAAGGGGGGGGTAGCTTCCGGAAGAGAGGAGTCGAGGGGAGGGGGGGGGGTAGCTAAGCCCCCCTCCCTTTGGAAAGGGGGGGAGGGGGGGAGCTTCGGGAATCCGGAGTAGCGAAAGGGGGGGAGGGGGGGGGGGGTTCAGGGGAGGTGAAAAAGGGGGGGGAGGGGGGGGGGAGGGGGGGCGGCTTCCAGCAGGGGAGGTGGAAGGGAGGGGGGGTAGCCAAGGGGGGACCCCCCCCCTTTGCTCCGGCGCTGTGTGCGCGCTCTCTCGAATGTGCTCAGCGTGCATGGAGGTGGACACTTAGCCTCGACAAATGTACGTCTAGTGTTTGGTAATCTGGCTTTGAAGGGTAATGGTTCGTGACATGGCTTACGAGCAACGATCCCACGCGCACTCACTCCACTCCTCCGATAGCATGCTGCGTGCAAGCAGTCTTTTCGCAGAGTCCAGCCAGTCTTCACCCACAGCGGGGCCCAGAAATTGCATTGGGGACGCCTGCTTCTTTCATCATGGCTTCTGCCATCCGATTTGGGCTTCAGCATGGATGCAACGTTTTGCAGCGTCGCGCAGCGGCATGAGGCGGAGGATCACTAGGCGGAGGACGAAGCGGAAAGGGAGAGGGTATTGGCACCGACGTTGACGTTCAACCACGCTACATCATATAACAAAGAAACTAGTGATTTCATGCAAGCGTGCACTCCATGCCTGGCCGCTCTCTCTCTCTCTCTGTCCTACTCTCCTTCTCAGTTTGTCTCCTCCGCTCTGGTGTATTAATACCTATACGACCACCCTATGTTATAGTAACGGCGTGTATATAGATAAAGATACACTGCTCTCCGTTTACTTGATATGCCCGCACACCTCGTTCGGCGCTCTATCGTCTGATATCTAAGCGTCTTCGCACGTATATGGGTATGTGCGTGTGTGCGGATACACGCGCACGTCTATATATTCATATACACATATTTATGTGTGCATGTCTATATTTATATACATCTATATACTTATACATCTATACATATATATATACATGTATATACGTTGTATGTGTTTATACGTACGTATTCATGGATGCACGCATGCATGCATATACCAGTAAATCGATTCGTTGTTTGCCAATATCTGGCTCTCTCTCTCTCTCTCGTTTTCTCACACTGTCTTTATCTCTCACTCTCTCCCTCGCACCCTCCTCTCTCTATATATGTGTGTATGCCTAACTTCGCCCTATGTTCCCTGGCATGCCTTCTCTATAAGTGCTGCATTCCCTGTCCTTCGAACCTCTCCCTCCCCCTTTTCGGCATTGCCCGTGGCAGAGGTCGCAAACTACTCTCTCTCTCTTCACTCGCAGGGTTTACGCCACTCCGCCGGCCCTCCAACGGAGGGAGCAACGCGCACGCGAGACACACGGAACGCGCGCTGCATGGACCGCGAAAGTCTGGGATCTGAAACAAAAGCAGCGCCAGCGCGCGGCCGCCGAGGAAGCCCCGCCGCTTTTGCGCGGGCTGCCAGGCGACGTCGGCCAGCAAGAGGCAGCTCGAGAAGCGCGCGGATGACCTGCGTGGCGAGCGCTGCGTGCGAGAGCGAGGGAGGGAACTCGAGGCAACGCAGGGAAGGGGCTGCCAGAAGACGTTGGGCAGAGACGCGTGCAGTAAGAGGCAGCTTGAGAAGCGCGCGGACGCCCTGCGTTGCGAGCGCTGCGTGCGAGAGCGAGGGAGGTAACTCGAGGCATCGCAGGAGGGAGAGCATCACGTGCGCGCGCTGCCCCAGGAAGTCGGAGGGAGCGCGTACAGTAGGAAGCAGCCCGAGGAGCGCGCGGAGGAACGGCGTTGCGAGCGGTGCGTGCAGGAGCGATGGAAAAAGATGCGGCAGCGAATGAGGAGAGGGCAGATGCGGCCGCGAAGCGGGAGCTGCGGTGCGCCGCTTTCGAGCATGACTTTCCACGGCAGGCGCACGTTTCCCGTGATCAGAGGAGCAACCAGTTGAAGAAAGGGGACAAGGTGGTATGCGAGGCGAGGACTGCTCGAGCAAAGGGTTCACCGCGAGGTCTTGGGAAGCTTCCCAGTGCTCGGGTCCATGCCAACGACGCTTGCCCCGATCGCATGTTGAAGGGTCGGAAAGGGCATGCAAGTAGCAGAGGGCGCGCGTGGCGGCAAGATGCTCTACAGGAAATGCCGCGCGTCAAGGAGGGCCGCGAGCTGGGTGCACGAGGGCCACGCACTAAAAAGTCGTCGGAGCTCGCGGGGGGGAGACGCCGGGGTGAGGGAGGTGCGGCGCCGCCAGCGCGGCCTTCGGCTCTGTCGGCACTGTGACAGCTCGCTTGTGCAGTGGCGCGCGCAGGAGACGATTCGCGACAACGTCGTTGTTTGTCCAGGGGGGCGCGCGAACACGGGGTAAAAGGAAACGAGGAGAGAGACACATGCACACACATACATACATACATACATACATACATACATACATACATACATACATACATACATACATACATACATACATACATACATACATACATACATACATACATACATACATACATACATACATACATACATACATACACACACACACACATACATACATACATACATACATACATACATATATACATATATATATGGTTATTGTTAAATAGATGTGTATCTTCATTCATAAATTAAATACAATATGTGTATATACAGATACACACAAAACTGCATTGGCGCTTCGCGCCATGCACCTTGTTTCGGATGCTCAATTGAGAACCTCGGGAACTTTCATGGTTCTGGTTTTCTCGCCTTGTCGCTTGGAATCCGCGCTCGAGGCCAAAGGGCAGCAGGAATGGTCAAGAGAGCTCGCAGGCGGGCCTACAAGAGGCGGAAGACAGTCCATAGAGCACCCAGAGAGTCGAATATGTGTCAAGAACTATAGAAAAACGCATGTTTCCGGCATGGATGCCTTGTCGCTGCCGATCTGGACTGGAAGCCTGAAGATGGCGCCGTGATCGAGGACGCACCGCGCCGCGCGGTCGGGCCTAAGCTCTAGCAGCAGTTCTCAGAGGTCGCGCTCTAGGAAGGCCTACGTGGAGCTGGACGGGGTAGCGGCCAGTCCAGACCCGGCGAGCCGGCCGGTGCCAAGGAAGAGCTTCTCGATGCAGAAGGCCTGCGAGCGAGGCAGCTGCGACCCGCGCGGCCTTCGAGTCCTGCGCTGGCGAGTTCGCAGCGGCGCCCCAAGACAAGAGGGATATGGGAAGCTTCCATGGGGGCCCGAGATGACCCCAAGACGGTTTCCAGAAGGCCCTCGGCCCCCAAGACGGTCCAATAAGGCCCCTAGTCGATCCAACAAGCCCCAAACAACTTTTAAGACGGCTTCGAGAGGCCATATTCATTGACGGCCCAAAAGCCCCCAAAGATCGCCCCAACAGGCCATTGAAGAGCTCCCTGGACTGCGCTTCCTTACGGAATGCCGCAGTCAGACCAGAATCCCAGGTTCGCAATTATTTCCTGGAAAATCTGCTGCGAACCCGGGATCCCATCAACTCTCTGCAAATGTTGCTTACCATCAGCATCGTTGCGAGCATCCGTAGCCTCTTTTTTCCGAAAATCTTATCTCGGGGATGGTTTCTTCATCCCGGCAGAGGACGGCAAAGCATCGAGGTTCGAGGTTCGAGATTTTCCCACAGTTTTCCGTCCTTTCGCAGCCTCCGGCGTTCTCGCCGCCGCATGGCAGGGTCCGCCTCGAGATTCGGGTTCAGCGCAGACCAAACCATTCTGGGGACCCGGCCGCAGTTCACAGCAAGAGCGGATGGCGCGAAGAACCGCACTGCGCGAAGCTCACAGGACCAACTTGCATGGCGCGACGCGCCAATGCAGTCTTACATACATTTATTAATATAGATATGTTTATCTATGTACACATATCTGCATACATATGTGTGTTTTCGTATACATAGACATGTCGTTAATCCGCTATCCGTCACTACAAACATATAGAATGGGCCCTGAGCAATGCAGTATTTCAACGCTGCTCTTTACTGTCTGTAATGTTTATGTATATGTATGTGTATGTATGTATATATATATGTTTGTGCGTGTGCTATGTTCGACCGTATAATTTTGACCGCGGCCGCATGGAATTAGCAACCAAGAATTCTAAACCGAGGGAACCTTACAACATTGGGAAGTCCAGACCCGAAGCGGAAAACCCATGAACATGTCCGCCCACCGAAATCGGCCCAGAACCAGGAACCCAGAACCCGTGAACTTGGCCGCCTTCCGAAATCGGCGCCGTACCTTCCCTTATCCGCCTATTGTTTCAGTCTCCGCGAGGTCCCCTTCAGTGCAAGCACTGATTGGGGAACTGATTTAGCTCACAGGGCTGCCCAACAGGAGTACATAGCGAGACGGGCGCAAACTGGAGTCCATGGAGCAGCGCTAAATGCGAGCCTGAATCGAAGGAGTGAGTTGAGAGGCGCGCCTCCTTCGCACACAAAGTGGTCGGGGCAGCATCTCCCTCTCTGACAGCGATGCGCCTTGACTGTTGTAAACTGTGTTGGTACCGCTCCTGATGATGCAAATTCTGCTGAACAGGCATGTCCATCTCATATGCTTGTTTCCATGATGCTAGATTTGCTGTTGCTATCTCTCTTCCTCCTCAGCACTCTCAGGCCAGTGGGTGCGAGTGTTCTCCACTTCCACGGTGTCGCTGCCAAACCGTGAGCGTGACAAGAACCGGGTGGAGCAGACTTTGGGATTGTCCGAGTTCGGGGACTCGGTGACGCAGTTCTACTCTGTGCACAGGAGCTTGTAGCATTTCGGCATTGCGCACGCGATTGTCGTCTCGGGCACTTGTGGCGGGATTTCGTCTTTCCACAGTTGTAGGTTGAGCTGCATTGTCGTTGCCATTTGGCCTGGCCGTGCGTGGGAGGACAGAGCTCCTCTCACTCGTGCCCCATGGCGCCCATGGCGGCGCGGACTGGTGCAGTTTGGGCGGATGTGCGGCTTGCCTCAGGGCTGATTGCAGTCAGCCCTCACAATCAGGACGAGCGACTTTCCAAGGCCACCCTTGCACACTACCTCTTCGGCCAATCCTCGGCCGCGTTCGCTGGCCGCTCCCCGCTCGCAGTGTGCCGACGTGGCCTTCCAAGGCCCCCGCATCCTTACCACGCATCCCCACTGTGCGGGTCGGCTGCGCCTCTCCGCGCGCTCTGAGCCTTCCAGCTGTCGGCACGAGAGCGAGGATCGGGCGACAGCCGCGGCGAAGCGATGCAATGGGAACCCATGCCAGGAAACACCCTGCTTGCCTCCAGGGTGCCCTGGGGTTCCTGGGCTTCGACGTCTCTGCGATGGAGTGCGTGACGTTCCCACCTCGGGTCTCACGGTTGGGTTTCTTGTGGAAGGTTTCTGGTGGTCGAGCTCCTATTGTCAGTACCGTTCATCCGACCCCCACCCCCACCCCCATCCCCTTCGAGACCCCCACCAAATCACCCCCCCAGTTGGGGCTACGCCTCTCGAAGCCCGAAGGGGACGGCCTATGCCCCCATCTGGGGGGGGGGGGGGGCAACTCGGCCGACCCCTGTGGCTACACCGCGTCGCCGCGCGCCGTCTGACGCCGAAGGAGAGGACGCAGACATGATCGCGTCGTGGACAAAACATCTTGGGGGGGGGCAAATCGGCCAGTGGGGCCCAGGCCGCGCCGCTGGCGATGGGGATCATCGGTGACACGCCACTCCTGCTGTGCACCGCAACGCGGCCCCCTCCCCGCAGCGTGGCCCACGGCGCCCCCCGCCTCCCCTGGCAGGCGCAGCCCGAGGTCCGCCCTGGAGCCCCCGAGGGGGTGCCTCTGCAGCGGGGCCGGGCGGGGCCCGCCGCGGAGCAGGGCGTGCACGGCGGCGTCATGGGCGTGGCTCGTGCCCACTCCAGCGATGGGCTGCCTGCGGGAGTGGATGTCCTCCTCCTCCTCCTCCTCCTCCTCCTCCTCCTCCTCCTCCTCCTCCTCCTCCTCCTCCTCCTCCCTCTCATCCTCCTCCTCCTCCTCCTCCTGTTCCTCCTCCTCCTGTTCCTCCTCCTCCTGTTCCTCCTCCTCCTCCTTCTGTTCCTCCTCCTCCTCCTCCTCGAGGCGATGGCCTGAGGCAGCGGACAGGGAGGGATAGGGGAACGAAGAATGACATAAACATAAAAACTCAGAGGTCCGCGCGGAGTTCTCGGATCTGGGAAATCCGCGCGAGCCTTTGAGTTTTTATGTTGTCATTGTTCGGCCCCCTAGAGATGGAGGCGATGGCCTGAGATCTGGGTTGGGTGGGCCCTGGCGGAACTAGTTTGACGTGTTCTGATGTGTGTTCGTCTCGCTCTGGATGCGAGTTGCTTCGGCTTTGGGGGCAGAGAAGCAGAACCCCTGTGCCCATCGTCCTCGTGATTTGGCTACGCGTTGCCCAGTCCTCCTCTCCACTGGACGAGCCAGCAGCCCAGATGGCCCCCTCATCAGAAACGTCTCCAGCGGCTTCCCGCTGGCGATGGGGTACGAGCGCATCGTCTTCGGGGACCACGGGCCAGCCGCCGCATCTTCGCAGCAGTGCCGTCTGCTGGCGAGATGGAGAGGGAGGGGGGAGACGGAGGGGGAGGAGGAGGGAGGGAGGGAGGGAGGGAGGGAGGGAGGAGGGAGGGAGGGAGGAGGAGGAGGAGGAGGAGGAGGAGGAGGAGGAGGGGAATATGGAGGGATAAGGCAAAACAGGAAGAGGCGGACGAAGGAGGAAGGAGGAGGAGGAGGAGGGATAAGGTCAAGCGGGAGAAGAAACATAAGGAAAGAAAATAATGATAATGCAAATGAGGAGGGATATGATAAAGCAGGAGAAGGAGAAGGAAAAAGCGGCTAAGGGGATAAGGGAGGAGGTGAAGTGGAGTAGAGTAGAGTGGACGCCATGACGAGGTCATAGCAAAGCGCTGCCCCCCTTGAGCTCTGCAGGAACAACGACGATGCGGCCGAGCGCCACGACGATGATCACAGAGACGCCCCGCTTCGAGACAGCATGACTGTTCACCTCATTCCGCAACCAACATCTCCAAGGAACGTGGCATGTATCACGGCTGTGAAGCTGGCGGCAACGCTGCTGCACCTCCAGTCAAGGGGGCCCGATACCAGAGTGAGAGGAATTACATTCCATATATCAGGCCACCAGCTGCGCAACACACTTGAATACCGTTGACGCTGTGAGTTAGGTATGTTGGCCGAGCAGAATGTCAGCATGGACATTCCACAGCAGGATCGGCACCACACGAATATGCGGCCTATTGCAGTTTTCAGTCGTCGGGCTTAGACGCGGCTTAGACGGCACCATCGGAAAAGGTAAAGGTCTCTGGGCGCTTTTCTTAATCATTGGGTTGGGGCCCGCCAGTGCACCTCCAGAGAACTCGACTGTACTCCTTCCACCCCGCTGCACAGAAGAGTACGATGATGCAGACCTTGTCTTTTTGAGCGAGGGTTGCACAATCAGCAACCAGAGCCTTTCGTTGTTTTGCCCAGGCGCCGCCATAGGCAGACGCCGCTGCAGGACGAGGATCCTCCGTATCCGACCCTTCCGCCTCGGCCGTCGCAGTGGTTGCACTGCCGCGTGCGCCGCCCTGCGCGCCCCGCTGCTCCGAGACCGTCAGCAGCGTTGCAGCTGCGGCGGCCTGCGAAGCTGCCGTTGCGCCCAGGGCGGGTGGGTCAGAGCCAGGGCCGTGCCCTGGTGGATCCTCCCGTCTCCCCACCCCAGACATCCGGCTGCTCCAATTTTTTCCGGTGCGCGGACCCGGGAGGTCCAGACCGCTTCCCTGGGACTAGGTTTTCGTCATGAGTCGTTTTTTGACGCTCCCGAGGCCTGGCGAGGGCCCCCCCGGAGGCCGAAAACGGCCAAAATCCCGCCGCTCCAGTTTGTTTGGCGCGCCGGATCTCGGGGCTGGCGGCCGCCGCAACCACGGACGCACCGCCGGCAGCAGCACCTGGAACTCCATGAGCACGGGAAGTTGGGGTGGCCCAGGGGCCAGCCAGGGAGCCCGTCTATAGAGGGTTGTCAGGGGCCCCAAAGGAGGCCACAGATTTAAGGAACATCTGATGCTGGGGGTGCCCACGGTGCAGCTCCACAGGGCACATCCTCAAGATGTAGAAATTCCCACGCCATCAGCCTTCCCGTCGGGAAGGCTGATGCGCTGCACCAGCCTCGCGATTACCCCCTGCGGCGCGAAGGGCGTGGGCCACGGCAGCCCCCCCAGCAGGGTCGGGCGGCAGCCCCGTATGGCCCACGTCGTGGAGCCCGCGCACGAGCGCCTGCGCGGCAGGAAGGAGGTGGAGTAGGAGGAGGAGGAGGAGGAGGAGGAGGAGGAGGAGGAGGAGGAGGAAGAGGCGGAGCAGGATGAGGATGAGGAGGAGGAGGAGGAGGAGGAAGAGGAAGAGGAGGAGAAGGCGGAGGAGGAGGAGGAGGCGGAGGAGGAGGAGGAAGAAAGGGAGGAGGAGGAGGAGGAGGAAGAGCAGAGGAGGACGAGGAGGAAGAGGAGGAGGAGGAGGAACTGGGAGGGGAGGAAGGAATCGAGGGATGAGTAGAAGGAGGTTGATGAGCAGAGGTGAGGAAAGAGAACCGCGCACCATTTCGCCCGCCACATCCTTTGCTGCGAATGCGCGCCAAGTATGTGTTGTTGATTGATGGTGTGGGTGAGAAATAAGGAACAAGTAAGAGAGATTGCAATGGAGACGAGGGGTCATCTGCAATGCGCTCTCAGCGATTGAGACACGACGTGGTGCCACTGAGAGACGAACTTGCGTTGGCGAGCATGGTACAAGCAGGACGCTCCGAGACACATTGACTGTACGATTGAGTCAAGTCCACGTGGCATCACTCAAGACTCACATCGACACCCTGAGGGATAATGTGATACATCGGGGCACGTTTAGAGGAGGGACCAGAAGATTCGATACACAGCAGTGCGAGGGAGAGAGATGGAGATAGGGACAGAGAATGGAACTATAGATGTATACAGAGAGAGAGATAATTATACGAATAATACAAAAATTACACCAGAGAGCCCCAATCAGTGGATGGTTTGATGAGATCGATGGTGAGATCGATCGGGTGAGATGAAAAGTGGGATCGATCATGAGATCGATAATGAATCGCAGGATCGATAAGGGGATCGACTGGGAACCCGGGAACCCAGAACCCACCGGAATGGGCCCATCCACTGATTGGGCCCAATCAGTGGGTGGTTTTCGCTGAGGAGATCGACCAGGAACCCGAGAGCCCGGGAACCCAGAACCCACCGAAATCGGCTCGGAACCAATAACCGGTAACCCGGAACCGGGAGCCCGGGAACCCAGCCTGCTACCAAAATCGGCGGGAAATTCCCGCCAAATCTTTCAATTTCCGCTAGGACCCCGTCAGTGCAAGCACTGATGGGGGAAAAAGACACCTGAGAAAACCCCAATCAGTGGATGATTTGAAAATTAGTCATATGGATCTTGAGATCGACTGTGAGATCGATAATGAGATCGATAGTGGAATCGATAGAGGACGATTGTAAGGTCGATCGTGAGACCGAGAGTGAAACCGATTCAATGAGATCGACAGGGAGATCGATCGCGAGATCGCTCGGGCGATCTCTAGTGAGATCGCTTGCGAGATCGATTGTGAGATCGATTGTGAGACCGATGGTGAGATCGATAGAGAGGTGGGAAATGAGATCGATGCTGAGACCGATCGATAAGACGATCGACCAGGAACCTGGGAACCTGGTAACCTCGCCGCCCACCGAAATCGGCTCGTGAACAGGGAACCGGGGAACCTGGAACCGGGAACCCGGGAACCCAGCGTGCGACCAAAATCGGCGGGAAATGTTCGCCAAATCTTTCAACCTCCGCTAGGACCCCTTCAGTGCAAGCACTGATTGGGGAATAGTCGTTACAATAACCATACTTATAGATAATTTTACATAAAACAATATAGCTGTAAAGATATTTGCGATAGCGATACAGAGAGAGAAAGAGAGAGAGAGAGAAAATACCATCAGTGGTGAACGATCTTGCGTTTCACGCGAGCTTTCCCAGGCCATACGTGGAGCTTCTGAGTCACAACATCTGCTGGCAGTCCTTCCCTGTATTCTGCGAGAAGCCGGCAGCGTCTTATTTCGACGAGTGCTGGACGCTTGATGGCAGGACCGTGAGGTGTGCATGCGCGATTTCGGTAAGTCTTCCTTCCTCCTTCTCCTCCTCCTCCTTCTCCTTCGCCTCCCCCTCCTCCTCATCATCATCATCATCATCAGCATCCCCCTCCTCTTCCTCCTCCCCCTCCTCCCCCTCCTCCTCCTCCTCCTCCTCCTCCTCCTCCTCCTCCTCCTCCTCCTCCTCCTCCTCCTCATCCTCCCTCTCCTCCTCCTCCTCCTCCTCCTCCTGCCCGTCCTCTCCACAGCCTGCCCTCATCAGTGAAGTGTGACCAGCATGTGTTGCAAACGTCCGATCTCGCCAGAGTCTCCGCGTACACGTGTTACGTACGCAGCCTCCTGAAAGAGGTGGATGTCCGCTGTTACTTCTCTGCGTGGGTGCTCCTGAAGTGGCTGCCTTCTTGCCCAAAATCATCTGGCACTGCAGGTGGGAGCACGTGCTCCTGCACAGCGCTGGTCGTTTTGAGTACCCAGGAGATGGAGGTGGAGGGGAAGGAAAAGCAAGCGAGGAGGACGTGCAGCATGTTGCCGCTGCCTGCAGGCTGCCGCTCGATCTCCACGACTTTGCACACGGCACGACCGATTGCCGACGAGAGTGCGCGGTCTTGAGGGATTTCCTCGCATCTGCCTCCCCAGTTGGAGGACGATGCTGTACGCGCAGAAGCGGCCGGTCACCAACAAGCCCAATCCTCCGAGCGGTCCCTTCTCTGTCCAGAACAACCGCGCCGAGGGCTACGCGAACTACCTGGTGGGCAGGCGGGGCCCGGCCAGCAGCCCTTCTGAGCAAGGGGCCCAGTCGAGTTCGAAGCGTGCAGCCATCGCGAATCGACCCGATCCCTCTGAGTTGGCGCATGCACATGCTTCGCGTCACGGTACGGCCAACCCGCACCGTGAGGATGAGCAACGTTCCAAGGTTGCCCTCGCATCCTTCCCCTTTGGCCCATCCTTGGCCGCTTTCGCTGGCCGCGCCCCGCCCGCAGGGTGTCGACATGGCCTTCCAAGGCCCCTGCATCCTGATCGCGCGTCCTTCTTATCGGTCTGACTGTGTACGTAGTGTCTGTGTGTGTGCCAGGGCCGCGATGGCTCCGACGTCGGGTCGAATCTGCAAGGTATCGGCATCGCACCTGCCTGGCTGCGACCCACAGGGCGAGCCGCGTGGGCGAAGAGGCACGGCCTGTGATTCAAGCAGTGGCGAAGCGTCCTGGCGTGCCTATCGGCCTACCAAAGAATGTCCTAAGAACCTTTTGTGGTCCGCGCGAGATGTTCTTAGAACATTTCTGGCTGGGGCTGTCCTGTTTTAGCACATCAGGCTTGTGTTCTGAGAACATTGTTTTTGTTATTCGAACATCTTTGGGTTCTAAGAACATGTCGTGGTAGGCCTATAGGAATGCCGGGACGGTCGGTCCCTGCTCAAATGATCGGGTTTCCCACTGCGGCACGAGCAGGCGCGGGCCGGCACCAAGGGGCTGCGCCAGGGGGGCAGCGCGGGAGTCGACCCGCAGGACACACGTCGGGCACGCTGCTGGTCGGAGGGGAGGCGGATGTCTTAGGTAGGCGAGTTTATTCTCTTGCACAGCTGTGCTCTAGAGCTCGGACCTCTTTATTTTCTTGGTTCGTTCGTGGTTCGTCGTCCCTGGACCCCCCCCTCCCCCGAGCCTCCCAGGCCCCCCTGGGCCGCCGAAGCCTTTATTTTCGTGGTTCGTTCGTGGTTCGTCGTCCCTGGACCCCCCCCCCCTCCCCCGAGCCTCCCAGGATCCCCCTGCCCCGAGCCTCCACCCGAGCCTCCCAGGGCAGCCCCCCTGGGCCGCCGAAGCCTGTATTTTCGTGGTTCGTTCGTGGTTCGTCGTCCCTGGACCCCCCCATCGTCCGAGCCTCCCAGGATCCCCCTGCCCCGAGCCTCCCTCCGAGCCTCCCAGGGCAGCCCCCCTGGGCCGCCGAAGCCTTTATTTTCGTGGTTCGTTCGTGGTTCGTCGTCCCTGGACCCCCCCCCTCCCCCGAGCCTCCCAGGATCCCCCTGCCCCGAGCCTCCCCCCGAGCTTCCCAGGGCAGCCCCCCCGAGCCTCCCAGGGCAGCCCCCCTGGGCCGCTGAGCCTCCCCCCGAGCCTCCCAGGGCAGCTCCCCCGAGCCTCCCAGGGCCTCCCAGGGCAGCCCCCCTGGGCCGCCGAAGCCTTTATTTTCGTGGTGCCCCCCTGGGCCGCCGAAGCATTTATTTTCGTGGTTCGTTCGTGGTTCGTCGTCCCTGGACCCCCCCCCTCCCCCGAGCCTCCCAGGATCCCCCTGCCCCGAGCCTCCCCCCGAGCCTCCCAGGGCAGCCCCCCTGCGCCGCCGAAGCCTTTATTCTCTTGCACAGCTGTGCTCTAGAGCTCGGACATCTTTATTGTCGTCGTGGTTCGTTCGTCCCCCTGGGCCCCTCCCCTTGAGACCCAGCTCCTCTGGGCCCCCCCCCCGTGGGAGCCTTTGGGAGCCTCCCTCCGTCCAGGCTTCCTAGGGCAGCCCCCCTGGGCCACGGAACCGTTTATTCTCTTGCAAAGCTGAGTTCTAGAGCTCGAACACCTTTATTTTCGTCGTTGTGGTTCGTCCACCTGGACCCCCTCTGGCTCCCCTGGGCCGCGGCCCCCCCTCCCCCGAGCCTCCCGGGACTGCTCCCCCCCCTGCGGCGGCGCCGCGGCGGCGACCGCGGGCGGCGAGCCGCGCGGCGGGGCGCCGCCGACGACTGTCGTCGTCGTCGTCGTCTTCGTCGTTGTTGTCCTCGTCGTCCTCCTCCTCCTCCACTTTCTTTCTGGCTCCTCGTGAACTCCTCCTGAAAGACGAAAGCGGGGGCCTCCTGTCCTTCGCAGCTCCTTTGTGCAAGAGCCAGGGCACGCGTGCCACTTGTTTACGCTGTCTGCCGTTCTTCCCACATCCCCTCTCCCTGCTCAGCTGACCCCCCCTCCCCTCTGGTTTCCTTCTTGCTTTCGCCCCCCCCCCCGGTCCTCTCCTCCCCGCCGTGCCCTCCCCTCGGGATCTCCTCTTGCCTCTCCTGCCCCCTCCCGTTGCCTCCCATGTGCTATCATCCCCCAGTCCATCTTTCCCACCATCCTCCTTGTCCTGGTCTCCCTGGGTCCTCGGTACTGTCCCCGGCCCTCCTCCTCTTCCTCTGCTTCCTCCTTCCTCTTCCTCCTTCCTCCACCTTCTCCTCCCTCCTCCCTTCTCTTGATCTCCCTCTTCGCCCTTCTCCACCTCCTCCCCCCCCTGTATCACTCCTCATCTCCTCCTCCTCCTCCGCCTCCTCCTCCTCCTCCTCTTCCTCCTCTTTCTTCTCGTCCCGCTCCTCCCCTGCTGATGATGATTGTTCTGCTGAAAATGATTGACGATGATGATGATGATGATGATGATGATGATGATGATGATGATGATGATGATGATGATGATGATGATGATGAAGATGAAGATGAAGATGAAGATGAAGATGAAGATGAAGATGAAGATGAAGATGAAGATGAAGATGAAGATGCTGGCTGTTGCTGATGATGATGGTGATGGTGATGATGGTGCTGGTGATGGTGATGGTGATGGTGATGATGATGATGATGAGATGATGATGATGATGATGATGATGATGATGATGATGATGATGATGAGGGACGAGAAGGCAGGAGGAGGAGGAGGAGGGAGGAGGAGGAGGAGAGGGAGGAGGAGGAGGAGGAGGAGGAGGCTGCTGCTGCTGCTGCTGCTGCTGATGATGATGATGATGATGATGATGACGATGCTGATAACGATGACGGTGATGATGACGATAACGACGATGCTGATGCTGCTGATGATGATCATGCTGCTGCTGCTGATGACGATGATTATGCTGATGCTGATGCTGATGCTGCTGCTGATGATGATGATGCTGATGCTGATGAGGATGAGGATGAGGATGAGGATGAGGATGATGATGATGATGGTGGTGATGATGATGATGATGATGATGATGATGATGATGATGATGATGATGATGATAATGTTGTTGTTGATGATGATGATCATCATCATTATCATCATCATCATGATCATGATGAATCCCCGGCCTCGAGCACGCAGGTTCTACCTGTCGGCGGAGGCCGACCAGATCGCGGTGTGCCGGCCGCCGAAGGCGAGGGTGCGCAAGAAGAAGACGGGGCAGGGCAGAGGCGCAGGCTGGCGACGCCCCAAGGAGGGAGAGCTCCCGCGAGGGGAGGAGGAAGAGGAGGAGGAGGAGGAGGAGGAGGAGGAGAGATGATGGGATGAGTGAGGAGGAGGAGGGAGGTGGGGGAGGGAGGAGGGAGGAGGAAGGGGCGAGTCGCGGACGAGTAGCTCTGGATGAGATTATGAGAGTATTAGGCGGTAATGTTGTCGGATGGAGGCAGGGAGGTAGGGAGTTTGCAGGGATGGGTGTAGATTGTTGATGTAAGGGAGTGGGATTGCTTAGAGAGGAGGCTACGTTAGGTGGAATGAGGAGATGAGAGAGCATCATGCGTATCGTCATAAGGCGCGAAGTGACAGTAGGTACATTCTTGAGGAAAAGGATGCGTACACTGATTCTGACGGCGTTATGAGTGCAGGAGGAGGAGGAGGAGGAGGAGGAGGAGGAGGAGGAGGACAAGCTTGGTGCGCTCGCGTCATATCTGACGTCCTACCCCTCCTTCCCATCTCTTCATGGCGTAGACTCCTTTCTATTTGCACAATCGGATGTCGTAGCATGGCATAGCATTCCATGGCGTAACATGGTGTCGAAGATCAACGCGTAGCATGACATAGCATGGCGTGGCGACGCCCCAAGGTGGGGGGCTTCTGCGGCCCCAAAAATCAACGAGTCGACATCAAATGTGTAATCACTTCCCATGGTTTCTTCGGGGGTCCATTTTCTAGATTTTGGGGCCTATTTGGAAGGACCGAAAAACATGCCGTGACATGGCGCTGGAAACAATGACGCCGGCGCTGCAGCGGGATCACGATTCGGAACGAGTGGAAGCGCGGAAATGAGGCCAGCGCTACAGCGGGAACACGATTCGGGACGAGCGGTAGCCCGACAATGATGCCAGCGCTTCAGCGAGAGCAGCAGTTTGAAAAAAACTCAGCGCGGAAGCGTGGAAATGAGGACGCGTAGCCTGAGATAGCATGGCGTGGCGACGCCCCAAAGTGGGGGGTGGGGCTTCCGCGGCCCAAAAAATCAACACCGCATGTGAAATCATTTCAGTGTTTTTTTTGTCGGGGGGAATTTTCTATATTTTGGGGCCTATTTGGAAGGGTCGAAAAACATGCCGTGACATGGCGCTGGAAACAATGACGCCGACGCTGCAGCGGGATCACGATTCGGAACGAGTGGAAGCGCGGAAATATGGCCAGCGCTACAGCGGGAACACGATTCGGGACGAGCGGTAGCCCGACAATAATGCCAGCGCTTCAGCGAGAGCAGCATTTTGGAAAAAAACAGCGAAAACCCAACTCCCAGGAATCCTGTGTGTAAGAAACCAGTACGCGGAGGGGGGCCAGACACTCCCCGGACGCCACCAGGGGAGAGAAGAGGGTGGTATTCATATTGTGTAATTGTGGAGGAGGAGGAGGAGGAGGAGGAGGAGGAGGAGGAGGAGGAGGAGGAGGAGGAGGAAGGGGAGGAGGAGGAGAGGAGGAGGAGGAGGAGGAGGAGGAGGAGGAGGAGGAGGGGGAGGAGGAGGAGGAGGAGGAGGAGGAGTGGAAATCGAGGAACAACACCTCGCATAAACATTAAACTTTCGGAGCTCCGCGCGGGCGCCTTCGGCGCCGCCTGGAGGGCCCAGGCGCCGACCCGAGGAGTCTGCGCGGGGCTCCGGAGGTGTCTGCTCATCTTGTTTTTTGCCCTTCGAGGGGAGGAGCGCGAGGAGGAGGCGGGCCATGGTCCGACTGCACGCAGGAGCGGCCCTTCGCCGGAGTGACCTTCGGTGCGGACCCACTGGGGTCCCCCCGTTGCGCCGAACGCGATGCGATAGCAGCGTCTTGCGCGCTTGACTTTGGTACCCCCGCGGCCCCCCAAAAAGCTGCAAAGGTCACCCTTGCCCAGCGTCGATCTTGCGTGCAGCCGATTGGTGCTCCTGGCACAGACCACTGACGCTCCAATGTCGCAGGCCGACAGGTTGACACCAACACCAATATCGGCGGTGTGCCTCCACCGAGGGAAGAAGATCCCGATCTCGGCGACGGTGGTAATGCTCTGGCTTCCAGGGTGACCGACATCTTACCACCAGCACCGAAAGGATCATCGTCCCCCCTGTGGAGGCAACCCCCTGTGTTGGCGCCCATTCCAGGGCCTCCAACGATGTGCCCTCCTGTCCTGGCGGCGTTCGTTGTTGCTTCCAGCGGTCAATGATGGCGGCGCTCGTTGTTGCTGGGCGTTCGTTGTTGCTCGTGTTCGTTGGTCAATGAGGCCCTCTCAGGCCAAGGATGGCGGCGCTCGCTGTTGCTTCCGGCGGGCGCCCGCCGGAACGGTGTGCGTCCCGTGGGCCTGCCGCCGGCTCGGGGCCTGGAGGTACGGTGGAGTGGCGGACCCTCTCGCGGCCCCCGCCCAGTGGCCTTGGCATCGCTCGGACGTGTGCATGTTTCCTTCGGCGAGGACCATCGAGGAGCATCCCTGACCCTTTGGCGAAGAAGCCACGCACGAAACCGAAGAAAGCACAGGGAATTGACGTCCGAGCGATGGCCGGGTGGCCGGGTCAGGACCTTGGCAGGCCGGGAGGGTCAAGAGCCAACGGCCCTGCCACAGGGAGCGGTGGTGCTGGACTGGTGAGCCCCTGCGCCGGAGCTGCAGCGTGCCTGAAAGCTCGGCGGCGAGCGAGGGGGGGGGAGTGAGAGGGAGAAGGCCTCCGCAGAAGGCGGCGGCACTGCTCAGAAGCCTTCCGAGAAGTGTGTTCTGCCCTCGGGGCAGGCTGAGGAAACTCCTCGGAAGGCTGGGGGACTTCCGAGCCTTCTGGGAAGCCCCGCCCCTTCTCATTTCCCCCCCGGGCGCGCCGCCGAAACCTTCGATTGTATGGCGCGGCGAAACACCATGAGTCTGCGAGGGGATCACCGTCCATCCGTGCAGCGAGGCCGATGCGAGACCGCGATCTTTGGCCCTGCCGCAGGGAATGGTGGCACTGGAGTGGCCCTATGCCGGTTTTGCAACGCGCCTGACGTGTCATAGCAACATTCGATTGCATAACGCGGCGAAGCACAATGATGCGAGGGGATCGCCGTGCGTCCGTGCAGCGGCGCCGCTGCGAGACCGCGATTCTGGCTCTGCCGCACGGGTGGTGGTATTGGAGTGGTGAGACCTTGCATCGGTTTTGCTACGCGCCGGAGACGTCATGGCAACATTCGACTGCATACAGCCAAACCCGCATAGCAAGCATGGGCAACCTTCCCAAGGGTACTTTTGCATCCTTGCCTCCTCGGCCCATCCTTCGCCACTTTCGTGGGCCGCGCCCCGCTCGAAAAGCTTCGGAATGGCCTTCCAAGGTCCCTGCATCCTTATCGCGCATCCTTACTCCCAGAGATCCGACGTCGACATTTTGTCAATGCGGGGTTCCCGGAGTTCTCGACCCATTCCCCAGGACCAGTTATTCGTCCTGAGTCGTTTTTTCACGGCCCCGAGGCCCGGCGAGGGGCCTCAGGGCCGAAATTCGCGAAACACCTCCGCCCTGATCTTTGTCAGCACGTTGGCCCTCTGGGCTATACGGGTTGACTGTAGCGTTAAGTCGGGCCTGTCCCTCTACAGGAGGAGTGTTCAAAAATAGTCCAAAAATAGTCGGGGGACTATTTTTTTCCTATGTTTGAGCATTTGGGATGCACTGTGGGTGTATGCTTCATTTTTCGCCCAAGATCCCCCTGTAGGGGGACGTGCCCGCCTTGACTGCAGCGCCGCAAAGCACAGCGCGTCTGCGAGGGGGCGCCCGTGCAGCGGCGCCGCTGCGTGGGGCCGCGAGGCTCCGCCCAGGGCGCCGCTCGCCGCCCCCGCACACCGTCGGGCCGCCCGGGCGCTCTCCCAGGCGGCGCCCGCTGTGCTCACGGCTTCGTTCCGTGCCGCATCCTCCTCCTGCTCCTCCTGCTCCTCCTCCTCCTCCTCGTCCTCCTCCTCGTCCTCCTCCTCCTCCTCCTCCTCCTCCTCCTCGTCCGCCTCCTCCTCCTCCTCCTGCTCCCTCTCCTCCTCCTCCTCCTCCTCGTCGTCCTCCTCCTCCCCCTCCTCCTCGTCCTCCTCCTCGTCGTCCTCCTCCTCCTCTTCCTTCTCCTCGTTCTCATCCTCCTCCTCGTTCTCCTCCTCCTCCTCCTCCTCCTCGTCCTCCTCCTCCTCCTCGTCCCCCTTCATCTGGCCCCTCCCAGCCTGCCTGGCTCAAGGTCCCTCTCCGATGCTCCACTGCACCTGAGCGCCGGGAGCATCGGCGGCTTAGCTGCCTCGATGCGCCCGTGTTGATGCAGCCGGACGGAGGTATAAAGATCGAGGTCAATTCGGGGAGGGTGCCTTAAGGTTCTTCGTCCTTGTTTGGCCTTTTTGTGCATCATGGGGAGGGTGCCCTTGTATGTTCTGTGTGTTGGCCGGCGGAGGGTCTCATGTTCTTGAGGAACGTTCTTCTGTCATAGGCCCGACTGTACGCAACGCATGCCGTGTTCAAAACGTCCGTGTCATCACGCTGCGTGTTGGCTCAGCGTGTTGGCCCACGCTTTGGCGAAGTCTGCGTGCTGAGCTCCGTGTCAGCGCGCCACGGGCTGCGTGCTGCGTATCGGGGCGGTTAGGATCGGCGGTGCTCGGTGCCCAGCGATGCGACCCCACCTGCAGTCTATTGGGAAGGTCTTGCGGCCGGTGCCGCCGACCCTGAAGGGGGACGACGACCACGGCGGCGTCGGCGGCGGCGACGACGTTGACGTGGGGCAGAGTCAGGGATGCTTCGTGGGGCCTCTTCGGAGCGCGCTCGTAGGCCTCTGGGGGGCCGTTTTGGGGCCTCTTGGGAGCGTCTTGGCGGCCTCTCAGGAGTCGGAGCTTCTTGGGGGTCCCTGCAGAATATGTTGATGGCCTGCTCCGCATGATGGGGTCCCACACGACAGGATGCCACACGACGGGGTCTCCCACGATGGGGTCCCGCAGCACTGGGGTCCGCACAACAGGGTCCCATACCATGGGGCCCGACGCGGTAGAATCATGCGACGTCCCAGA
>CAUYUJ010000687.1:77545-87545 GCA_963575745.1 Prorocentrum cordatum
CGGCGGCAACGTCAAGCCTGGAACACGCCCAAGAAGATGCCGTAGAGCTCAAGGTCAAGGTTGTAATACAGCATGCCATGCACACTCCGTAGTTGACACATCAGACCAAGCACCGAAACATAGGTAGAAGCATGGGGACGGTTGAATTACAGAGACACCACCAGACATACTGAAGGTGACAAGCAGCAAGTCATCGCAGTACAATGCAGGAGAGACCAACCACCATGCAAGCAATCGCGCAGATGTAATAGTGTTTAGCAGCCGCACCATTGAAAAGTGGAATCGGAATGTAGCCGTATATGTTCAAATTCAAAGAACTACCCAGTTGTCACCAGAGCCAGACCACCATGCATAAAGTCAGAGCCCAAACCATAGCGACGAACTGTAACAACCGAGCACCCAGCAGGGATGCACACATCATCGCAATCCAGCACGAACTCATTTAGGATGGGTATGTTGCAGCATGTCTTCCATGGCTCCAGGAGGAGCGGCCCCGACCGCGCGCTTTGTCTCGACCTCGCCCAGGGCTTTGACGAACAGCTGGAGCAAACGCGTGCCCGAAAGCAAAGAGAGCGCGCCGGAACTTTGACTCGGAGTCGCCACCTCGGTCAAGTCCACGTTCTGGATGCTGAGATGAACCTTCTTGCCCTGATCGTAGCACTTCGTGATGCGAAGTAGTCGGAGGTGATCCCAAGACTCCTCGAGGTCCACCTTGCAAAACCGTGATTTGTGCCATAGTGCTCGCTCCTCGCACGTTTTGGCCCCCAGACTGTTCGAACACTCTAATACCCAGACGTCCGACGTCTCGATTTTTTCGAGACGCGGGCCCCCGACCTCCCGACCACTTCCCTGGGACCGGTTTTTCCTCCCGAGTCGTTGTTTGACGGTCCCGAGGCCCGGCGAGGGCCCCGAGAGGCCAAAAAGTAGGAAAAACAGATGTCTCGATTTTTTCGAGGCGCCCGATGTCTGGGTAAGAGCTTGTTGGCGAACCCACTGAATACATGAAAGTGAGGAGGGCCGAGCTGGTGGCCCCCGCCCCGGAGACCGCACGTTCTCGCTGTACGTTTGGCCCGCACCGCGGGCGGCTCCGATCTCTGGGAGAGCCGCGTCCAGAAACTACGCCTCGATTCCCAGGGACCGACGAGGAGGAGGACGGGGAAGAGGAGGGGGAGGAGGAGGAGGAGGAGGAGGAGGAGGAGGAGGAGGGAGGAGGAGGGAGGAGGAGGGAGGAGGAGGAGGAGGAGGAGGGGAAGGAGGAGGAGGGAGGAGGAGGAGGAGGACGAGGAGGAGGAGGAGGAGGAGGAGGAGGAGGAGGAGGAGGAGGCGGACGACGACGACGACGACGACGCGGGGAAGAGGGAGAAGGAGGAGGGCGGGCACCTTGAACGGGGCCTCCCCGGGGCCCTGCGCTTGGGACCCCGCGGGGCTCCTGGCGCTTCCGGGTGCGCGGCTCCCGCCCCCGAGGGCCCTTCGCATAGGGGGGCCCCTGCTGGAGGCTCCCCAGGGGCCGCTCCGGCCGGGCCCTCGCTCGTGAGCCTCGCATGCGGGGAGAGACACACGGGGGTTGCGATGTTCCAACCTGCTTTATAGCCTGGACCACCAGAAAGAATGTCGAGCACCAGAAAGGCGCCGAAGCTCGCAGGTTTTCACGTGCCGGGCCCTGGGAGACACTCGTCCGACACTGTCTCGACACCGTTTCGACGCTTTTCTCGAGATTACTTCTGCCCCGCGCGCGTCGGCCCTCCCCGCGCGCAGCGCCCGGCGCGCACCACCGCAGCCATTTTGGTTCGAGCCACTCTGGCCCGGTCACCTGTGCGACGGCAGGAAACGAGGTTCGGGAGCGGCAAAGAGGGGGGTGATGACTAACTAGGGGGGGGATATCATGGCGGGGGCCATGACATTTCCCCAGATTTCATGCGCCAAGTAGTTCTTGGCACTGCAATTTCAGTGTTTGCGGCCGCACACGCCTGCCAGGAAAAGGATACCAGGAAGGATAGGGGTTCGAGCCACTCTGGCCCGGTCACCTGGGCGACGGCAGGAAACGAGGTCGGCTGCGCGGGCAGAGGCGCGCACCCAGAGAGCCAACAACGTATGGAGAAAAAAACGACAGAGGTTTTTCGCACATTGAAAAAACAAAACAGGAGGAGGAGGAGGAGGAGGAGGAGGAGGAGGATTGACACAACAAACAAGACGGAGTTGTTTCGCACATTTCGCAGGTTTTTGTTTCTGCATATTTCGCAGGTATTGACAAAAACGAGACGGAGGTTTCTCGCACATTTCGGCCCCTGGGGCGATCGCCGGGCCTCGAGACCTTTCAAAAGCGATTCAGGATGAAAAGCTGGTCCTGGGGAGTGGGTCGAGCATTCGGGGAACCCCGTAGTGAACAAAACCACGACGTCCTATGTCTTCTCGCGAAAGCCTGACTCTGGATCCGCCGCACCTTTGTTGACTTTTCGACTGAAACTTGTGTCGGAAACGCATCCCAGACGATGCGAAAAAGCAGGGCGGACATTTCCACCGCAGAAGAACAGGGCGGATATTTCCGCAGAGACTTCCGCCCTTCGTGCGGAATCGCGCAAAGCACGGCGGATCCAGAGTCAGGGCATCCCCCCCCGTTGCCCTGTGACTTCCGGGCCATGGCTCGGCTCAGCTGGCGGCCTTTCGGGACGATCCGGGCACCCGCGGAACGCCCTCGGTGTGGCGCAGCCGCGGGAACGCGTTCCGCGGTTGGAAACCCAGAGATCCGATGTCGTGTCGTTTTCCATGCGGGGTCCCTGGAAGTCTCGACCCATTCCCCAGGACCGGTTTTTCACCCTGAGTCGTTTGTTGACGGTCCCGAGGCCCGGCGAGGGCCCCCAGGGGCCGAATTCTGTGAGGAAACCTCCGTCTTGATTTTTGTCAATGCGTTGGGTCTCGGCGAGGCCGCCCAGGACCGACGAACACGCCCGACGCCCTCGCTCCCCGATCACGACGCGAGGGCGCCGGGGCTCTCTCTCCCAGGGGTGGCGACGAGCGGCCAGGAGCGGATGCCTTCGGGCTGCCCTCCCCCCCTGGGCAGTCCTCCTCCTCCTCCTCCTCCTCCTCCTCCTCCTCCTCCTCCCTCTTCCTCCTCCTCCTCCCCCTCCTCCCTCCTCTCCTCCTCCTCCTCCTCCTCCTCCCTCCCCCTCTCCTCCTCCTCTCCCCTCCTCCTCCTCCCCTCCTCCTCCTCCTCCCCTCCTTCCTCTCTCCTCCTCCTCCTCCTCCTCCTCCTCCTCCTCCCCTCCTCCTCTCTCCTCCTCCTCCTCCTCCTCCTCCTCCTCCTCCTCCTTCTCCTCCTCCTCCTCCTCCTTCCTCCTCCTCCTCCTCCTCCTCCTCATCCTCCCCCTCCTTCTCTTCAGAGATCCGACGATCCGAAAAAAGTCGGAGCGGCGGCGGGTTTGGGGCCGTTTTCGGCCTCCAGGGGCCCTCGCCAGGCCCCGAGACCGTCAAAAGACGACTCGGGACGAAAAAACAGCCCCAGGGAAGTGCTCCAGACCTCCGTGGCTCTGGAGCCCCTGCATCGGACAAGTTTGAGCAGCCAGATGTCTGGGGTCATCTCGCGCACAGTCCACCCGCATAGCAACTGAGGATGAGCGACTTTCCAAGGTTACACTTGCATCCTTGCCCTTTCGGCCCCCCTTGGCCGCTTTCGCTGGCCGCGCCCCGCCCGCAAGGTGTCGACATGGCCTTTCGAGGCCCTTGCATACTTCTCGTGCGTCCTTGCTGTACGGGTTGACTGTAAGGCCTGTTTTGTCGTGTCGTCGCCCTCGGCGAGGCGCAGCCGCTGGAGCGTGCCCCGAGGCCTCGAGAACCGCCGAGGGCCCACGAAGACGCCCGGAAACCTCGAACACCTTGACGACGCTGACGACGACGACCAGGACGGCGACGACGACGACGACGACGACGACGACCACGACAAGGCTACGACGACGATGATGACGACGACGAAGACGACGACGACGACGCCGACGACTAGGAGGACGACGACGACGACGACGCTGCCGACGACGACGACGACGACGACGACGACGACGACGACGACGACGACGACGGTGACGACGCTGATGACGACGACGAGGTTGACGACGACGAGACGCTGACGACGCTGACGACAACAACGACGACGACGAAGACAACAACGGAGACGGCGCTGACGACGCTGACGACGACGATGACGCTGAAGACAACGACGCTGACGACGACGCTGACGACGACGCTGACGACGAAGACAACGACAACGACGATGACGACGATGACGGCGCTGACGACGAGGACCACGATGGCGACGACGAGGACGACGACAACGACGACGACGAGGATGACGATGACGACGACGCTGACGACGACGATGATGACGACGCTGACGACGACGACGACGCTGACGACGACGGCGCCGACGCTGACGACGACGACGACGCTGACGTCGCTGACGATGCTGACGACGACGACGCTGACGACGACGGCGACGCTCGACGCTGACGAGGACGAGGACGATGGCGGCGACGACGCTGACGATGCTGACGACGACGAGGACCACGACGACGACGCTGACGACGCTGACGACGACGATGACGACGACGACGACTACGACGACGATGACCCTTACGACGCTGACGACGCTGACGAGGACGAGGACGAGGACGACGACAACGACGGCAACCACGCTGAGGGCGACGACGACGACGACGACGCCGAAGACGACGACGCTGACGACGGCGACGCTGACGACGATGACGACGATGACGACGA
This sequence comes from Prorocentrum cordatum, assembly GCA_963575745.1. NCBI lineage: Eukaryota > Dinophyceae > Prorocentrales > Prorocentraceae > Prorocentrum > Prorocentrum cordatum. The sequence continues at coordinate 82,313 of CAUYUJ010000687.1, forward strand.
TGACGACGCCGACGCCGACGCCGACGGCGACGAAGACGACGACGATGACGACGCCGACGCCGACGAGGACGACGACGACGACGACGACGACGACGACGACGACGACGACGACGACGACGGACGACCGACGACGGACGACGGACGACGGACGACGGACGACGCTGGACGACGACTACGCAACCTGCGTGAGAACCGTTTTCTTTCATCGCTCACCTGAGCGGCGCATATCGACGGGGTCGTCTGCGTCGACATTCGTGCGCAAGCTGCCCGCGTCAGGTCACGCGTGAGCGCCCTCGTCGCCAACGAGCATGCCGCGCTGGCGGCCCGCGTAGGCCACCGCGTGAGGTCGCCATGCCGTCCCGCGTAAGACCCTTTTTCCCGTTGCCGCTCACCTCAGTGGCGCCGGCAAGCGGGGTCGTATGCGCCGACATGCGTGCGTAGGCTACCCGCGCCTCGAAGGCCTCGGAGACCGGGACCCCTGGCGCGAGACCCGTTTCCTCTCGGCACTCACCTGAGCGACGCAGGACGACCAGGTCGTCGGCGCCGACAGTCGTGCGCCGTCATCTCGCGTAAGACCCGTGTCCTCTGAGGAAAATCCTGAAGGCTTCGCGCGGCGAGCAATTACTGTATCAATATGACATGGATCCGACGTGCCTCCGACGCAATCCGACGTGAACCCGATGTAAATCCGACGCGGATCCGACGTAGATTGGGTCTCAAGTTGCCGCGCGAGGCCTCCAAGGCGTTCCTCATAACGCTACCACGCGTAAGCGCCCTCGTCTCCAATGTAGCATGCCGCACTGGCGGCCCGCGTAAGCCACCGCGTAAGGTCGCCATGCGTGCGCAAGCTGCCTGCGGCTCGAGGACCTCGAAAACCTCGAACCTCGGCGTTAGACCCGCTTCCTCTCGTCGCTGACCCGGGTGCCGCCCAGCCCGCCGCCCCCCCCCCCGCTCTAGGCCTCCCAGATGGGGTCCGAGCAGCTGGGGTCGGAGGATCGCGCCGCATCGCCGATGTATCGGCGATCCGGCTCGATGTGGAGCCCGATCTTCTCCACGCCGACGTCGCCGATGCATCGCCGACGTCGCCGATGCATCGGCGATGCATCGGCGATTCATTGGCGATGCGGCGTGATCCGGCTACGCGTAAGAGTGACCCCTCGCCAGAGCGACCTTTGATGCGGGCCCAGTGGGGGCCCCAGGATCACCGAACGCGATACGATAGCAGCGTTCTGCGCCCCCAGAAAGCCGCGGACCAAAGGCCACTCTTACCCAGGGTCAGTCGTGCGTGTAGCCGACGAAATCCCCAGACTCCCGACGTCGTGATTTTTTCACAACGTCGACGCCCAGAGGTCTGGAGCCTTTCCCCGGGACCGGTGTTTCACCCCGAGTGGTTTTCTGACGGTCTCGACGCCCGGGAAGGTCCCCCGGAGGCCGAAAATAGCGAAAAGCCTCCCGTCGTGTTTTTTTCACGGCGCCAGTGGGTCTGAGTCCTTGGGCCCCATTTGGGGGGCCTCAGCCGCGCGATGCTCCCGTGGGGCACCGCGCGCGGGCGCGGCCCGCGCGCGGGCGGCCTCGCCGGGCGGCGCCCCCGCGCGGGACTTGCCACCGCGCGGGCCTCGGGCGGCCCGGACTCGCTCCCGGAGCGGCCGGGGAAGGGAGGGGGAGTAGGGGGGGGGAGGACGAGGAGGAGGAACAGGAGGAGGAACAGGAGGAGGAGCAGGAGCAGGAGGAGGAGGAGGAGGAGGAGGAGGAGGAGGAGGAGGAGGAGGAGGAGGAGCAGGAGCAGGAGCAGGAGCAGGAGCAGGAGCAGGAGGAGGAGGAGGAGGAGGAGGAGGAGCAGGAGCAGGAGCAGGAGGAGGAGGAGGAGGAGGAGGGGGAGGAGGAGGAGGAGGATGAGGAGGAGGAGGAGGAGGAGGAGGAGGATGAGGATGGATGATGATGCTGCTGCTGCTGCTGCTGCTGCTGCTGATGATGATGATGATGATGATGATGATGATGATGATGATGATGATGATGATGATGATGATGATGATGATGATGATGGTGATGATGCTAATGATGATGCTGGTGATGATGATTCTGATGAGGATGAGGATTATGCTGATCATGATGATGACGATGATGAGGAGGAGGAGGAGGAAGAGGATGAGGAAACCCGCGAGTGCTCTGTCGGGGAGATCGCGTGTCAGTTTTGTTACTTGGAAGCAGTTAGAGAAGAATTGGTAGTCGGCCCTGGTCAGGTTTAGTTAAAGTCAAGGCCCACAGAGCCTTCAGCGAGGCCAACGATGATGTTGACTATATGAACATAGCTGGGTCCACCAAGGCTAATGAGCTAGCTAAGTTAGGAGCAGGGCTTCACAATCTGGCACCTGGCGAGCTCCAAGAGTTGAGCGAGCCGAGGCCGAGTATCGGAGCTTGGTCACTGGTGCATTGCATAGTGTTCAGGCTTGGCCTGCTTGTGAAAAGCAGTTTGGTAAACTGGCTAGACACCCGAAGCCCAAAGTGGTGATGGTCCCAGGCCCATGTCACCGCCCTGTCTTTCACGTGGATTTGTTGGTATGTGCCTGCAGTGTCTTCGGGTGTTCTCTGGGCGTACCACAACCCCTTGCCAACCCCTCAACCCCACCCGTTCGGACCTGCTCCGTGGTGGTGCTGGGACGGGGCATAAGCTGCACTGGACCAGGGTATTGGAGACAGATGTGCCAGTCATGTTATATCTGCTTTGTGGTCGGTTCGCGCCAGTGAAGCTTGGCAAGCTTTCGGGACCTTGTTTGGACCGAGAGCGTTCGCCTGAGCGGTCGAGCTCCTCCGTGGGCTTCTTCCTGGCTCGAGCTACAAGCTGGGGCAAGCGTTTCCCCCTCGTCCCTCCCGTGTTTTCCTCTGCCTCCTCGTTCCTTTCTTCCCCCGCTTCCGTTGCCCCAGCCGTGTAGCTCCTAGTTCTGTAGACGGCGCCCGTTGTTCATTGAATGGCAGGGCGTCCGCTTGGTCTGTGAGGCCTGTGGGGATGAGGAGGAGGAGGAGGAGGAGGAGGAGGAGGCGAAGGAGGAGGAAGAGGAGGAGGAGAAGTAGGAGGAGGAGGAGGAGGAGCAAACTGTGGGAGGGAGGAGGAGAGGAGCAGGAGGCGGATGAGGAGGATGCGGAGTAGGAGGAGGAGAAGGAGGAGGAGGAGGAGGACTAGGAGGAGGAGGAGGAGGAGGAGGAGGAGGAGGAGGGGGAGGACGATGAGGAGGAAATAGGCCGTGGGGGGGAAGAAGAGGAGGAGAAGGAGGAGGAGGAACATACATACTAAAAGTAGCAGTCGTGGTATTACGAGTGCTGCTACTACTACTACTACTACTACTACTACTACTACTACTACTACTACTACTACTACTACTACTACTACTACTACTACTACTACTACTACTACTACTACTACTACTACTACTACTACTACTACTACTACTACTACTACTACTACTACTACTACTACTACTACTACTACTACTACTACTACTACTACTACTACTACTACTACTACTACTACTACTACTACTACTACTACTACTACTACTACTTTATTACTACTACTTTAGTACTACTACTACTACTTCTACTACTACTACTACTACTACTACTACTACTACTACTACTACTACTACTACTAGTAATACGAATGATAATAATAATACTTTTAATAATAGTAATAATAATAAAAATATGATTCATAATACTAATAATAATACTAATAATAATACTAATCGTACAGTTCGGTATACTCAATGCATATAATTATGATACCACTAAAACTATTGATGCTACTGGCAACGCGGATGACAATAGTGGGGATACGACCAAGAACGCGAATGCGAATCACGCTAACAGACTATCAACATCAGTAACAATGAGACGACTGACAATGCGAATCACATCAATAACAACACTAGTAAGACGCCGACAATCACGATCACGAAGAAGACGAAGCATACCAAGGCGAAGCACACTACTACGGATACGAATACAACTACTAATACGAATACTCATGATAAAACAACGCACCAGAATGATAATAACCAGAACAGAAAATCAGAGTGAGCAGAGGAGGGGGAGGACCAGGAGGAGGAGAGAAGCCGTGGCGAGGAGGAGAATGCAGAGGAGGAGGAGGAGGAATAAAAGGAACGATGATGAGGAGATGGTGGATGTTTGGGGGGGGCAGGAGGAGGAGGAGGAGGAGGAGGAGGAGGAGGAGGAGGAGGAGGAGGGGAAGGACGACGAGGACGAGGAGGAGGAGGAGGAGAAGGAGGAAGAGGAGGAGGAGGAGGAGGAGGAGACGGAGGACGAGGAGGAGGATGAAGAAGCCGGAGAAGAGGAGGAGGAGGAGGAAGGAGGAGGAGAGGAGGAGGAGAAGGAGGAGGAGGAGAGAAGCCGTGGGAGGAGAGGAGGAGGAGGAGGAGGAGGAGAGAAGCCGTGGGGAGTAGGATGATGATGATGAGGAGGAGGAGGAGGAGGAGGAGGAGGAGGAGGAGGAGGAGGACGAGGAGGATCCTCCAGGCAGGTACGAGGAGGAGGAGGAAGACGACGAGGAGGAGGAGGACGAGGAGGATCCTCCAGGCAGGTACGAGGAGGAGGAGGAGGAGGACGAGGAGGAGGAGGAGGAGGAGGAGGAGGAGGACCAGTGTAAACCCAATAGTGATCAACGATGTTGGAATCAACCCTCCCTCCCAGCTTCCTCTCCATAGGCCCGTACAACGGTTCATTTCCATTGAGGGAACTGCTTCGTTGGAAGACAGCAATTTGAAGGTCATGTCAAAACATTGTTCTCGGGAATTCCACGCCACGGATCAACCTGACTTCTGCTTCCTGACGACCTGGAACCGTGCCAGAAGGCCATGTTTGGGACTTCGGCACCGCGAACGAACATAACTGTTGCACCCGCATAATCCTGACTCCTTTCTAAACACCTTCCTGGTACGTTGACCATGGGAACCCGTGCAACCCTTACAAATGTTTGAAACGAATGTGCGCGGCGCTAAGGCAAGAGCCACACTTTGACAAGGAACCGCCCTCAATCCGTCGAGTCCTTGCAAATGTTTGAAACGAATGTGCGCGGCTCGACCGCGAGATCCACATTTTGAAAGCGACCCGCCCTCAATCCGTGAAGATCTTACACATGTTTCCCCCAAAGATGTGCGCGGTGCAAACGCGAGAGCCACATTTTTAAAACGACCCGCCTGCAACCCGTGAAACTCTTACA
>CAUYUJ010000687.1:92545-95045 GCA_963575745.1 Prorocentrum cordatum
AGGAGAGAGGAGGAGGAGGAGGAGGAGGGAGGAGGAGGAGGAGGAGGAGGAGGAGGAGGTGGAGAGGAGGAGGAGGAGGAGGAGGAGGAGAGGAGGAGGAGGAGGAGGAGGAGGGGAGGAAGAGGAGGAGGAGGAGGAGGAGGAGGAGGAGGAGGAGGAGGAGGGGGAGGAGGAGGAGGAAGGGGAGGAGGAGGAGGAAGGGGAGGAGAAGGAGGAGGAGGAGGTGGAGAAGGAGGAGGCGGAGGAGGAGGAGGCGGAGGCGGAGGAGGGGGAAGATGAGGCGGAGGACCAGTGGAAACTCAAGAGTCATCAACGGTGTTGGCGTAAACACTTCCTCCAAGCTCCCTCGTCATAGGCCCTACAACGGTTCAGTTCCACTGAGGGAACTGCCTCGTTGGAAGACAGCCGTTTGAAGACCCTGAAGCATGCCAAAACAATGTTCTCGGGATTCCAACGCCTTGCATAAACCTGATAGTTTCGTCTTGGCGATCTTGAACCGTGCCAGAACACAATTCCTGCGACTTCAACACAGCGAATCAACGTAACTGTTGCACCCTCATACGTAATCCTGAATCCTTACAAGAACACAAAGTTGGGTACGCTGATCATGGGATTCCGTGAAACTCTTGCAACTTTTGAAAACGAATGCGCGCGGCGCTAAGGCGAGACCCACAGTTTGGAAACCACCCGCCTTCAGTCCGTGAAGCTGTTGCACATGTTTAAAACAAATGTGCGCGGCGCTAAGGCGAGAGCCACATGTTGAAAAACATCCCAATCCGTGAAATTGCTGCCATCTTTGAAACTTCAGGGCCATGAATGGTGAGGGAGTCTCATGCGAGACGCCAGGCCCGCCCAAAAAATTTGCCTCGGGGTGCGACAGGAAGAAGCTACTTATGAGGAAAGAAATGGAGGAGGAGGAGGAGGAGGAGTTGGAGGAGGAAGAGGAGAAGGAGGAGGAGGAGGAGGGAAGCCAAGGAGGAGGAGGAGGAGGAGCAGGAGGAGGAGGAGGAGGCCTGTGGGCCAGCGTCTTCTACTCTGAGTACCCCGAGGCCGCCGAGGTCCTGCTGGCGGCGGCGACGGACGGCTTCATTCAGAGTTGTCGTCGTCGTCGTCGTCGTCGGCGGCGGCGGCGTCGTCGTCGGCGGGCGGCGCCCGCCCCCCGCGGCCGCCCAGGTCGTGCTGGCGGGGGCCGCCCTGCTCTGCGCGGCCCCGCCGGCCTTCTCCGCGGCCCTGGCCGGCGCCCGCGGCCCCGCCGCGCGCTCGCGGCATGGCATGCGCGCGCCCGGCAGGCGCGCGGCGCGCGGCGGCGGCCCGCCGCGGCCGGCGACGCCGCTCGAGGGCAGCGCCGTGCAGATCCGGTGGCCCCCCACCCGCCTCCTGGGCCTCCTGGGCCTCCTCGGCCTCGGTATCCTCCTCCTCCTGCTGCTGCTCCTCCTCTTCCTCCTCCTCGTCGTCCTCGTCGTCGTCTTCCTCCTTCTCCTCCTCCTCCTCCTCCTCCTTCTCCTCCCTCGCCCTTGGATGGGTGCCTCGGCGCGTGGGCGGCGTGCTGGGGCCCAGGGGAGCTAAAATCCGCCAAGCCGTGGCCTGAGTGGGGGCTGCGCTGCGGTAGAACTGGCTGGGCCCCGTGGTCGCTGGCCTGCGCACCCTGGGTTCGCCCGCGCGGTGGCCGAGGGGGGCCAGGGTCCTGCGGGGTTTGGGGCGGCACCCAAGGAGGTGCCGCTATCTGAGTGCGAGGCTGCAGCGCAGGGCAAGTGAGACATGGATGCGTGAGTGAGTCGGGAGTTGTTGCAAGGCTGTAGTGGGCAGGGACCCCCACAGGGATGGCGCGCGCAGTTTCGCGCGGCTATTGTCTGCCCTCGGCTTCCTCCCCGCTCCCCTCCCCGCCGCGCTTTCCCCCGTGCCAGAGGCCGCCAGGGCCTCCACTCTGAGGGTTTCTGAAGCGGGCCAGGAGGCCCGCGGCCCAGTGGGCAAGGGCGGCCAGGCTTCGCGCTCGGCGCCCTAACAGGCGACGGACGCGGCGGCCTGACCACTGCCCGTTCATGTGCCTAGCACGAGAGCGGGCGTGCCGAGCTGTGTCGCACGCTCTCGTCGGCCTCGACACTGGTGTTAGAACTCCTCCTCTCTCACTCCTCCTCTCTTTCTCCTCCTCGTCCTCCTTCCCCTCCTTTTCCTCCTCCTCCCTCTCCTTCTAGATGTTCTGGCACAAGGATTATTGTGTTTGCGTTTACCATCGATTCAGAGGCGAGCCTGTTTGGCTCGGCTGCCCCTCCTGTTCCAACCTTCCAGAGCACGGCGGTGCCATGGCGGGCGGCGGCAATTCGTGGTCGTGGAAACAAGAGGGCCAGCGCCGTGATGCATCCAGCGTTGGGCCCAAGAGGAAGCGCGCCCACTCCGACTGCGGCTGCGCCAAGAACCTCTTCTGGCACTCTTGGTGCAAGCACAGCCACCGCCCCCGCAGCGAGGCCGCCCCTGGGGCGGCTCCTCAGCCAACCGAGAGCGG
>CAUYUJ010000687.1:102545-110619 GCA_963575745.1 Prorocentrum cordatum
CCTCCTCCTCCTCCTCTCTCCTCTCTCCGCTCTCCTCGTGGGATGTCAGGCGTGGCGCGAGCGCACCTGGCTTGTCCCTTCCTCCCCTCCGCCCCACAGCTGCTCGGCGCGGGGCTCCGAGGGAGCTCGGCGGCGCGCGGCTCCCGCAGCGTCCGAAGACTCGGCCGCGTAGGGCGTTCCAAAAAGGGCTCTGCCTTCGAGGCTCGATCGAGTTGTCGTCTCTTCCGCCGCGGAAGGGCGGCGGAAGGGCGGCGGAAGCAAAGCGAGGCCGCCGCCGCCGGCGGAAGCTGGCGGAAGGGAAGGGCGGCGGAAGCAAAGCGAGGCCGCCGCCGCCGGCGGAAGCTGGCGGAAGCTCGGCGGAAGGTGGCGGACGTAAAAACTGCGCCCCCAAGAGATGAACACGTTTTTTTTTCAGAGTGTCCGAAGTCGCCCAAGTGGTGGAGCCCATCGAGGGCCGCTCGCAGCTTCAGTGCACGCTCCGCCTCCGTCTCCGAGTCCAGCTGGGCAGCGCTCTTTTTCGGCCTTCACGGCCAGCGAGTCGGGCTCGGGCGGGGCTGCCCTGGCCTTGGCGGGGTCCGCCGTGGACTGGCGCAGCTCGGCATGCACCCTGCTGTCGCACCGAGGTTACGAGCGATGTCGGTTCGGGGAGGGTACCGTCGGCACTGATTAGGAGGTCGATCCTGCCAAATCAAGGGTGCCCTCGTGTCCTGTGTCTCGCGACCCACGCCTCCTACATTCCCATGGCGATGTGGCACTCGGAGGGGTCTCGTGTCCTCCCGCGTGTCCTTCCCAATCAAGTCCGACGGTACCCTGATGCTCTTCGTGCTCGTTGCATGTTCTCGTGCATCCCGGGATGGGGTGCCCTCGAGTATACTTCCGTCTGGGCCGGCGGAGGGCCCCGTGTTCTCGGCGGGTGTTCTCCTGTCCTAGGTCTCATTCGGGCATGCCCCTCTACAGGAGGAATCTTCGAGAGCAAACCAACAAATGGTCTGGGGGGCGATTTGTCGTGCTCCTTTTGGCTATGTTGGAGCATGTTTTGACACGTTCATTCGTCGTCCAGACGCCGCCTGCGGGAGGACGTGCCCGATCTACTCTGCGGTTCGACTGTCGCCGACGCTTCGCCCTTGTCGCCACCCTTGCCCTTGCTACCTCCGCTGCCTGCTGACGTCGACGGATCGGCTGGCGTCAAGAAATCTCCTACTTCTCCTGCATATCTCTCCCTGCTTCCCCTAATCCTCCTCCTCCTCCTCCTCCTCCTCCTCCTCCTCCTCCTCCTCGGTATCCTCCTCCTCGTTATCCTCCTCCTCGTTATCCTCCTCCTCCTCCTCCTCCTCCTCCTCTTCCTCCTCCTCTTCCTCTTCCTCCTCCCGGCCTCTTTCTTATTGTCTCCTCCTCCGCGCTGCAGCGCCGCCGCCTTTGGCGCGCGCCCGCGCGCGCAAGGCGGCAAGAGGCGCGGTCATCGGAGGCTTGTGTTCCTTCGGCTTGGGTCAGAAGCTGCGGCTCACAGGATGGAGGAGCTCACAAGTGAAGAGTTTGCTCACCCGCGTGTGACGCGGAAGGCAGCCAGTGGCCCGGGGCGGACCAGGCACCGCGAGAAACTGATTACGGCCGCGGACTAGCGGTACCAGTTTTACTGCCAAGGACAGCCTAAAAACTTGAGACTGGCTACGGAGGAGGAGGAGGCAGGAGGAGGAGGAGGAGCAAGCAGGACCCCCCTGGGCCCCCCCCTGTCTCCTGTGGCCCCTGGACTCGAGCCCGGGGCCTCCCAGGTGGGAGGACGGGCAGTGGTACGACGCGACCGTGGAGCGCATGCTCGAGGGCGGCGGCATTCGCGTGCGCTTCGACCTAGACGGCTACGAGTACCACTGGCTGCCCGAGGTCTGGCGGGTCAGCTCGGGGGCCGCGGCCGCCGACGCGCGGGCGCCGCCGGAGGAGCCGCTGCCGGAGGAGCCGCTGCTGGAGGAGCTGCGACCCGAGGAGCCGTCCCTAGAGGACCCGCTGCTGGAGGAGCCGCTGCTGGAGGAGCTGCGACCCGAGGAGCCGTCCCTAGAGGACCCGCTGCTGGAGTCGCTGCTGCTGGAGGAGCTCAGAGGAGGAACAGGTACCTATGCCGCTGCCCTTCCTCCGTCTCCCCCCTCTGCGGCCTCCCGGGAGGCCCTCGGCGCCACCGCCGGATCGGCCTCGAGGTTCTGCTCAGGACGCACCCCAGGAGAGGTCCGGGGAGTAGCGGCATGGGCACCTCCTGGCTTCCCTACAGGAGCCGTCCCTGGGGGAGCCGCTGCCGGTGGCGCCGCTGCCAGAGGAGCCGCAGGCGCCTCCCCGCGCGGAGGCAGCGGGCGGCCCGGCGGGGGCTCCTCCGGCAGCTGCGCCGCAGGACGTCGTGGGCGGAAAGCGGTGTCCGCCTCCGCGGCGCCGCGGGCCCCGTGGACGGGGGGCGTTTCTTCGCGCATGCCCCGCGCGGGATGTGCCCGTGCGGCCGCGTCTCCGTGGGATCGCGCCCCGGGGCCCAGGGCACGAGGGCGCGGATGCAGGCACGTTCGGCGCTCGCGAGGACGGGGGGGCACGGGCGCCCGCGGCGCAGTTGGAGCACCTGCGCTCCGGGCAGCGCCTCCGCGCGACCGTCACTGGCGTGAAGTCCTTCGGAGCGTTCGTGTCCGACGGGGAGATTCAGGGCCTCGTCCACGTCTCGTGCATGAGGACCAGCGGGCGCACGAAAGGCGCCGCCGATGTTGTGCGGGAGGGCCAGGAGGTGGACGTTTGGGTGAGGTATGTGAACATGAAGACCAGACTGGTGGAGTTCTCCATGGTGGACGTGTGGAGCTTCGTAGGCGTGGACAGCAGTACGTGGATCTCCGGCAGGGTAGTCTCACATGTGAAGCAAGGCGTCTACGTAGCACTGCGTCATCCGGACGCGGGTGCAGAGTTTGAGGGGAAGCTGGTGCAGAGTGTCACAGAGCTAACAGCCATGGGTATTGATTGCTCTGTAGGACAAGAGCTGAATGTGAGAATTATCAACGTCGATGTGGACAAGGTCCAGCTGCGGCTGAGCGCCGCACCTGAACTGTTGGCTGACGCGGACGGCGTGGACCCGTTCGTGCTCTTCGAGAAAGCCAAGGCAGACGGCCAATGGCTGAACGCATCGGTGGTGCAGACAGTAAGCTTTGGTATCTTCGTGACGGTCAGGCCACCGGGTTCTTCACCCGACAGCCCTGGTGTCGACGGCCTGGTTCACATTTCCGAGATAGGCGGCTTCGTGAAGAATACCTCGGACGTGGCCAAGACTGGTGACTCGGTGATGGTGAGGGTCACAGAGGTGGACCCGGAGCAGCGCAAGCTGGCCTGTTCGATGAAGGCGGAGGTGCCGGAGGTGGATTACTCGCCCTGGATGAAGCTCGTCGGAAGAAACGAGTGGATCACGGCCGTTGTCAAAGAGGTGGACGACGTCGGGCTGACAGTGGAGGCCCGCGCGCCGGGCAACGAGACGGGCGCCGCGTGCACCGGCTTCGTGGAGGCCGGTCAGATCCGGAGGGGCCACGTGGAGAGCCCATGGGGCGAGGCCAAGGTCGGCGACGAGGTCTCGGTGCGACTGCTCCGGGTGGAGAGGGGCGCGCGCGTCGGGCATTCGTTGACGTCTGGTGGCCTTCGGCCCATCCCGCCGCAGCGCCTACGGCCAGGAGCCTTTTGGAGGTTTTCGGACGTTCTCGCTCGATATCGTGGGTTCTCGGCTGTTTTCCAGATTTGGGATGGTCTCCCTCAGCTGCGCCTCGCCGAGAGCGTTGCGGGTATGCCAAGATCGTCCCGACCGGCCGACGGAGTGCCGAGCCAGGGCCCGAAAAGCACCATGGGGTTGCTGTCGGGAGCCTTGGAATCGCGTGTCGCTCCGCCGAGTCTGGCCCAGCACGCTCTGGCGCGAGCTTTGCCCAGCCTCCCGTCCCGCAGAGCGGAGCGACACGCTATCCGCTCGCATCGCACAGCGTGTCGCCGGGGCCAGCGCCGCGACAAGCTGAGCAGATGTTCCTGACCGTAGGTCGTGCGGTCTTGGGGGTGCCGCCTTGGGGCCTCTCGGAGGCTTCTTGGAAGCCCCATTGGGAGCTTGCTAGCGGTCTCGGGGATCATCTTGGGGCGCAGAGCGTGAAATATCAGCTCGAGTTTCCCTCGGGGCCCTCTTGGACCGTTTGGGTGTCCTCCTGGGCAGTCTTGGGCCTGGGCCGTCTTGGGCTGTCTGGGGGCCCTCTCGGGGGCCTTTAGGGCCGTTTTAGGCCGACCTTGGAGGACTCTTGGGCCATCTTGGAGCGCCAGAAGCCCGAAAAGACGAGAGCTCTAAAATCCTTTTAACCCTGATTGCTTTGGGCCTCTCGGGGCCCTCCTGGGGGTGCCTCTCGGAGCCTTCTTGGGGCTTCTTGGGAGCCCTCGGGCTGTCTGGAGGGCATCGTGGGCAGTCTTGGGGCCTTGTGGGGCCGTCTCGGGGCACTCGTGGACCCTCTCGGGCGCTTCTCGGGAAGCATCGAGGGCTTTTCGTGGTCCTTCGGGTCGTTTGGGGTGCCGGTCCCCGTGCTGGCCCCGCGACAAAACTGGAATCTCGTAGTGTGGGCCGTCGAGAACCTGACAGAGCCTCGGTCGATCTCGCGGAGCCGCACGAGCCTCGGGGCGCTCCACAGCGTGCTGAAGACACGGTGGCGGATTCTCTATGAAGCCCGTTCCCGACGTCTCTGCCTTCCGAAACGCGTCGAAGAAGGATGATTGGCACCCCGCAGTGGTTTTAAGCACGACTCCTAAGGGCTTGGTCCGCTTGGTTGTGCGCCCTCCTGTCCAGCCCGGCGAGCCGTGGGAGGGCGTCATGGCGCCTCAGCCGGGTGCTGCCTACCGGGTTGGCCAGCAGGTGAGCGTCAAGGTCAAGTCCGCGCAACCGAAGACAGGCAGGCTGACGCTGAGCTGGGTGTGACGAGGGCTCCACCGACGAGGCGGCGCGGCGACAGAAGATGCTGAGCTCATCAACGGCGGATCGTGGGCGCGGCAGCCCATTTGGGCGCGGAGGCCCTGGTCTTGTTGAGCTTAGCAGGGCGCGTTTCGCTTTGGACCCAGGGTGCTGTCTCATCGTCATCATCATTATCGTTTCTTGCATTGTGCTGACATGGGTGTTTAACGATCGGCGCGTGGACACACCAAGCACCGAACGCTGTGTAGATTTTGGCAGCGGCAGCAGCAGATCTTTAAGGGGTGGGCACAGTGTGGGAAGCAGGCAGGTAACATACGGCATCCGCACGTGAGCCTTCAGCCTGTTGCTGCAGGCATGCCCGAGCAAGCTCTCACACATTCGTCGACCCGATACCTTTCCAATTACCTTCAGATCCTGGAGGATTCCTTGTCTGATTAGGGCGGCTGTGATATCCACGGCCAAGGGCCAAGCCTCAATTGGTGTTCCACTGGCTTCCAGACCCTGCATTCCTCATCTAAGGGTGCCTCATCCAATGCCCTCACCGTGCTTGCAGTCCGCGCATGCCGCAGAGCGGGAGTCACAGTGGGCCCCCAGGGGGACAGGAACGCGCATATGCATTGCGTGCTCGGGTGTAGGGCCTCGAGGCGCTCGTGACTGGACACTCGAGTCTATCTCGGGGCCGTCTTGGAGCCGTCAGGGGACCTTCTTGGGGCCTTCTTTCAGCGACTGCAGTGAGTGTGGCTACGCAGGGATGTGTTTTGCGATCGGCGCCATTGGGGTCTAAGGGTCACCACGTTACACCCAAGGTTTGATGAACCCTCGCCGAGGCGCGGCAGAAATCTCTGTCGAGGTCCACGCCCCCCCCCCCGCCCCCCCAGGCGCGGGTTGCAAACCACACCCACGCCCTTCGGGGTCGCCGACTCTTTGGTGCTCTTGGGCCTCTATCTGGGCCTCTCGGGGTCACCTGGGCGTCACTTGGCTGGTGTCGGGGCGATGCTAGAAAGTCCCTGGGCCGGTCTGGAAGGGCAATCGGCCGCATTGGAGGCCAGCTGGGATTTCTGGGCCAATCTTGGAACCACGTTGGAGATATGTTGCTGTCTGTACAACAACCCCATGTTTGTTCATAATCGTTGCCCCTGGCGGAGCCATATTGACCCTGATGTGTCTTATTGGGGCCGTCTTGCGGCCATCTTGAGTCGCTGAGGCCATCCCATTGCTAGCTTTGCGCATCCTGGGGTTTCTTGGGGCAGCCTCAGGGCCTCCTTGGGCTCTCTTGGAGCCATCTTGGCGTCCCTTGTGAGGGTCTCGGGGTCTTAAGGCATCTTTGGGCCCTTGGACCTTGGAGCCAGACACGTCGTGTTGGGTTGTGCTGTTGCGTGGGATCTGGGCCCTGAGAGTGCGACCCCGTCGTTTTTGCACAAGTGGTCGAGTGCCCGGGAGCGTAGGCCGATTTGCATTGCGCCTTGTATCTAGGGGCCGTAGCCTCTTGAAAAGACATGTCATCGCAGTGCGTCTGGACATGTTTTAACGGATTCCTCTGGGTAGTGCTCTTGGGCGTTTTTTTTGGAACGACAGGGGAATCCGTTGCCCACCGATCTTACATGGGGGCAACAGACGCAGGTACGACAAGGGCGCCCTTGCGATGGCGGGGGGGCTGAGCGACCATCCCTGATTGATAATGACGATGTAATCTTTCTTGATTTTCAAGGTGGCCTCGCTGAGTTCGATTGTGCCTGCAAACATGGCAAGAGAGACCGCTGCTGGCAGCGCGGCGCGGTGGCCGCCTGGCTGAAGCAAAGATGCGCTAATTGTTTTTTCTCCAGGGCCCGCGAATTACCACGAAGCACGGCGCGTCGGTGACGGTGGTAGTGTACATCGCCGATGACTGGAAACAAACACACACTTCGGGGTGGCGGGTGTGCAGCGGCGGGGCGGTGAGTGAGAGCTCGTGGGCAGGTGGAGTGTGCGAAGGAGCAATGGGGGGGAAACTAAACGGCCTCGCTGACTCTGTTCCGACCTCAGAGTGGCGCGCTCGGGGGGGGCGCCCCAGGGGCAGCCCGACGCTCCAGCATGTAGTACACCAGGTTCACCACACATCCCCGTTCATCCTGGCGTGCATTACCGTCAGCCCGAGCTCACTGAAGAGGCACGCCTGGTCCCCGCGGCGGTACCTCCAAGCCCACTCGTGAGCCCATTTCTCCAACGTCCCAGTGGAGAGGCTGTCGATCGTGCGGAGCTGCGTCGGGATCCTGTGCTTGAGGTGTTTCCACAAACCATCCTGGAGCTCCGTGCCCCCGTAGCACGCGAGCACGCTGCCATCGGAGAGGGCCAACTTGCAGATCTTCACCCACTGCTTACGGCAATGCTTGACCCTGGTGTTGAGCGGCAGCCTCCTGTAACACCGGGCACCATCAGAGTGCCAGATGACCGCGTTGTCGCCGGCAGTGTGGTTGATCATGAGGTCCTCCGTCTCGGCGATGCTCTCGGGCCTGGTCTTCCCCCCTTTCGGCGTGGTGTACAAAGGGAGCGGGTAGATCACCGTGGACTTTCGATCTCCGCGGCGGGACATGCCGAAGTAGCGGACATGGAGCAGCCGGCCATTGTTGAGCGTCACGGTGCGCAGAGTCGTAGCATCCACCTCGGAGGAGTAGGAGGAAGGGGGGTGGTTCGGATGAAGGGGAAAAGTTATGTGGGAGGAGACCTCGCATTGCCCAGAGAACACGACATCGCGCTGCTCCATCTTACTGCCGATAGCAATGACGTCGCGCAAGGCGTCCAAGACCTCCTTGCAAGTCCTGTTCGCCACTCCTGTCAGCTGCGCTGCGTCATCCTGATGTATCTGGCATGTCAATTGCCCGCTTGCGAGCCACGCCAAGGCGGCGAGCTTCTTCATTGGGATCTCGTGGTCTGCCCAAGTCCCAGATGTTGCCCTGTTAAACTCGCGGCAACCGCGCCTGTAGCACTGCACCCCAGGGTGACGTTTGCCGCGGAAGTACGTCTTACCCAAGGGCCACTGGCAGCCTGCGCATTCCGTGTTGTGGAGGTCCTGGAGGAAACCGAGCTTCACGAGCATCCAGTAAGCGGCCGTGTCGTCCATGGCAAGTATCTCGTCAAACGTCCACCGCTCCGCCTTGGCAA
>CAUYUJ010000688.1:0-110598 GCA_963575745.1 Prorocentrum cordatum
AGGGGAAACAGAGGAGGAGGACGAGGAGGAGGAGGAGCAGGAAGAGGAGGAGGAGGAGGAGCAGAAGGAAGCGGGGGGAGTGGGGGGAGTGGGAGGAAGAAGATACACAGTAGGAGGAAGAGGAGGACGAGGAGGAGGACGAGGAGGAGGAGGTGGAGGAGGAGGAGGACGACGACGATGAGGATGAGGAGAAGGAGGAGGAAGCGGAGGAGGAGGAGGAGGAGGAGGAGGAGGAGGAAGACGAGGAGGAGGAGGAGTGGCAGGTTGGAAGGTTAGTCAGCTGAGCTCTTCCTGGAGGGTGCCAGCTCCAAGGTGAGCAAGCAGGCGCCCAACGCCTCGCGCCCCGCCGCCCCCGCCCGCCGACCGCGAGAGGGAGGCCTTCGCAAGAACGACTCTCAGGGCTGTTCATCCCGATGGAGAGGGCCAGTGTGCAAGATCGTCTCTTAGATTGACACCAGGGGTAAGCCCGATTAGGCGGGGATCCGGAGGAGGAGAAGGCTTCCATACCTCTACCCTTCACCCGTTTTCTCCTTGTTCAGCCTCCTGGGATGCTCTCGTCGCCGCCGCTGGATTCGCGTCGAAACTCTTGTCAAAACGCATCCCGAGAGAGGTCCGGGGGGTAGTGGTATTGGTACCTCATGGTTTCCCCAGGAATGGTGCCAGATTCGGCCAGTACTGGCCCACGGATATGCTAACGCCGATGCGGAACGTGACCTCCCGCGAGTGGCATCCTCGGGGGGGAGGAGGAGTGAGGAGGAGGGAGGAGGAGGGAGGGGAAGGGAGGAGGAGGGAGGAGGAGGGAGGAGGAGGGAGGAGGAGGGAGGAGGAGGGAGGAGGAGGAGGAGGAGGAGGAGGAGGAGGAGGAGGAGGAGGAGGAGGGGGGAGGAGGGAGGAGGGAGGAGGGAGGGAGAGAGGAGGCAGGGAGGACCGGAGGGAGCCGAAGGCGCTGCAGCTGCAGTGCACCCTGCCGTTCCAGGTCCCTCTGCTGACGAGTCCGCCCCTGTGAGCATTCTTTCGCACCGCCTGGAGCCTCCCACCCCCCTGGAAGAACGAGCGCCGCGTGGGGCCTGCAGATCGAGCGCGAACTGTCCCGTCATCATTCGAGACAGCGCCACTGAGACAAGGAACCGCTGTCCCTCCATCCTCGCACATGTTGCACTGCATCGGGCCCCTGCCCATACCATTCAACCAGAAGGATCCAGCGAGAGCCACATGCTGGACAAAAAGGACATCCGCCGGCGTAGCCGGTGCAATCTGGCCTCACTGCGGGAGCACCTGTTGAGGAACGGTCAGGCGGGAGCTCACTGTCGAAGCAAGCAGGCTGGAAGCTAGCAGTACGAGTGTGCGCGGCGACAAAGGGAGGCCAGAACTTGAAATTCACCCGCCCTCAGCCCGTGCAGCTGTTCGAGATGCTTAAGGCGCGCGTGCGCGTCGCCAAGGCGAGGTGCAGCTGTCGGGAATGCTCGACGCGTTTGCTCAGCGCCAAGGCCAGACAGAGCCCATGCTGATGATCCCCAGGACGCGTGCTAGCGCCAAGCGTGCGTTTGTCCACCGAGGCCCCTCAACACAAGGCTGACGGTGCGGGAAGGGCCGACACAAGCTGCGTGCTATCGGCGGGGCCGAACGTGGCAAGCACACACTGGGCTAACACAATTTCTAAGGATCATCCGTGTTTCACCCCCCCCCGTCCTCAATCCACGCAACTGGTGGCAATGCTTAGAACGAGCGCGCGCGGCGACAAAACACCATTTTGAAAAAGAGTCTCATTTAATACCTGCCCGGGTGGGAGATTGGAAATCCAAAGCGTCAACACCATGAGCAGTGGGGAAGTCTCAAGCGAAACGTGCTGCCCGGACTAACGACACGCCTGGTGGCGCGACAGGAAACAGTTCACTCATAAGGGCGAAGATTGAAGAAGTAGAACAGGCGAAGAGGGGAGGTGGAGGACGGGGAGGAGAATGGAAGGAGGCGGAGGACAGGAAGGCGGAGGAGGAGAAAGAGAGGGAGGAGGAGCTAGATGGGTGATTTCCTGCGTGTCTTCCTGCCCTTCCTCTTCCCCCACGCATCCATCATCATCATCATCATCACCATCATCATCATCATCATCATCATCATCATCATCATCATCATCATCATCATCATCATCATCATCACCATCGTCATCGTCGTCATCATCATTACCCTCATCATCATGAGCAGCCTAATCATCATCTCCATCGTCATTAATATGATTATTCGTAATATGGTTAACACCACCATCATTCTCATCACCACCAGCATCAGCATCATCATCAACAACACCAACAGTATCATCAACATCATCATCTACATCAGTATCATCCTTCTCCGATGGCGCGGCTACTATCCGACCGCTGCAGCTCGAGTCCCCGCCATCCCCTTCAACCCCCCCCTGAGAATGTCCCCCCCCTCCCCCATCAATGCCTCGACATGACGGTGCATGGTGTCGGTGGCGACGACAAGATACGTGTCGGCCGCCAGCTTGGACACGGTAAGGTCCGCCTCCAGCCTGCCCTCCTCGTTCAACCACTGCGTGTAGGTGATCCTCCGTGGGCTAAGAAGGTGTGGGGAGAGAAAGGCTTCGTGCACTTGCATCCGCGGCTTGCCGATGCCAGCGAAGGGACACACATCTATCTCCCTCCCATTGTTCTCAATACTCCAGACTCCGCGCGACTACACGATTGGTTACGGAAACCCTTAGTCTGAAAAGTAACATCTCTTGAGAACGCGCCGCTTATGATCGCCAGCTGTCACCAGCCTTCCACCAATTTCCGCGGGCGGTGCTGCCATCGATTTGTTTCCGCCGCCCTCCGCCTGGGGGAGAGATGTCAACTCTGTCGATCCTCGAAGGCGAGAAAGTTTCTGGAACGCCTCACATGACGGTCAACGGCCGCCCCAGGGTGGCTGCAAATTCCCCCACGACGATCCAAGATCGTCCCCGCAACGAGCAAACTCGGCTTCCAGAGACGCCCAAAGAGGCCACCAGTGAGGCCGTAAGAAGTGTCAAGCATCCAAACGCCTAAAGAGCCTATGAGATCTGCTTCCCTGGGCTCTGGCTTCTGATCGACCCCGGAAGCGTCAGAGAGCACCACGACGCCCCCAAAGACAGACCCAGGACGGCCCCAAGAGTGCCCGCAGACATCCCACAGAAAACACAAGACGGCCCCAGATGACTCCGAGACGACCCGCCCATGCGTCCCCAAGATGTTTCAACCGAGTCACTGCGGGAGAGATCTATGCGGAACCATCGCGCCTACGATAAGATGACCGCGGGACATCCGAGGGACTCTCGACGGGCCCGCGGCCCCCGAGGGGGCCCTACACAGGGCCACAACGGCCCTTCCAGAAGGAAGATGAAGAAGCAGAAGAAGGGGGATAGACGACGAAGAAGAAGAAGAAGAAGAAGAAGAAGAAGAAGAAACACCGGCATGAAGAAGATGGAGAAGGGGGATCGAAGAAGAAAAACTGCATAAAACGTAGACTGTTGGTGCCACACGCGAGCTTCTTGTATCTGCGATGTGTCCCCCTCCCAGGCGCGCGGAGCGCGCCAGGGGCGGCGCCGGAGGCGCAACCGGGGGGCCCAGCGCACATCAAAGAAAGCCGCGTGGAGCGCCAAAATATCCTGTTTATGTTTATGGTGTTTTTTCTTCTTCGAGGGGAGGCGGAAGATGGAGAAGGGGGAGGTGGCAGAGGAGGAGAAGGATGAGGAAGAGGACGTAAGGGAGAATAACCAGGGGGAGGGAGAAGAAACCAAGGCTGCGGACGAGGAGGGACCATACACGACCCGCACAAGCCAGAGATCAGGACTCTGAACTTGGCAGCGTCACACGGTCAGCGGCGAGCGAGGGAGGGAAGTGAGAGGAGGTGACCTCCTCAGAAGGCGGCGGAACTACTTCGAAGTCCTCGTGCCGTCTGAGAAGTTTGTTATGCCTTCGGGGAAGGCTTAGGAAACTTCTCAGAAGGCCGAGGGACTCCCGAGCCTTCTGAGAAGGCCCGACCCTTCTCACTTCCCTCCCTCGCTCGCCGCCGATATTTGAAACTCAAACCCCTTCCTACTGCGCTAGAGCGCTTGCGGAATCTGCCGCGAGCAACTGGGGCTGGACGTCCTGAGATTCCCGTGGTCTGTCGGGCAACCCGGAGTCCCCACATCGGTCCCAAACGTCCATGCTGCTCACCATTAGTTTGGCCGCCAACCTAGATCCTGCCAGCCTCTCCATCCACGTTCCCAGCCGAGATGAAGTTCAGCACGCGGCCCGCGTCGCGGCCTTGCACCATGAACTTGGACATGAACGACATATCTATCAGCACGGCGCCGTCGCGGCAGGCCTTGTGCTCCGCCTCCCAGTGCGGGAACCAGCTCTCCCGGCCCCACGAGTGCGCCTCGATCTTCGGCTCGGCGCCTGGTCCAGCGAACCAGTCGGCCCCCTCCCAGCCACTGACGTCTCGAAAGTACGCTCCGCGCTCCACCAAGCGGTGGTGCAGGGGCGAGCGCTTCACGTCGCGCGCTGACTGCACGGGCTGCGATGGGTAGTGGCACTTGTACACCTTCCCGAGAGACTCCACCACTCGGCGTGCCCTGTAGTCGGGGTTGGTCTAGTACTGGGAAGGCTTCGGGCTGCGCACAGACAGCCCTCCCAGGCAGTTCCGGTTGTTCTTAACACGCCTCCCCAATCGTCCATACTTGCTTCAAGAGCCCCCCCGAGTAGTTCTACTGCAACCCTGGGGCGCGGAGCCCCGGACCACGCGGGGTGCTTGTTGGGGCCAGCTGGGACTACTCAGGGGGCCTGGGGGCTGTCTTAGGAGCAAAAACGTAAACATAAACTTCTGGCGCTCCCTCCCTGGATCCGCGCTGGCCCTCCCTCCCTGGCGCGCGGAGCGCGCCAGGGGCGGCGCTGGAGGCGCAGTCGGGGGGGGGCCCAGCGCAGATCCAAGAAAGCCGCGCGGAGCGCCCAAAATTTATGTTCATGGCGTTTTTGTTCTCCTTCGATTGTTGGGGCCAGCTGGAATTACTCGAGGGGGCCTGAGGGCTGTCTGCGCGCAACCCGCAGCCTTACCAGGTCTGGTACCACTGCGCACGGTCCACATTGATGCCAGTGACGTCCATGTCTGGGCGGCCCTTCACGATCCAACGGGCCAGGAGGCGCCCGATGCCAGGGCCAGACAGGATGCCGACAGAGTTGAGGCCGGCCGCGACGAAGTAGTTCCGCAGCTCCGGGGCCTCCCCGACCAGCGGCGCCAGGTCCGGGGTGAAGCTCTCGGGGCCGCAGAAGAACTGGCTCATGCCCACCTCGAGCGCCCTAGGAGGAGGAGGAGGAGGAGGAGGAGGAGGAGGAGGAGGAGGAGGAGGAGCAGGAGCAGGAGAAGGAGCAGGAGGAGGAGGAGGAGGAGGAGGAGGAGGAGGAGGAGGAGGAGGAGGAGGAGGATGGAGGAGGAGTGAGGGGCGAGGAGTTCGCAAGAAGATGAGGAGGAGGAGGAGGAGGAGGAGGAGGAGGAGGAAAAGGAGGAGGAGCAGGAGCAGGAGAAAGAGAACGAGGAGGAGGAGGAGGACGAGGAGGAGGGAGGGCCTTGGGACCCTCGACATGGCCCTCTCTAGGAACGGGGCCATGCGGTCCCAGTCTGGCTGGATCTCCCCGAAGGAGAAGTCCTCGGGCACGGCCGGCACGCTCCAAGCTGCGGCTTCGGGCTCGAAGAGGCCCACCATCAGCCCGCCCCGCTCGGGCCGGATGTAGGTGTGAGAGGCCGGGTCCTCCACGATGGTTGGCGGCGCGCGCACGGAGGTGTCGCGAAGGCGGCGGCCTTCTAAGAGGCCTGGGACGGGTAGCCATAAGAGGACCCCTAACCCTTTGGGACGGGACCTGAGCTAGGAGGGCCAAAGCCATCAGGGATAAGGGGGTCTTTTTCTGCAGATGTATCAGGCCAAGCAGCCCAGCATTATTATCCCTAATGCGAAGACGGGGACCTCAGTGAGACCGTCTTCATCGCGTTATTCGGAGAGGGCCTCTTGTGCTCGATGATGGAAGGCTCCCGGCAAGGGGGGCTTCTGAGAAGCTCTCCTGGCTTCCGCGAAGCCTTTCCGCAAGCCCCTGGGACCTTCTGCGTGAAAACGCCCCCGCCATCGAAGCATTCCCCCCCCCCTTGGCGCCGCCCCCCTGGTGCGCGCCGCCAAGCTGGGCCAGTCGGGATGAACGTCTGGCATGGCCTCCGTGATCAGGTAGTAGTGCTCTGCTGCCTGGTTGGGCACCGCCACGCCCGCGAGTGCCCCAAACTGCCGCGCCCACATGCCGGCGCAGTTCACCACGTACTCCGCGGCCACGTCCCCGTGGGCCGTGGCCACCCCAGCGACGAGGCCGTCACGCTTGAGGACGCCAGTCACGGGAACGCCCTCCACGATCCTGGAGGAACAGCAGAAGCGCGCAGGCATGCTTCCCCGAGGGCCCCCGCGCGCTTTTCGTGGAGGTCGGCGCTAGACCCTGGACCGCCCTCGCCCTGCTGGCACGCGTGGCGCACCCGGGGCCAGCCCCGGAGGCACCGGCCGGCGAGGGGGGGGGGCACTGCGCGAATGTTCACGAAAACCGCGCGGCACTCCGCAAGTGTAGGCTTGCTTGCTGTTCGAAGAATGCCCTCCACAATCCGCACCCCGCGCTCGCGTGCGGCCTTCGCGATGGCCATGGACGCGTCCACGGGATTGACTCTGCCGTCGTCCGGGACGTAGAAGCCCCGCAGCACGTCGTCCGTGCGGCAGAGAGGGAACAGCTCCGCGACCTCTCTGGGCCCGATCTCTTGGACGTCCACGCCGAACAGCCGGTTGGCGGCGGCCACCCGCCGGTACTCCTCCAGGCGGTCGGGCTCGGTGGCGAGCTCTATGTGCCCGGGGAAGCGTATAAGACTGGGGAGTCTGGGGGGCTCGAGCTGGGGGTTGATGGGGGCCGTCAAGCTAATGGCGGAACACCCAGTCTGAAACTGTCAAACATCAAAAGTAGATGAAAACAAAAACCATAAACGTAACCCTTTGGTGCTCCGCGCGGATTTCTTGGATCCCCGCTGGACCCCCTCCCTGGCGCGCGGAGCGCGCCAGCGGCTGCACAAGATGCGCCGCCAGGGGGGCCCAGCGCAAATCCACGAAATCCGCGCGGAGCGCCAGGCGTTTATGTTCATGGTGCTTTTCTCCCAATTCGAACAGCTCATGAAAACTGGACCGTCAAAGTGATTGCCAGGAGAGACAGAGAAAGAGACGAACCCGAGTTCCCGCAGTCCCCAAATTCTCATCACGCTCCCTCGATCTGAAGCCGCACGCCTTGAACCCCGTCGACTGCCCCGTCTCCGACTCCAGCCTCCGGTACAGATCCTTGGAGTACTTCCGGAACTCGGTGGAGGTCTCCGAGAGCGAGCCGAAGGTGCAGACCAACCCCGCGGCGTGCCACGTCGTCCCGGACGTCAGCCGGTCGCGCTCCAGGAGCACCACGTCCGTCCAGCCCTCTAGCGCCAGGTGGTAGGCCACCGAGGTGCCGATGATGCCGCCTCCCACCACGACGACGCGGGCCTTCGGCGTCGCGCACAGGGGGGCGGCAAGGTGGGGGGCGGCCTTCTGAGGAGGCGGCGGGGGCTTCTCAAGAGGCAGGGGGCATTCTCAGAACAATCAGGGCAGAGCCTGGAGGCTTCTAAGAATAGACGCCGGAGGGCTTCTAATCAAGAAGCCCCACGCCTTCCGAAAGTTACTCCCCCCTTCTCAGATCCAGACACCACCCAAGGTCGTGTGTTTTTTCCCAACATGGTTCCCCAATTTTGCGCCAGTGAATGGGGGACGATAAAATTGAGAGGGCAGCTAGGTACCATGTTTCGGGCCCTGAAAGCCCACTTCTGGGCCCGAAAGGGCCCCAAGGCCCCTTTTCGGCAGCCCTCGCTGCCCCCATCATTTATCGCCCCCCATTACGCGTCCTCCGACCCTAAGGTTCCGAACCGTTCCCAAGAACCGGCTTCCCATGCCAAAGCGGCTCTTGGCGGCCGCGAGGGGGCCCAATCTCTTCCGCCGAGATGTGTCTCCGCGAGCAGGGGCAGGCTGGCCTCTCTCTCAGGACCTACAAACTGCCTCCGCTCGGACGCCAACTTTTCGGTCTCGTGCGTGGCGTCATTTGCTGCTACATGACCCAGGATGCTCCGCCGCAGCCCTCGTCCAGGATGCTTCTCGATAGTCCTCGCCGAGAGAAAACGCACACGTCCGAGGGATGCCAAGACAATCCAGACACCGGTCAGTCAGGCCTTGCAGGATCCTGCGAGATCGATCGTGCAGGCTCCTGCAGTAATTCCTGCAGCCGAGCCCAGGCCTGCACACCGCTGGCTCTGCAAGGTCCTGCAAGGTCCGTCGCTGTGACTGACCCCCGTTTGCATTTGACACCCGTCTCTCGCGACCCGACTCTCGCGCGATGTGGCGGAGCCCAGTTACCCTGCACCAGAGGACATGCAATATCCTGGGAGGGCAACTTTGACTTGCGCCGGCTTCTACGGGCATTCTGCTCGCTTCCGCTGGCAGTGCAACCCACGTTTCAATTGCGCTGCCTTCCGCCGAGGTAGACATGTTCATCCTCTCTACCTTGAGATCCGACGTTGCGAGAAACTACAACATCGCGAAGACTCACGATGAGAACTCTACACCCCATCTTTCTGCGGCCTTCTTCAAGCCGGGCCGACCTGATGGCCCCAGGCCCCGATACTGAGCAAAAACGCCCGGTGTGAACGGAATTGCAGAGCCGGGATCCCCAGATCCGGGCGCTACAATTTTGTTCACACCTGGGTACCCTGATCAGGGTACCCAAAGATCTGCCTTGTATACCTTTTTCGCCACGGGGACCCTGGAAAGCTCGAGCCGCTCCCGCGGACCCAAGTCTCATCCCGAGTCGTTTCTTGATGGCCCCGCGGGTCTGGCGAAGGCCTCTGAAGGCCGAACACGGCGAAAAACACCTGCGTCTTGATCGTGTCAATGCGTTGCATCACTGGGTATCCCTCGAGCCACTCCTGCGGATCAAAGTCTCATCCCGAGTCGTTTGTGGATGGTTCCGCGGGTCTGGCGACGGCCTGCCTCTCTGGAGGCCGAACACGGCGAAAAACACCTGCGTCTTGATCGTGCCAATGCGTTGTATCTTTAGGTCGGGCATGTCCTCCTACAGGCGGACCTTTGACGGCAAATGAAAAATACAAAACACATAACCAATGTCCAGAAATACTACACATATCGTCTCCAGACTTCTTTAAGTGTATTAAAGAAAAGAACATGTTTGAATATTCCTCCTGTCGAGGGACAGGCACGACGTACTTGCATCTCTGGATAACCCTCGAAGGCAGAGCCCACGTCTCGAAGGCGCGAAAGCGCGCCACATCACCCCCCCTCCGGTATGCGCATGCCGCGAGAGGGCCTGCTGCGGCAGGCCCGCCGGGGCACCCCTCTCCGCGGCCAGGCAGAACCTTAGGATAGGCCCCCCTGGGATCGGGTCCGAGCGGCTGGGGGTCGGAGGCTCCTGCCGTATGTGGTGGTGTTTTCCATCGACACCACCATAAGTAGGAGGGGGAGGGAATCCTCCTCCTCCTCCTCCTCCTCCTTCTCCTCATCCTCATCCTCCTCTTTTCCTCCTCATCCTCCACCTCCTTCCCCCCTGCAACTTATGGTGGTGGTGGTGGTGAAACAGGCCCATCATCGGAGGATCCTGCCGCATGGCCGATGCCATCGGCGATGCGCCCGCGGGGCATCGGCGCTGCGTCGGCGATGCGATGCATCGGCGCCGTCGGCGTAGAGAAAGCCCGGCGCCACGTCGAGCCGCATCGGCGATGCCTCGGCGATGCGGCGCGTCCCTTGATGCCCTGGCTGCTCGGACGCCATCTGGGAGGCCCAGAGAATTGGGCGGCGATGAACAATAGGGGGGCGATACATTGGGGGGCAGCGAGGGATGCCGAAAAGGGGCCCTTAGGGCCTAGCGCTCCCTCCATTACAGCAGGAGCTCGACCACAAGAAATCGTCCACAAGGAACCCAACTGCGAGACCCCAGGACGTCCATTGATCTCTGGTGTGGGAACGCCACGGCTTCCATCTCAAAACCGTCGACACCCAAGACGCCCAGGGCATCCTGGAGTCAAGCAGGGTGCTTCTTGGCACGGGTTTTTGCTCCAATCCCAGAGATGTGACGTCGTGATTTTTCCAATGCGGGCTCCCCAGAAGTCCCGACCCTTTCCCCATGGCCAGCTGTTCATGTGGATTTGCTTGTTTACCTTCCCGGGGCCTGGCCCGGCGAGGGCCTCCAGACGCCCGCAAAACAGCGAAGACCCCCCGTCTCGATGTTTTCCCATGCGTTCGATCTCTCTGGGGGCTTCGCGCCCACGAGATCCGCCGCCCCGCGCTGGCCGCCAGCGGCGCCGCCGGCAGCGCCCGCTCCGCCCCGCGGCAGGCCCGCGGCGCCTGCAGCAGGCCGCCGGCGGCGCGGCGCAGCGCGGCAGGGCGTGGCCTCATCGGCCCTCGGCGGCGCGGCGGCGGGCGCGGGCCGTCCTCGGGGCGCGCGGGGCCTCGGGGCCGGGGCCTCGGGGGCCGGGGCCGCCACATGACGCCTCTCGGGGACCGGCGGGCCCGGGTCAGTGCAGGCTGCTCCTCGGTGGTCCTCCTCGATGGTCCCCGCCGAGTACAATTCCACACGTGACGCCCCTCGGGGGCCCGATATCCAGGATCAAGATCCGGGTGCACGTGCACCCTGACCCGGGTCAATCCAGGATGCTCCTCGATAGCGCTCGTCCAGGAGGCTCCTCGATGGGCCTCGCCGAGCGAAAAGACGCACACGGCCGAGCGCTGCCGAGGCAATCCGGGTCCGTGACAGTCAGGCCTTCGCATGCTCCTGCGAGATCCTGCAGGACTCCCTGCGGGAGCTTCAGCAGTCAAGCCCGGGCCAGTGCGACCGCGGCCCTGACCCCTGCTTGCATTGACCCACGTCGCCCGAGCCCCGATCCCAGATCATCGGATGCTCCGGATTGCTTTTCGGCCCCGTGCGGTAGGGACCGACCGGCACTCGAGTCGAAGAAGAAACACCGAGCCGCAGAGTCACCTGGCGATGGGACAACAAGCGAAGGAGTCACACCCTCACGGGCTCCCAGCGGCGGCGTGTCATCGATGCTCTTCCTCCCCTCATGGCTGAACTCCTCGCGTCGTGGAGAAATCGCGGCGATCTGTGTTGGGTGTTTTTGCTCCGGGAGGACGAGGACGAGGACGAGGAGCAGGAGGAAGATGGATACCTTTGTAATCTCACGCTTCTGTCCCCATTCGAACCACTGGCGACATCCAGGGACCTCTGGGCGGGACTGACCTTTAAACGCCCACGGCTGTGCAGGAGTGAGCGCCGGGCACCCAGATCCCTGGCGTCACGTTTTTCATGACGTGGACCCCCAGGAGGTCTGGACCCCGAAACTGGGGACAACTTTGTGGAGCTTTTTTCCTTTTGTTGACGGTCCCAGGGCGCAGAGAAGGCCCCGCGTGGCCAGCACGTATGAACAACCCTTCGTCGTGGTCTGTGCACGACGCGATATGGAGCTCAGGGCGTGGGGGTCGGGACGCCTCTGCTCCTCCCTTGCCTGCTGTTCCAGGCCTGCTTTCGGGGTGGACCCTCGGGGTGGGCTTCCAATCGGGCGAGGCCTGGCCGACCCCTGGCAGACCATCCCCTTCTGTGAGCTCCTCCTCGCCCTTCGAGCGACGACGAGTCGACGACGACGACGACGACGACGCAAGCACCATGTAGGTGCCGATCTGCCCCACAGCGCCGCCCCTGTGTACACCACAATGCTCGCGTGCACCACAGCGCTGGTGTACACCACAGCGCCCGCGTACACCGCAGCAGCCGTGTGCAAAGCAGCGCCTGTGCACACCAGTGCTTCAGCGTCTGTGTACACCACAGCGAATATGTACACCGCAACCACCATGTGCAGCACAGCGCATGTGTACACCACAGTGCTTGCGTGCACCGCAATGCCTGTGTACACTACACACCACACCACAACATCCGCGTGCAACGCAGCGTTGGTGTACACAACAGCGCCTGCGTGACAGGACACAGGTCGAAGGAGCATGTAAGTGAGGATCTGCTACGCACAGTTGAACGCCACGCCAGGGAAGTGCTGATAATAGAATGCGACGTTCTCCCCTCGCCCCTCATCCTCCGCCTCCACCTCCTCCTCCTCCTCCTCCTCCTCTTCCTCCTCCTCCCCTTCCTCCTCCTCCACCCCCTCCTCCTCCGTCACCCTTCCCCCTTGTCGTGCGGGTCGGCTCTACAGCACACGTGCGCATCTCAGCGGTCACTGCAGAATTGTTGATTGAATCTGTCCACTTGGTTATCGAACGGCCAATTTAGCGGGAGCGTCCTGGACGCAGATAGGAGGAGTTAGGATGATACGGGCGGACTCGGGACGAGTCGTAGATTCCAGCGGCGCTCCTTGTTCAATAAGGATACCTTTTTCGAATCCTATATAAAACACTTGTTTCCTGTGGAACCCACAGGCGTTCCATTTTGTCATAAGGATTCCTTCTGACATTCTATTTACAACAATGGTGCTCCGTTGCACACAGTTGCTCTGGTACGCACAGGCGCCGTGGTGCAAACAGGCGCTGTAGTGCACGGAGGCATTCTGATGTACACTGGTGCTGTACTGCGCACGAATGATGTGGTGTACGCAGGCGCTGTGGTGTGTACAAGTGCTGTGGTGCCCTCAAGAACTTTGGCACACACTGGCGCTGACTTGCACGCGGCTGCTGTGGTGTACACAGGCGGTGCGGTGTACACAGGCGCTGTGGTGCACGCAGGCACTGCGGTGTACACAGGCGTAGTGGTGCAGATCGCCGCCTACATGCTGCTGCCACCCGTCCTCGGTCATTCCTAATCATTCCGAGACGCCGCCGTGTCGAAACGTGACGCTATCAGCCCCATCCACCCTCTCCCAAATGATTGCCACCATCAGCCCAGAATAATAAGCAGGCTTCCGCGCGCACGACGACGATGAGCGACGAGCGACGAGCGACAAGCGACAACGATAACGACAACGACGACGACGACGACGACGACGACCACGACGACGACGACGACGACGACGAATGCGGAACAGACTCCTATGCGGATGCCTATGCGGACACCTATGCGGATCCCGATGCGCACGGCGGCAGTGCGCGGAGCGAACTGGGGGGGGGGAGCGTTGCGTTCTAGGGGAGGGGGCGGCCGGGGCCATGTCGCCCGTCATGACCCAAGCAATAAACAACATACGCTCCGACGCATGGCGCCACTGAAGTGGATCAAGCCAGAAAAAGCCTGAGACTAAGCGGGATCTGCCCGGACAACCAAAAACCGCGATTCGGCGGGATGACACGCAACCAGGAGGGAGAGGATGAGGAGGAGAAGGAGGAGGAGGGAGGGGGCAGAGGAGGAGGAGGAGGAGGAGAAGGAGGAGGAGGAGGGTGAGGAGGAGGACGAGAAGAATGAGGAGGAAGAGAATCGGGGAGGAGGAGGATGAGGAGGAGGCCCGTCATCGAACATGGAAATACGTGTGCTGATGCAGAATGTTTATCTCCCATGTGTTGCACCCTATAGTAACCAGAGCAGGCACGCGCACCACCACCCCAGAGGCCATTCGACGGACCGAGCTCGCCCAGCAAGCTCGATCCTCGATCAGAGGGGGGCGAACAAGGGAGGATGACATGAGGCGAACAGCTCAGGAGGGAAGGATCGGACTGGAATAGGCGATGCAGTCGACCCGTATCACAAGGACGCACGATGAGGATGCAAGGGCCTTGGAAGGGCATGTCGACACCTTGCGAGTGGGGCGCGGCCAGAGAAGGCGGCCGAGGATGGGCCGAAGGGGCAAGGATGCAAGGGCACCATTGGGAAGGTTGCCCATTCGAGCTATGCGGGCTGACTGCACATCGCAGATGGATCAACAAGAAGCCATCGATAGCGCAACCGCAGGTTCATGGGCGGGCTGGACGCGATGAATGGGCGATTGGAGTAGACGCTTCCACTCCCCACCCCCCCCGCCCTCCCGATATCATACCTCCCCAGCGTCGCCCCTGAGGCCCGCGGGCGCGGCGGCCTCCTCCTCCTTCGGCGGCGGCGGGTCGGGGGAGTGCTCCTCGCGCGCGCGCACACGCGCGAGTAGCGGCGTGCGCGACGCGGCCCTGGAGTGCGGCGCGGCGTCTGCGGCTCCGCGGCTCGGTGGCGCAGGGAGGAGCACCGCGGGCCAGGATGTCAGGATGCAGCTGCTGGGAGATCTTCGGAAGAACGATCAGGATATCATGATAGGAAGGATTGGTACAGGATATGCGTCAGGACTTCCAGATCATATCGAGTGGCCCTCGTTTCGGCAGCCCGACTGGGATGTTCAGATATCAAGGGGACCCTGAACTCTTGCGCCCCTGATCACCGAGGCCCTGAGCTCATAAGATGGACTAGCCGAAGTAAAGCCCAGCATTGACCCAGGATCAGACCCGACTACACGGGAGGCCGTGCTAGACGGGAGTATGCAGGGTTGGGCTTCTCCTGGACCGCGGATATGCCAGCGCCAATGCTGAATATGACCTCCCATGAGGTGCGCCCTCAAGGAGGAGAGCGCGGCGCAACTCCTTCACGGTCACCACACCCCTGTTGCTGCCGATGGCATCTAATGAACGACAGACGAGCGCTGCGCAGGACCTTCACTCTCTCCACGCCTCTGTTGCTGCCGGGTGCGAGGTCTGAGGGACTTCGTGAGCACTTCGTATGCGGCTAGCGCCCATTTTCCGCCTGCTCCCGAGGCGGCCACCCAGGCCGACGTGGCACAACTAGAAGGCCAAGAAGTCAATAGATTCGGAAGATTCGCATGCTTTTGTATGAGGCAACAAACTCTGCGCAGCCCCAAAGGGACGACAATGAGCGAGCGCCGAACATCCCATTGCACAGTAATGTGCCAATCGTATGCAGACTATTTCATCTGGGCGCAAAGGAGAAAGAGTCAACGGAACGAAAAAACAGGAGAGCCAGAATGGTACTCAAGACTGGCGGTTCCTGAGTCGCACGTGTGGGGAAGAGTAAAGGGGAAGATGATTAACTCGTAGGTGTAATGACTTGCTCACCGTTCTTGGGCCTCTGGGCGGCTCCTCGCTGCCACGGCTGCATTCCCATCAGCACACTGACCGACGCGCACTGGAAGAGAGGTCGGCTCGTTGTTCCTGAAAGAGGCAACCTGCGCCGGTGCCATGCCGAGAAGCATCCTGCGCTGGTTGCTGACCGCGAAGGGATCGTTCACCCCGTGAAGGCCCGCGTATCTCTTGGTATCGGGGGGGGCCCTGGTCCTCCTCCGCCTCCTCCTCCTCCTTTCCTCCTCCGCCTCCTCCTCCTCTCCGCCTCCTCCTCCTCCTCCTCCTCCTCCTCCCTCCCCCTCCTCCCCTCCCCTCTCCCCCTTCCCCTCGTCGCGACATGGCCGTGACCTCTTGGCATATCGGTCGATTCTGGGCACAGACGCGGTTCAGCCCTGGACGCTCTAGCACGTGGGCCGCCGCCAGGCTAACACGGCGGCCTAGCCTGCCGCAAGCT
This sequence comes from Prorocentrum cordatum, assembly GCA_963575745.1. Classification (NCBI taxonomy): domain Eukaryota; class Dinophyceae; order Prorocentrales; family Prorocentraceae; genus Prorocentrum; species Prorocentrum cordatum. The sequence goes on from CAUYUJ010000688.1 coordinate 15,594, forward strand.
AGCCAGACAACAATTTGTAACTGCAGCAGGCAGGAGCTCGACCTCTCGTCCTCCTCCTCCTCCTCCTCCTCCTCTTCCTCCTCCTTACTCTTCTTCTTCTTCTTATTATTATCTTCTTAGAATTATTAGTTTTACGATTATTCTCCTTATTGTTAGTATTATTACTATTATGATAACTAGCATTATTATTTTTACTAGTATTATTGTTATCAGCATTATTATTAGTACCACTATCCGTAATAGTATTATTTTTCATACTAGTATTATTATTATTGTTATTGTTATCATTATTATTATTAGTATCATTATTATTATCACTATTACTATTATTATTATTATTAATAGCAGTAGTATTATTATTATTAGTACTATTATTATTAGTATTATAGTAGTAGTAGTAGTAGTAGTAGTAGTAGTAGTAGTAGTAGTAGTAGTAGTAGTAGTAGTAGTAGTACTAGTAATGTTATAATTAATAATGATACTATGATTCGTGTTCTGATTATTCCTCTTCTCCTCCTCCTCCTCCTCCTCTTCCTCCTCCTCATCCTCCTCATCATCATCATCCCCCTCCTCCCCCACGCCTCCGCCCCAGCGCAGGACGGGGAGAGGTGGGGAGGCCTCTCGCCAGGCTCCTCCCACAAGAAACCCAAGCCTGAGACCCCAGGGACGTCCATGACTTCCTGGGCTGAGAAGACGCCACGCCTCTTCCACAGCGAAGAACTACCGACATCACAGCCACCCAAAGCACCCTAGAGGCCAGCGGGGTGTTTCTGGTCACGGGTTTCCACTGCACTCGATTACACCCTACGGTCAGGAACTTTCGTGCTCAGCGCGCCACGGCGGCGGCTTTTCGGCGACACGCCGTGCTCCGACGGCGGGAGGCTCGGCAGGGCTCGGACCGTCGACGCCTGGCTCTGGGCACGCGGCGAGCGCGTGTCGCGCCGCAGCGTGGCAGGCCAGGACCAGCGGCGCGCCACGCCAAGCAAGAGTTTCCTGGCCCTGCGCTTAAGTCGGACATGTCCCCCTACAGGCAGATTTGGAAGAAAACCAACAATTCAAACATATCCAAAATTATTAAAATTCTGACAAGCTTGTCCCCAGACTGTTTCCCAACCGTCCTGTGATGTTGGGTCCTCGTTTTGACGAAACAACGCCCCGCCTTCACTCTTCCCGCTGTCCCCTCCCTCCTCCTCCCCTTCCTCCTCCTTCTCCTCGTCCTCCTCCTCACATCATCATTCTCAACGTCATCACCATCATCATCGTAGCATCATCATCAGCATCATCGTCATCATCGTCATCGTAATCGTTTTCACAATTACCATCGCCATCGCCATCATCAACGTCATCATACTCGTCATCATCGTTGTCCTCATCACCGGCATCATCGTCATCATCACCACCGTCGCCATCATCATCGCCGTTGTCGTCACCATCATCGACACCAATTTCGGCACACCCCTTACCCTTTTCGTGGTCCAAGATGGAGCTCCGCCGAAAGCCCCAGCGGCAGCGCCCGCAAGCGGTTCCACCCCCATGCCAGCACACCCTTCACACGTCTCGTGGCCCCATAGGGAGCTCCACCGAAAGCCCCAACGGCAGCGCCCGCATGCGGCTCCACCGTCCCATGTCAGCACACCCTTCACACGCTTCGTGGCCCCATACGGAGGTCCACCGAAAACCCCAGCGGCAGCGCCCGCATGCGGTTCCACCCATGTTTCGGCACATCCATCACACGCTTCGTGGCCCCATCGAAAGCTCCACCGAAGGCCCCAACGGCAGCGCCCGCATGCGGCTCCACCCCCATTGCGGCACACCCCTCACACGCTTCGTGGCCCCATAGGGAGCTCCACCGAAGGCCCCAACGGCAGCGCCCGCATGCGGCTCCACCGTCCCATTCGGCACACCCCATCACACGCTTCGTGGCCCCATCGAAAGCTCCACCGAAAACCACAGTGGCTGCGCTCGCATGCGGTTCCACCCCCATTTCGGCACATCCAATACACGCTTCGTGGCCCCGTAAGGGAGCTCCACCGAAGGCCCAGGCTGCAATCGCATGCGGTTCCACCCCCGTTGCGGCACACCCCTCGCACGTTACGCGGCCCCGTAAGGAGCTCTACCGAAGGCCCCAGTGGCTGCGTTCGCACGCGGTTCCACCCCCATGTCGGCACACCCCTCACACGCTTCGTGGCCCCACAGGGAGCTCCACCGAAGGCCCCAATGGCTGCTCTCGCATGCGGTTCCACCCCCATGTCGGCACACCCCTCACACGTTTTGTTGCTCCTCCACAGGGAGCTCCACCGAATGACCCAGTGGTTGCGTTCGCATGCGGTTCCACTTCATTTTCGGCACGCCGGAGGGCTTGCGGAAGCAGATGGGGCAGTTTGCGGCGCGCACGAAGCGGTGCAGGAGGGAGGCCACTGCCCTTGCAAGGGAGCTCGGCTTCACCGCGTTCATCCGCGAGGGCTGACTTGAGGGGCACCCCGCCGAGTCGCGCCTTCTCTCGATTGCCCGACCAATTGTTTGGCCTCGCGCCGCGGACGACCTGCGCGCGTCGCTGGGACCCTCTCGGGGCGAACATCGCGCGTCGCGGGAACTCCGTGCTGCGCTCTGTCCAGCGCCTCGCTCGCCCGTCGTCGCTCTGCCTAGCGGCCAGAGCCTTACCCGTAGTCAGCCTGTCCGCCAAATCTCTTTGCTCCGCGCAGCGGACGACCCGCGCGCGTCGCTGGGACCCCTCCGGGGCGACCGGCGCGGGTCGCGGGGACTCAGCGCTGCGCTGCGCCCGCAGCCTCGGACTTCGGAGTGCGCTGGCACAGAGCGAGGAAAGGAGGAGAAGGAAGCGGGAACGATCCTCGTGAGGCGCGTGCCGACATGGGCGTCGCGGCGTGCGGGCGATGCCGCCGGTGTTCCCGGGGAAGCTCCCTGCGGCGCCCTCGCTCAGTGTCACGAGTGCTGAGAGTCAGGCATTCCCGGACGATTCGCATTCACATACATTCACATTCGGCGTAGCCATGATCGTACTCACGCAAATGTACTCATTCGCGCGCAGACTCATTCACACTCAAACTCACTCGCGCTCAGACTCATCCGCGCTCACCCTCTCGTATCTTAACCTATCAGATTCCCTCGTGTTGTGTACCCCGCCACGCAATTCGGCAAACTCCTCATACAGTTCTTAGATTCGTGGCCCCATAGGGAGCGCCACCGAAGAGGATATTCACAATAGCGGTACTCAGAACTGCATGTGTCTGGGTCCTTCGCCAGGATAACTGTTTAAACCATGTGTGCATAGTCCTCCTGTTGAGGGACGTGCCCGACTTAACCCCACATTTGCGGAGGTCCGCTTGGACACACGGCTCAGGCAGCGGTAATACACAGGCCTGCTGGTCTGACCGACAGCCCAGATCTGTTTGGTGAGACACGGCACCCCGCGGGAGAGCGCCCCAACCGCGCGGGCTCAGCGGCTGCACGACCATTCAAGGAGAAGGAGCCCGAGGAGGAGGAGGAGGAGGAGGGTAAGACAAGCACTGCGAAGGAACTGCCCTACGTCACATAACTTCGCGCATCGCGCCCCGCGAGAATCTTCGCGACATCACGCCTTCACGCCACCCCTTTGGAGAAAGGTAGCTGCTGGGTCCGCGCAGCGACAACCGCAGCGCGGTTACCTTCTCGCGTCCCCGGTGGACCTGGAGCCAAGATCTGGGAAGGAAGCTCCCAAAACTCTCCCCGGCAAGATCAGGGGCGCCCCGAGTCTGTGTGTGCACATGCGCTCCGGGCAGGAGCGCTGCCGTGCCGGGCGTCGACGCCGCCGCCGCGGTCTGCGCCAGAGCCCTCCAGCTCGTGACCCTCAGGATGAGGCCTCCTGCCCCCAGCTGCCCCGATACGCCACACGGGACACTCAGCGTGTTGATGCGGAGCTCAACACGTAGACTGAACACGTGGGGTCTGACGCGATGCGTTCGCCGAAACGTGGGCCCATGCGCTGAGCCACCGCGCAACGTATCGACACGGACGCTTTGGACACGGGACGCGTCGCAATTCAAAACGGGCGTATCAGGGCATCTATGCTCCTGCTTGCTGCCTCCCGTCCTCAGCCTCAGTCCCCCCTCCCCCCTGCCGTCCCCCCCCCCCCCCTGGCCTGCCTCTCCTCCCACGGAACGGTGCGCGGCCGCCTCCTGGGCGAGCCGCAGCGAATCGGAGTTGCGCAGCAGCACCTTCTCGCACCACTGCCCGTCGATGAGGTACTTGATCTCGAAGGAGTTAAGAGGGAGGAGAGGGAGGAGGTGGAGAAGAAATAGGAGGAGGAGGAGGAGGAGGAGGAAGAGGAGGAGGAGGAGGAGGAGGAGGGGGAGGGGGAAGAGGGGCGGGAGGAGGAGGAGGAGGAGGTGAAGGAGGAGGAGGAAAAGGAGGAGGAGGAGGAAGTAGCCTAGTCTCGCCGGCCGGGGGCCGAACGTCCAGGCGCCAGGGCTTTTCAGATCCCGGAGGAAGTAGCCTACTGCTGCAAGTCTAGCCCCCTCTGCGGTCTGACCCGTCCATGGCGTCATACCCGCTGGGTGGCTCGCCTGACCCGTTGATGCACCCTTCGGGAGGCGGGCAGTCGTCTTGCAGGGGTCGCGCCCAGCTGCGCTTTGAAGAAGGGGGGGCTGCGCCCCAGGGCCCCCAGCGAGGAGGAAGGACGAGGGGGATAATACGAAAGAGGAGGAGGGGAAGGGAGGGGGGGTGTTGGGAGGAGGAGGAAGAGGGGGAGGAGGAGGAGGAGGAGGAGGAGGAGGAGGAGGAGGAGGAGGAGGAGGAGAAGGAGGAGCAGGAGGTTCGAGGGTCACAGCTCTTCGGAGGACTGAAGGTCCACAAGCATCGAGCATCGATGATGAGGATGAGAGAGGAAGAGACGGATGAGGAGGACGAGGGAGGAAGAACGATCCTCCGGACGCGCCCCTGTGACTTCATTGGGGGCGTCTGGGGCTCCATCTGAACCCTAAACCTTTTCCATTGCGATTGGCTCCTGTCCACACCATGGCGCCCAACCCCTCCTCTTCTCACGCTGCTGCTGCTGCTGCTGCTCATCCTTCTCCCGTCCGGCTGCTGCTGCACCATTTCCTCCTCCCCCCCTCCATCTTCCCGCTATTCCTCCTGCTACTCGCGATCCTTATATTGCCCTTAGTTTGACTCGTGCGGAAACGTTTCGATGAAACCATATGTTCAAGGAAATGCGTACCAGAGAGCCACTGGGACACCTGTGTAGTAGCGGAGGAGATTGTCCTTCCCCTGCTGCTGTCGCTGCTCTCTCATCTCCACCTTTCCATCACCGTCCCCTGCTCCACCTCCTGCTCCTCCTCCTCATCATCCTCCTCGTCCGTAGGCACCTCTACTCCTCATCCCCTCCTTCTCCCCCCCTTCACCCCTTGCCCCTCCTCCACCCTTCTCCTCCGCCCTTCTCCTTCTCCTGCTCCTCCTCCTCCTCCGCATCCTTTCTCATCCTTCCTCATCCCCCTTGCCCCTAATTACCCTGATCCTCCTGCTCCTCCTGGTCCACTGTCCTTCTCCAGACTCCCTCCCAATCCTCACACTCCCCCCCTGCCCGCTCCCCCTCCTTCCCCTCCGCGGGGCTACCATGGTGGCAGTGTCGCGGCTGGTCGCCTTGACCATCTGCGGCATGACCTGCTTGACCTTGCCTGCCATCCACTTGCCTGCGCGCCAGGGAGACGAGCTCACCGCTCGAGGTACGTGTTCGCCGTTTCGGCGCTCGCCACGAGGGAGGACGAGGGAGAGCAGCAGCAGCAGCAGCAGCAGCAGCAGCAGCAGCAGCATTCAAAAGGCTTGGAATTGTCTTCAACGCTTCTTGCGCATCTCCTGAACCGCCCGAGGACCACAGGAGGAGCTGAACAAAGAAGAGGGGTGCCCGAGCCTGGCTCCGTAGTGGACGCCACCAGGGCGAAACCACGCTGGATATCGAAGGCCCCCCCCTCCCTTTCTGGCCACGCATCTGGGGCCGAACCACGGTGCAACGAAGGCCAGAAAACCCCTCCGGCTCGCACTAGCAGGGCCTCAAGCTCGATGGATGTGCCTCCTCTGCGGCGTTACTGAAGAGCTTTCGAGCCACCTCCAGCAGTCCTTCGGCATTCTTTAGGCCTCTTGGACGGACGCATGTTGGAGATGCGATCTTGGGCATCTTTGGGGGCCGTTGTGGGGCTGGCTTGGGAGCCTCTGGGGCCGTCTTCGGGCCCTTCTGGGGCCGTGCCGAGGCAATCTTGTGCCCATCTTGTGCCGTCTTCGACACTTCTTGGGACGTCTTGCGCTGACCCTGTTGGGCCGTTTTGAACTCCTCTGGGTTCCCTCTTCGGGCCCGCTTCAGCCGTCTTGGCCCAATATTGGGCTCTTCCTGGGGCCCAGTGGAAGCTCTCGGGGCCGTTTAGGAGTGAGGTTGGGGGCCTCTTAGCCAATCGTGGGCGCACAGAGGAGCGGACAAACAAGAAGATACGAACACCATACAGAAAAAATGGAAACTCAATGAATACTCGACGCGGAGATCCCCAGATTTGTATATGTTTGCCCGGGCGAAGTTAGGAAAGAAAAGAGAGGAGGCACGTCCAAACACACGGTTTGAGCTCACGGGCGATGGGGTCCCACGTGAAACAACAAACAACACACACACACACACACACACGATTCGAGCCCCAGAAGAGGGGCAATCTACAGGAACAGAATCAAGACACCTAGGATTCGAGCCCCAGGAGGAGGGAACCTATGGGAAATTGAATGAAACACATGGGAGTCGAGCCCCAGAAGAATGGCAACTAATCGAGCCCCATGAGAAGGGCAATCTACAGGAACACACGTCAAGCACCATGCATTCGAGCCCCAGGAGCAACAATATATAGAAACATACGTAAAACACATAGGAATCGGGCCCCAGGAAAAGGGCAATCTGTAGTAACAGATTCAAAACACTTGGGATTCGAGCCCCAGGAGGCACCCTGGGGCCTCCTGGTGCTTCCCGGTGCCTCCTGGGGCATCCTGTGGGCCTCTCGGGGCCTCCTGGGGCTTCATGGGGCCTCCTGTGGCCTCCTATAGTCTCATGTGGCCTCCTGGGCCCCCCCCCCTGGAGTCTGATGGGGCCTCCTAGGTCCTAGGGCTTCCTGGGGCGTCCTGGGGCTTCTTCGGGTTCCTGGAGCCGCCTCCTGGGGCCTACCGGAGCTTCTTGGGGCCTCGTGTGGCATCCTGGGGCCTCGTCTGAGACATCCTCACAAACAACTCCGAAAGCGAAATCTGTTGGGCAACCAACCAGGCGACCCGCCTGAGAATCCCCACAATCTGGGCGCGAACGGGCCCTTGTCATACACCCCTGGCGCCCCCCCGTGGGAGTGCTGAAACCAGCGCCTCGCTTGAGACGTCCTCCAAAACTGTTCTGACAGCCCCTCCGTGGGAGTGTTGAAACCAGCGCCTCGCTTGAGACGTCCTCCAAAACTGTTCTGACAGCGAAAAAAGCTGAGCAGCCATACAGGCAGACCGCCTGGGACATCCCCACAATCTGAGCGCGAATGGGCCCGTGTCATGCTCACCCCCCTGCCGCCCCCCCCACCCATGGGAGTGCTGAAAAACCCGCCGCTCTTCATTCCAGGGCTGCTGCAGTCTTCCGCCACAGATCCATCTGCGATAGCCGCCACAGATCCATCTGCGGCAACCTGGGCCCGACATCGGCCCCCAGCGGCCGACACCGAGGGGGAACCGCCGCGACGGAGCAAGATCAAGATCCGCCAAAAGGTCCAGGTCACCTAGACCCGCGACGTTGTGCCAATCCGCGGGGAAGACCAAACGACGACGACGACAAAAAAACAACAACATCAAGCTTGTTGTTGTTTTCACATGCGGTCCCCTTTTCCCAGGGCCGGTGTTCCGTCACCAGTTACGCAAGGGCCCCCCGAGGCCGACAAATAGCGTAATATTCTGCGTCGAGAAGACCACCGAACCCTAGCCGGATGCGTTTCGAGCATTGCGGGGCCAGCGTGTCACACACTATGGTTGGTTTGTCCTTGTCCCTGCTGAACTATGAAGTATGGTGTACTATGTCACGTAGTCATCTCGTTTCTCATAATATCCTCTCTTATGTTCTGGCACGGCCCTGCGTCGGTGCGCACGCTGTTTTTGATAGGGCGCCGTCAATCGGCCGTTGCTGCATTATCGAATGAAACATCGAATAGTCAAAACGCGTTATGATGTAGAATGCGGTCGATTCAATTATCGACAGTCCGTCGTGACGTCAGGACGCCTGTCACGTTCGATACGTCAACAAAGATGTCCTGCTCGAAAATATACAAGTTCTGCGCATTTCAGCTTTGAAGCTGTCCGTAATCGCTCCTGTGCTCGAACTAGATGTGTTAAGGTTCGCTATGATCCGTAACGTTCATATATTAGATATTAGGTATTGCACTATTCGATCAAGCTCGATCAGGAGGTTTGCAGCCGGCGTATGTTATAATCTCTGTTCTGCTGCATCGGCATGCATGACATGATGCACGGAACTAAGGTGCTACGATATGTTCGTGTCTAGGTCTATTATCTTCTAGACTACTGTATGCAACTGCGTTCTGTGATATTATGCTATGTTCTCGAAGTCGTATGCGCTCTTCTTTTATGGTATGCCCTGATGTGTGTTGTTGTTCTGGGACGGCACACAAAGGGACCCCCGCGGGACCACAGGTGGCCCTGGGGATTGACTGACTGCTCCACGGGATCCCCCCGTGGAGCACCACGGGATGCCCATGTGGCGTCCTTCCGCGGGATCCCCCCGTGACCACCGGTGGTCCTGGGAAATTTCTGGCGGCAGCGATAAGCGCGTGCGGCCCACAACGGGGTCCCCGCGCAACCGCCAGTGGTCCTGGGGATCTGGCGGCCGCGATATTCAGGGTGGACAGCGCGTCAGGAGGCTTGCCCTGAAAATCTAATACCCCTAGCCTGTCGGGCGGGAAAAAGCCTTGCGCCGTGACTGATTCACCACGCGAGCCTGTCTGGCCACCCGGGCGAGCATGCGGGGGAAGGGTGGCGTGGAGGGCGCCAGGGGTCGGCAAACCCACAGTACTGCTACCGCGCCCGGACCCCTCCGAGCGTGCTCCCTGGCATAAATCCGAAGCGACTCCAGCCGTGTCGACGAGGGCCTCTCAGGAGGCACAAGAAGGCGAGGGCGAGGAGAAGGTAGCGGTATCGGTGTACCTCTTCCTCGTCTGAAGCGGGGGGGCGCCTGCGCTCTTGCTGTACACCTCCACCGCCTGCGCGCGGGCGCGCGAGACTGCGCGCGGGCGCGCAGCGTCTGCAAGCGCTCTGCGCGGCCCCTGCGTGGCGGGCCCAGCGGCCAGCAGCAGCACCGAGGCCAAGATCTCAGATGATTTGATATGTTCAGCCAGCGGGTTTGCCTCAGCTCAGCCCAGCGTAAGCCGCGTCAGCCTGCCCAGCGCACGCCATCCCTCCTCCTCCTCCTCCTCCTCCTCCTCCTCCTCCTCCTCCTCTTGGGCCTGTTCACGCCTGTCTAGACGGAGCTCTTTCCGTGATGCCTACTTCTTCAACAACTGCGCGAAAGATCGCCCATTGCACACAGTTGACGGTACTGGGACGCAAAAACGAACCCGGGGAGGAAGTCTGGGCCCTGGGGCCGCGGATCGAAGACCTCAGATCGGCAGATGTCGAGGATTGCGAGGAAGATGGAGGGTAAAAAAGCGTGCCAGCGAGGGCGGCACAGATACTAGCAGATGGCGGCTGGCGAGAAAAACTGCACTCGCACTGGCTCCGAGAAACTGGGACGGCTCGAGCAATGGGTAGATGAGGGGTGGGGTGGGGGAGGAATAAAAACAAAGAGAGAGAGAGAGAGAGAGACAATCATAAAGTACCGCTGACTCGGACACGGCACATGCAGGGGGAACGGGAGGGGGAGGGATGTAGAGAGTACCGAGATTACTGGACGTCCCCTTCCTGGGCTGCCCGAAGTTTCCCGATTCCTCAGGAGTATCGAGGTGTTTGTTTTGTTTTTTTTTTGGGGGGGGATCTTTGGACCTTGGATGGAACACGCAAGCCGATCCCTGACGGCTCCAGGCCAACCGACAACAAACAATCGGAGCAGCGATCTTCTGTGTTGTTTTCGCCCCTCGCCATCGCCGCACCTCCGAAATCGCCGACCAGACATCTCCAGGGATGCGTTTGAGTGGAACTTCGAGGCGGACCAAGCCGTGGCGGCGAAATGCCTCGGGGAAGCCAACCAACAACATCGATCACACATCGATAACCTGGATCCTCGATCCTCGAACTCCGATGCTCCCCTCCTCCTCCTCCTCCTCCTCCTCCTCCTCCTCCTCCTCCTCCTCCTCCTCCTCCTCCATCTCTTCTTGGGCTGGAATCTGTCACTGCTTCACCACCCTGGTAGTCTCCTCTCCGAGGAGTTACATCTCGGGGAGAAGCCAGCCGTGGCGACGGAGGCCCTCCAGCTGGAGCAGCCGTATCGGTACATCCGTCCTCCTCCAAGCCTCCGCCCCTCCCTCCCCCCCTCCCGCCTCGCTCCCTCGGCGCCCTCTTCGAGCGCGGGCCCGCTCCCCAACGAGCAGGCCGCGTCCAGGCGCGCCGCGCACCGCCCGAACGCGCGCGGGAGGCCGCGGGCGGAGGAGCTGGCCGACACTGCCGCCACCGCCGCCGCCGCCGCCGCCGTCGTCGTCGGCGTCGGCGACGTCGGCGACTTGTTCGCCGCCACTGCCGTCGTCGTCGTCGTCGTCGTTGCCGACGTCGTCGCCGCCGACGTCGTCGTCGCCGTCGTCGCCTCCAAGGTCGTCGTCCTCCCCGCCGACGTCGTTGTCCTTTCTCGAGTAGTCGTCTTCCGTCCCAATCGCCGCGTATGTCGTCGTCGGCGGCGGTGGTGGAAAGAGGTCAGGCATTCAGGAGTGATCGAGGAGTGAGGGAGGAGGATGCGGAGGCGGAGGGGGAAGGAGAAGAGAAGCGAGTGAGCGGGGATTGGGAGGGAGGAGAGCAAGGGAGGGAGGAGGAGGATAAGGAGGAGGAGGAGCAGGAGGAGGAGGAGGAGCAGGAGGAGGAGGAGCAGGAGGAACAATGATGACGCCTGGACTCTGGGCACTCCCCACTTTTCTGCAGCGGCGCCCTCTGGCCGACCGGTCCTCGCCAGTTCCCCCGCTCCAATCGCGAGGTGCTCGCGGGAACGCAGTCACTGCCTCCTTCGGCACTTTTGCAGTCTCCGCCACCAACGCCGTTGCTGTCGCCGGCGATCTATAATAAAGGCTCTGGGGGTCCATGCATTTCACTATGCGTTGAAAGAAGGGCCACGTAAACGCCGCCGTCTCCGTCGCCGCCTTTGTGGTCGCCGCCATCGCTGTGGTCGCAGCCGCCGCTGTCGCTGACAACCCGGGTCGGAGAATGTGGGGGTCCATTATATTCAGTCATGCACTGAAGCCAGGGCCGCGCAAAAGGGCACGTCCAAATAACCACGAACCTTTCGTGCCCGAGGTAACTCCAGCCGTGGATCGAGGCGTTCTCTCCTTGCTTCGTTCTCCCCCGCTCGAATTCGCAAACACCTGGTTTGCGGCGTCCTGATTTTCATGAGGGTGAGATGGCTGGCGCGGGGTGGGTCGCGGGTTGGACGCGGGGTGGGTCGCGGGGTGGGTCGCGGGTGGGTCGCGGGCGGATCGCGGGCGAGGACGACAACGACAGCAGCAATCACTTTAGGACTGCTCGTTCTTGTCTGAACGCTTGATCACGCGTAGTTGGCGCAGCCCCTGAAACAAAGAAGAGGAGGGAGAGGGAAACAGACAAGGGGGAGGGAAAAGGATGGAGCACGAGAGAATCTAGCACGAAAGGGATGAGGCACAGGAAAACAAGCGGCAGAACACGGTGGGCGAGTCGGCCAAGCGGACTCCAATGGACGGGCGCGGACCCAGACGGCCGAGTCAAGCGGCTGAGTCGGTGAAGCGTCAACCCTGCGTGAGTGGCGGGGGAGACTGGAGCGCTAGCGCGAATCTTACGTAAACCGTGAGGAAGGCCAAGCGAGAGCGTGATTCCTGGGTGTCGAGGGTGCGGTGTCTGAACAAATTGCGAGGAAGTCCCACGCGAAAGCGCGAGAATTGTAGGGGGGGTCTCCGCGAGAACGACGCTTATTCTGAGGTGTATATAAGGATCTAGCAGAAACCGGCCGTTGTTGTTGCAGTTCGGGGGCCAGCAACCCACTCTGAGGCGCAATGCTTCTTGAAAAAGCACCGGAGGGGGGATCAACAATGTTGGCCAGCGTGGAGGTAGCCAGCGTAGGCCCCAAATCGTGCGATGTGGTGCAGGATGTGCGATGCAAGCTATGGAGTGCAACCTCTGTGGTGCGATCTACGTGGTGCCATCTATGTTATGTTGCATATGTCGAGCAGGCTATGTAAAGCCATCTATGTGGTGAACTATATGTTGAACGGTCGATGTGGAGCGCTGTATGTGGTGCGTTGTATGTGGTGCGTTGTCGGGGTGCAAACAATGTGGTGCAATCTACGTGCTGCAGTTCATAGTGTGCGATCTATGTGGCGCAACCCATGTAGTGCAGCGCATGTGGTGAAATCTACGTAGTGCAATTAAGCTCTGGGGTGCAACCCATGCGGTGCAATTAATCACTTGCTCAACTTGAAGCTGCCCTCTCCGCTGCCCGTGCAAACACCCCACCCTCCCACCTGCAATTTGGTCGCAAGACCTCTTAAGACCATGACGGTCAGTACCGAATGGCACTTGGCAACGACACCGACGCCGACGACGGCAGCGACAACGACAACGACGCCGCCGATAATGACTACGACGACACCGACGGTGTCTCCAACGACTTCGACGACGACGACAACGACCACGACGACGACGACAACGACGACGACGATGACGACGACGAAGCTAACGCCGACGACAACGATGACAACGCCGACGACGACGACGACGACGCCGCCGCCGACGACGACGACGCCGACGACGACGACGACGAAGACGCCGCCGCCGACGCCGACGAAGACGACGACGACGTCGCCAACGAAGAAACCGACACCGACAACGACGATGACGACGACGACGCCGACGCCGCCGACGCCGATGACGACGACGACGAAGACGACGAAGACGACGACGACGACGACGTCGCCAACGAAGACGGCGACACCGACGACGACGATAACGACGACGACGAAGACGCCGCCGCCGCCGCCGACGATGAAAACGACGACGACGAAGACGTCGCCAACGAAGACGACGACGACGAGGGAGGAGGGCCGACGACGACGGTGACAACGACGACAACGACGACGAAAGAGGGAGGACGGCGACACCGACGACGACAACGACGAAGGAGGAGGGGAGACGACGACGGCAACGACGACGACGGCGACGAACTCGGATGGACGACGACGGGACGCCGACGACGGACGACGACGACGACGACGAGGGAGGAGGAAGGACGACCACGACGACAACAACGATGGAAACGACGACGACGCAAAAAAGGACGACGCCGACGACGACGAGTAAAGACAGAGGACGAGAACGGCGACGACGACGACGACGACGAGGGAGGAGGGACGGCGACGACGACGACGACGCAAGAGCGCATGCGCACGTTTTTGTTGAAAATCCGTGTTGCGAAACCATTTGTTTTCATAGTTTTGTTGGGCAATCGATTTTGAAATCCTTCCGAAACCGCACGTTTTTGACAGATTTTGGCATGCGCGCGCGACAACGCGCGCGCGCTTCTTCTTGTTTTTTGCGGGCGATTCTCGCGACGGCACGCGCGACAGGGCGTTTGAAGGATTTTGAAATGCGCGCGCGCAAAGCCCGTGTGATAGTATTCTTTTTAAAACCTGGCATAACAGATTTCGCAAGAGCGCGCGCGTAAGTTTTTTGTTTATTTACGCAAAGCAGTGTTGCGAAACCTTTTTGTTTTTGTGTGTTCGTTTTTCGGCTCAATTTTGAAATCCTTCCGCAACCGAAGGTTTTGTGAAGGATTCCGGCATGCACGCGCGACGACGCGCGCGTGTGCACTTCTTCACAATTGTTACAAGGGCTTCTTGACAACTTATGATTTGTGATGCACGAGTGCGCGCGCATACGATTTGTTACAAAGGATGGCGGGGGGGGTGATACCGGCTTGGTTCAGATAGTATGAATTCACGGGTAGGATGGACATGGGGTCGGAATCTTAAATGCGTTGCATCGGTTCCCTGGGGGTCTTTAGCCCCGTGGTGGGGGGGGTAGAACCTATATTTGCTTAGAAGCGGTAGTTCACTTGCCGAACTTGAAGTTGTCAACTCCAGTGCCCGCGCAATCATCCCACCCACCCACCCGCAACCTGGCTTGCAAAAGCTATGCTGGAGCGACTAAGATGACTGCTGGGTGTTGGCTGGTGCATCTCTGCGGCCGCGCTGGCCCGCGCATGCTCGCGCGCAGCGGCCAGTTAGTTTGGCGCGACCGACGCGAAAGCGGTGGCGCTGACCGCTCGGCACCTCCCAGCGGGCACTTTAGTGCGAGTCGGCGACCTGGGCGTGCGAGGTATCATGGCAACGTCGACATCGGTAGACACGATGATTGTAGTAGCGATGCTGGTGCCGATGCTGACAGCGACGACGGGGCAGCCAGTGACGGTGCCGATGCTGATCACGCCGACGACGATGACGGCATCTTCGCGTCGGTGATGGAAGAGGTTCGACATGTGCGCGCGGCAAACGTGCAAGAATGGCTCGCGTGGTATTATTTGACACGGTTCGTGCCAACCCATCACGCGCGCAAGGGCGTTCAAACGATTTCGACACGCGCGCGCGAATCCCATTTGGTAGTTCTTTTATGAACATGGTGGCAAACGAATGGTTTCCTGACACATTCGCAAGAACGCGCGCACGCTTTTGTTGAACACCCATGTTGCGAAACCGTGTTTCGATTAAAAAACATGTGTTTAAAACATTCGGTTTTGAAGTCCTTCTGGAACCGACGGTTTTTGATGGATTTCGGAATGCGCGCGCGACGACGCGCGCGTGCGCACTTTATCACATTTTTTTAACCAGGGATTCGCGAACAAGTGTTATGTTAGAACCAACAATGCCAGCGTATATTCTGTTGCAAGGGAACCGGAGGAGGTCGATACTGGTTTGGCTGGGATAGTACGACTTCACAGGTAGGATGGACATAGTGTCAGAATCCTAGGTGTCTTGCTTCGGTTCCCGGGGAATCGATGATAAGTCTGGGGGGGGGGTAGAACCTCTCCTTTTTCGAAAAATATGCGAGGCGGCGACGAGGCGGCGACGGCGGCAGCTCGGCTGGAGACGGCGCGGCGACGGCGTGCACGGAGCCGCCAGACCGGCAGACAGGCCCACACAACCGGCGGCGACGACGCGGCGACGGCGAGCACGGAGCCGCCAGACCAACAGCCAGTCCCAACCGACAGGCCTCGACGAAGCCGCGACGGGGCGGCGACGGCAAGCACGGAACCGCGAGACATGCAGCCAGGCTCAAACCTGTAGAGCACAAGGAAGAGACCGTAAGTGCAGACACTGCCAGGGGAATACGGTTTCTTTGAAGATGAACACTCGACAACAACAACAACAACAACAATCATTTAAGACTGGGGACAGTCCGTTCTCACCAGTGCCAGGGTTTTCATAGGAGGCGGGCAATACCCCCACTTTGTGGGGGGGCCGGTTCAAGCTCTACCAAATTTCCAAACGACTCTTCGCCACCACCCACACCCAGCTTCCCGCCCTATGACGTTCGGACACTTCACTTCGTGGCATGCGGACGACCGTGGCTACTATTCAGGGCCCCGCGGCCGACGACGACGGCGTGCGCGCGCGAAGAAAAAACGAATGTGTCCCGCATGGTATTATTTGACAGGGATGATGGCCCTGGCAGGTGCGCAACCGTTGTGCAGAAGTTCGAAAAAGTTGCTCGCAAAAGCCCGTTTGACAGAAATGTTTAAAAAGTGTTGGGTTTCCTACGAATCCGCAAGAGCGCGCGGGATGAAATTTTGACATTTTTTTTTTGAAAAACCATTGGTTTTTTGATGTTTTTATGTTAAAATCGCTACGAAAACTAAGGTTTTGGAAGGATTTCGTCTTGCGCGCGCGAATGTCCACTTTACCTTATTTTTGCAAGGGATTCTTGAAGTTTGGATATGTTAGAACAAGAAATTTCATTTTATATTGTTTTTTGCAAGGGAAAGCGGGGGACAACAAAACAACCGCATCTGGACCACATCGTTTTGCCTGAGGCTTCCTCACGAAAATGATGAAAATGTGGCTGCGGCCTAGGCGCGGCGGGGGGGTCGTGCACCAGGGGTCCCAACAATAATTATTCTTTAGAAGTAATAATGTTCAACAACAACAACAACAACAACAACAACAACAACAACAACAACAACAACAACAACAGCAACAGCAACAGCAACAGCAACAGCAACAGCAACAACAAGACGAACAACAACACCAACAACAACAACAACAACAATAACAACAACAACCGCAACAGCATCGACACCAACAACCATAACAACAATAATGCCAACAATCAATTTAAGACGGTTAGCTCTTACCTTCACGTGCCACTCAACACGTATATCCCAAACACTCGATACCCTCCCCCTTCTTCTTCGACCGTGTCCCCTTGGGGATATATCTTCCTTAACTGCCACGTACATTTAGCGCAGCCCGTAAAAAAGGGGAAGGGAGAAGGATGGAGCACGAGAGAGACTATTAGGACGCGGAAGGCAGGAACAGAAAACACGTGGCAGAACAGGACGGGCAGATCGGGCAAACAGACCTTACAATAACAGGCCGGTCTGGAAGGCGTGCCAGGGCGGCCAGGTCGGCAAGTCGGGTTGCTGAAGCGTGAATTCTGCATGTGCAAGCCCCAGGAGGAGCACTTTAACTGAAAAATGAAAACGTTACCTGCGACGGGGGATCAAACTAACCGAGAAGGACGCGTCCCGCGCTCCCGTGCCACCCATCCTCACACAAAGTAGTCGGGCCAGGCGAAAAGGGCGCGTCACAAGCACCCCCCCAACAACAGCAACCCAGCAACCAGACACAACAAAGAAAAAACATGGCGAAATACTCAACCATATGCAATACTGAGTAACGCAATTATGAATATCGTCTTCGGTGGGACTCCATATGGGCCACGAAGAGTGTGCAGGGTGAGCCGGGATGGTCGCAGCGGGCGCATGCGGGCGCATGCGAACGCAGGCGCTGGGGCCTTCAGTGGAGCTCCCAAAGGGGCCACGATACTTGCGAGGGCAATGCCGAACTCGGTGGGGCGGGCGCATGCGACGACCGCCACTGGGGCCTTCGGCGGAAAATGTACTGAATGTACCGAAATGGGCGGGGCGGGCGCATGCGAACACCGCAACTGAAGCCTTTGGTGGCGTTTCCTATGGGGCAACAAAACGTGTGAATGGTGAACCAAAAATGACTAGGGTAGACGCGTGCGAACACATCCACGGTGGCCTTCGGTGGAGATCCCTATGGGGCCATGGGGCGTGTGAGGGGTGTGCCCACATGAATAATCGGGGCGCGTGCGAACACAGCCACTGGAGCGCTCAGTGGAGCTCCCTATGGTGCCACGAAGCGTGTGATGGGGGTGTTCCGAAATGGGTGCGGCGGGTTCATGCAAACGCATCCATTATGCCTGTCGGTCGAGCTCCCTCTGGGGCCACGGAGCGTTGAAGCGGTGTGACGACATTGTTGACTGGTGCGGAAGGGAGGGGCAAGGATGGGGGAACGGAGGAGTGGGAGGAGGAGGAGGCGGAAGGGAGGAGTGACGTGGGGCGCTGTCTCTTCAAAACGACCACCCATTACCACAGGATGGTTGGGAAACACCTTCACTTCACTCTCACATCGCTTGGTCCATGCAAACAGACCATGCCTGCTCCAGCGAGCCCCCCTCCCCACTTTAGCTGCATTATATGATGGCTGGACCAGCTCTATAACAACCCAAATCAAGTTGGAACTGGATATGTAGAGATCCGGTTAAAACTGGAGCCACCTCTACAGGAATCCTAACAAGCGGGACGCAGATGCATAGGAATCCGATGGGACATGGAACCATCTCTATGGGAGCCGTAGTACGGCTTCACCGAGCCCTGTAGGAATCCGATGAGGGTTGGAGCAAACTCTGACAAAGACTCCTTACTCCTCGATCTGGCACAAGCGGCCAGAGCGAGCAGCCGGGTTTCTGATGCGTGAACCCTGCATGAATCGCGAGGCAGTCTAAAGAAATAGCGGGATTTCCACATGGACGGTGCGGTGCCACAGCGAGAGCTCGATTCCTGAGTGTCGAAGGCGCGGCATCTGACTATACCGAGGTCACGTACCACGCGAGAGCGCGATTCTTGCATACATTGTGGGCATCTTCCGCGCGAAAACAAGATTTTGAAATAGCATGTGGGAAGCTGTGAGGTGAGAGCAGTTGTTGTAGTAGTTCGGGAGCCAGGGGCACAATGTGAGGACAAGACTGTTCTGCTTTACAAGAACACAACACGGTGCGAACCTCGGGATATTCACTTTGATTGAAAAACATCACATGCACGGGAGGGGGGGTGACAATCATTATTTGAGGATCATCCATCATTATCACTTATGTAAAATTCAACAGCAATAGCAACAAACAAACAGACAAACCACACCAATCTGTTGCAGACCTTTCGCTGATTCTTCCTCGCGTGCCATTCAAAACGCATATCCCACACGCTCGGTACCCGAACTTTTCGGCATCGACCGCGTCCCTTGGGAGTACATGTTTGTTACCTGCCATGGGGGAAGAAGAAGACAGAACAACGGGGGAGGGAAGAGGATGGAGCATGAGAGAGAATAGCAAGAAGGGGCCAAAAAAGGAGAAACCGCATGGCAGAACCAGACTGGCAGATCGGGCGGGTGGACCCTAACAGGCGGGTCGGGAAAGCGGGCCCAAACGGCCATGTCGAGCACGCGGGTTACTGAAGCGTGAGTTCTGCATGAACCGCGAGGTCGTCTAGAGCGAGAGCGCGATTCCTAAGAGAATCGTCGGGAAGGCCAAGCGACAGCGTGATTCCTGAGTGTCGAAGGCGCGGCGACTGGATGCATTGCGATGAAGTGCCACGCGAGAACGCGACTCCTGCATACATTGTAAGGGCATCCCGCGCGACAATGAGAGTTCGAAATAACCTGTGAGGAAGTATAAAGTGAAAGCCGTTATCGTTGCAGTTCGTGAGCAAAGGGTCCAAACTTGGGAGAAAGAGCTCCTTGCAAACAAAGCAAAGGGCGAACCGAGGGAGAAGTTCGTCCATTGGGAAATACCAGGTGCACCACAGAGTAACTCTTCTTCCGGAAAGTGAATCCAACACTCAACTTAACGCTGTTCTCTCTTATTGGCTCGAGTGTCACCAAGCATGAATGAACCAAAAGATCGACACCCGCCGTGTTCGTCTTCGATCGCACCCCCCTTGGGGATGTATCCTCCTTGCCTGCCAGGTGTAGTTGGCGCAAGCAATATAACATGGAGCGGAAGGGAGGAGGAAGGAGACACGGAGGAGAAAGAAGGCTGGAGCCCGAAAGGGATTTGCAAGAGTGGGGCAAGGAGCACAAGTATAAGTGGCAGAACCAGATGGGCAGGTCGGGCGGGCGGGCCCGAACGGGCAAGTCGGGCGGGCGGCAGGGCCAGGTCGAGCGGACGGTTCGCTGAAGCGTCAATCCAACATGAATCACAAGGCAGTGTCGAACGATAGCGCGATTCCCAAGTAAATCGTCAGGACATCCAAAACGAGAGCGTGATTCCTGAGTGTTGTGGGCGCGGCGCCGCCATACGCTTCCAGGAAGTACCACGCGAGAGCGCGATTCCTGCATAACGTATGAGGAAGTCCCTCGCAGGAGCGCGACTCCTGCAGACAGTGCGAGCGAATGCCGCGCGAGCGCCGCTGTTGCTGCTGCAGTTCGGAGGCCAGGGGCCCAGTCGGAGGAGGAAGAGCTTCGTTTGCAAAAGAGCAGGGTGCGAGTCCCTGGAGGCGCACTTCACTGAAAAACCACGACGTGCATCGGGCAAGGCGGTTAACCAAAAGAAGTCATAAGAAACGTTTGCCCAGCAGCAGCAGCAACGGCAACGGCAATAGCAGCACCAGCACCAGCAATAACCACAGCAGCAACAACAGCAAGAACAACATCAACCACTACCACGGCGACTACAACAAAAACAACAACGATACTCGTTTTAATACTGGTCGCTTTTGTCTGCTCGCGTGCCAATCAACGCGTACTTCCCGAACCCTAGATGCGCGCGCTCTTGGTCTTCCATCGTACCCCCCTGAAGGGTACATCTTTCTTACCTGCACCGTGTATATCGCGCAGCCCCTAAGGCAAGGGAGGAGAGGACGGATGGAAGGAAGGGACAAGGGGGAGCGAGGAGGATGGCGCACAAGAGAGAATAGCAGGATGGGGGCTGGGAGCAGAAAGCATGTGGCAGAACCAGACTGGCAGATCGGGCGGGTGGACCATAATAGCTAACAGGCGGGTCGGGAAGGCGGGCCCTGGCGGTCAGGTTGAGCAGGCAGGTTGCTGAAGCCTGCGTCCTGCGTGAATTGCGAGGAGGTCTCGAGCGACGGCGCGACTCCCAAGAAAATCGTGAGAAAGGCCAAAGCGAGAGCGTGATTCCTGAGTGTCGGCGATGCGGCGTCTGATAAATTGTGGTGAACTCCCACGCGAGAACACAATGTCTGCATACATTGTTGAGAACTTCCGCGCGAGAACGCGATTTGGGAATAAGCTGTAATGAAGTATCCGGCGGGAGCCGTTGTTGTTGTACAGCGGTGGCCAGGGATCCGGTTTGGTGAAACCTCGCGTTCCCTTGTAGCAAACAGGGTGCGAGCCCTGGGAGAAGCACTTTAACTGAAAAATGCGATGGGCACCAGGGGGGGTCAACAATAAATATTATGCTGTCATGAAAATTCAAAAAAACAAAAACACAACAACGCCAACAACAACGGCAACAGCAACAGCAACAGTAACAGCAACGGCAACGGCAACCGCAACGGCAACAACAACAGAAGCAGCAACAGCAACAGCAACAGCAACAGCAACAGCACTCGCTCTTCCTCCACGCACCACACCAACACGCATCATTCGCGCCGAGAAATCTCGCTGCAGCCACCCGCTCGGCCCCCTCACCCTCATGCGTCTCGCCTCTGGGTGCCCCCTGGGGCCCCCGCGCCTTCGGGGCGGTCGCCGCCGCCGCGGGCCAGGGGCGGGCAGAGCCTCTTTTGGCAATGCACCCTTTGGTGAACCCCCTTCGGTGGCAGCTCACGAGACCCTCTCGTGCCATCTTGCTGGCTTCTGCGAACCGTCGCTAGTCGACGAGACCAGGGTTCGGATTTGGCTGCCGATTTCAGGCTTCGCAGAGCCTACTCCTATCCTGGGAGAGTGGACTGGTGTGGCTGAGATACTATGGCCCAGGTGGGGATGGGGATCGGTTAGACGATGCTGAACACAAGCAGATGCGATATTGGGATTGGAAGCCAGGGTGGGTGTTCTATGATCAGGCACTCTTGCTCAGCGTGTCGCGGCAGCGGCCCCGGCGAAACTTCATGCCCTGCGAGCTGACAAAGTGTTCTCCCGTTTCGCGGGGCTGGAGGCTGGAGAAGCTCGGGACGTCGATGATGGGCCGATTTCACACCACCACTACCACAGGTAGGAGAGGGAGGAGGAGGAGGAGGAGGAGGAGGAGGAGGAGGAGGAGGAGGAAGAACGCCACATGCGTAAGCGTAAGGTCTGGCCCCACCCCCCCCCCAAAAAAAAGAGGAGGAGGACCTCCACATCCTCCCTTCCACCCCCCGTCGTTTTTACGGTAGCGGTGGTGGAAAATTGGCCCATCAGTCTATGCTTGGGCAATGACGACGTGGCTCGTGTGTCGCGCCGAGCCAGATCCGGCGGCGCAACACCCAGGCATCCTGCAGTATGATATGTTGCAATCCTTTTTGCGAGAGGTTCCGACCGCTCCCGCGGGAATCAATAGACGCAAGTAAATGGCCCCCTGGCCCGACATCGGGCCCAAAGGGGCCGGCATCGAGGCAAACCCGTCATTGTGGAACGAAGCTCACATCGCCGGTGGAACGAAGATCACGTCGTCGAAGATCACGTCATCGGAATCCAAAGGCAACCGATACCGCTACTCCTCGGACCTCTCCTGGGTGTGTTCTGACTAGGATTTCAGAGCGAATCCAGCGGTGGCGACGACAGAGGCCCAGGAGGCCCCAAACGGGGAGAACCACCTTGAGCAGGGACCGACCGTTCCCGCATTCCTATGGGCCTTCCACGTATTGTTCTTAGAGCCCAAAGATGCTCAAATAACAAAAGCAATGTTCTTGGAACCTAGCCCCGATGTGCTACAACAAGACAATCTCTGCCAGGAATGTTCGAAGACCATGTCGTGCAGACCACAAAGAAGGTGATTAGCAAATCGTTGTATGGGGCTATACGCAAACAAGAACTCTTCGCCACTGCTTGAACTCTTCGCCACTGCTTGAACATCCACCCCGAGCCGAGGAGAGGATGAGGCGGCGGAGGAGGAGGAGGTCGGAGAAGGGAGGAGGAGGAGGAACAGAGGAAGGAAGAGGAGGCGCCTGATGAGGAGGAGGACGAGCCGAGAGCACTCGCCAGCGCCCGCGGGGCAGTCAGCCCAGCAGGCGGCGGCCCTGCAGCCCGCGGCGGCCGCCCGCGGCGAAGCCGCGGCGGACACGCTCGGCGGTGCGCCTCCGCGGGCAGGCGGCGGGGCGGGGCTAAGGCTTTGGCCGCAGCCCCACGGCCAGAGGCGGCAGGGGCGGGCGACAACCGGGACCTCCGACGAGGGCATATGATTGAGGAGAACAACTCCCAGACATGATTGCGTCGTGAAGAAATCAGGACGGGAGGTTTTTGGCAAATCCCACCAGCCCTCTGGGCTTAGGTGGTATAACGCGTTGTTTTCTTCTCTCTACCCCTCCCTCTACCCCCTCCCCTGGGCCTGGGAGGGGGGGGGGACGGAGGCGCCGCAGCGTCCAAGATGGCCCAAGAAGGCTCCAAGAGGGCTTCAAAGTCGCAAGATGGCCTCCAAGATGGCCCATGCTACTTCAAGATGGGTCAAGATAGCCTCCGACATACCCCCAAGAGGCCCCAAGGCAGCCCCAAGACGGATCCAAGTGCCCTCAAAGCCCTCCACGGCGCCCTCCAAGATGCCACAACCCTTCCCAGGGAAAATCAATGTGTTTGGCATTATCGCCTTTTCGCTTCCGATGGGCTTTGGAAGCCTCAAGACGGCCCCAAGATGACCCCAAAAAGGCCCAAGAGGGGCCCAAGAAGGCCGAAGACAACCCCAAGATCGCCCAAGAGGCGCCCAAGAGCGCTCCAAGAGGGCCCCAAGATGCCGTTTGAGAGCCTCCGAGGGGGGGGGGGGGGGGCTAATTGAGGGACCTCCTCTTTTTGAGTCATGGGGCCCAAGATGACCCCAAGAGGCCTCCCAGCCTCTCCCCAAAGACCCTCCACCCCGCCCTGTTCGGCCCAACATGGCTCCAAGAGAGCCCTAGATAGGCAAATATGGTTTTCAAAATGGCCTAAGATAGTCAAGCATGGCTCAAGATAGCCTCCGACAGACCTCCAAGAGGCCTCAAGGCAGCCTCAAGATGGCCCAAGATAGCCGAGCATGGCTCAAGATGGCCTCCGACAGCCTCTAGCCGAGCATGGCACAAGATAGCCTCCAAAGAGACCTCAAGAAAACTGGCAATCAATTATGGATGGGCTAGTGGGGATATTTTTTTTGGTCGCAGCCGCAGGCGAGAGCGCAAGCGGCGAGTCGTAAGTCCGGGGCGCGGGCCTACTACTTAAAACAGGATCAAGCTAGAGCGTCGTAACCTAAACAACTAACATCTGGTGGGGATACTTTTTCGGTCGCGGCCGCGAGACGACGGTCAGGCGGCAAGAGCAAAGTCTGGGACGCGAACTAGGCGAATTAGCTAAGACAGGCGCAAGCCGGCCGGCCCACTCAGACAGCAGCTGCAAAGCTGAGGGGGGTGGAGCTGACGGCGGAGAACGCCCTGCAAGCTCGAGCACGTGCACCGGACAAAGTGTCTCGGAATTCTGGTGGGGATACGCGAAGCGTCGAGAATTTCCGCCTCGGGGGGCCCTCGCAGGGCCTCGGGACCGTCAAAGAACGACTCAAGATGAAAAACCGATCCCGGGGAAAGAGTCGGTACTTCCAGGGGCCCCGTATCGCAAAAATCAGGACGTCGCATGTCTGGGTTATCGTGCTGGGGGGAAGGGGTTAGGAGAATGAAGGGCACGAGCAATAACATCCAAATGCAATGAACGATACCTTTGGCCGCCTACGGGTAATGATATCCCCACTTCTCCCAACCCCATCCTCCCAAACCGGTACTTGTCTTCCTGATTGATCCGTCGGCGACGAGTGATGGGGGGCAAATGAGAAGGAGAAGGCCTTCTCAGAAGACTGCGGGGCTTCTCGAAGGCCTCCTGCCTTATGAAAGGTTTTTCTGCGAGAACACTTCTCGGAAGGCAGGGAGACTTCCGACCCTTCTGAGAAGGCACACCCCTTATCACTCCACACCCGGGCTCGCCGCCAAAAGATGGTATTGATCCAATCGCGGCGTTTGTCCTTCGTTTCGTTCATCCTCTGGGCGCTTTCGGGCCCCAGGTCAATCAACAAAAACAAATCTGGGACGAAAAACTACCACTAAGGTAGGTGTCGGAAACTCTGAGGCCACGGATTGAAAAAACGTACCGGAATATATCTGGGGAGGCACAGTAGACGGCAGAACCACCCTCAGAACAAGCACTCCATACAAGGGAAGCACTGCAGTGCATGGACCTCTACAACAGAAGTCGAACAGGGCAGGGCTGTGTTAGTAAGCACCCATTCTTGAGCAGGGACCGAACGTCCCGGCATTCCTATGGGCCTACCACGACATGTTCTAATAATCCAAGCATGACCGGATAACAAACACAAAATTCTTAGACTGTCAACACGATGTGTTTAAACAACAGAATATCCGCACGAAGTGTCCTAATAATAATTCGTGCAGACCACAGATGGTTATTATAAGATTCTGTGGTGGGCCTTTAGGCAAGCTGGGACGCTTCGCCACTGCTAGACATTCGAACGGGCCAGCTGCTCAGGTCGGCAAAGGACACGCGGGCAAATGAAAGTGAACAGTGTGAACATGCTTGCTGTTGTCGAGTTATCGCTTCTACATACACATGTTGCTAATCCCTCCCATTCTGGGCCCACTGTGTTTTCACATTTGAAGTAGCCCTCCCAGAGCTCGCAGCCTGCTTTTTTTCACGCAAGGGGAACTCTTGCGTCTCAGACTGTTTCTTTGCTTCCTCGTTTACATCGTCAGCGGCTCCCAAGAGATAGTTCTTCACCATCTATTGAAACTTTGGACTTCG
Source organism: Prorocentrum cordatum (assembly GCA_963575745.1). Taxonomy (NCBI): domain Eukaryota; class Dinophyceae; order Prorocentrales; family Prorocentraceae; genus Prorocentrum; species Prorocentrum cordatum. The sequence goes on from CAUYUJ010000688.1 coordinate 41,033, forward strand.
CCTAAGGCTGGCTTAGGATGTGCCCAGGAATCAGCTCCCGCGCGGAAGCTCCTCGCAATTTGTTCAGACGCTGCGCCTCGACACTCAAGAATCACGCTCTCGTTCTGCCCTTCCTCGTGCTTTCCTTGGGGATCGCGCTATCGCTCGAGACTTCCTCGCGATTCCTGCAACACTGTCGCTTCAACGGCCCGCCCGCTTGACCAGGCCGTGTGGCCCCACACGCATGCTTGCAAGCGTAGAGGGGGGGGCCCCGTGCAATCGTTCATGCTAGGGGGGCGTGGGGGTGGGGCGAGCCGGCGGACACCCCGTGACGGACGCTACTGTTCCAAGGAATAAGAAAACGAGCTCGGAGCTGATGATGTGTTCCAGGGCAAAGCTATACTCGAAGATGGGATGCGGAAGACGCAGGAGGAGGAGGCAGACGAGGAGGAGCAGGACAACGACGATCAATACTTTTGTCGCGACTCGTCTCTGGCGCACCCGCAGGCCCTTGATCCCTATGGGAGCTCGGGCAGGACGATCGGCGAAGCATGGTCAGCAGACCTAAGAACTACGCGCAGCCCAGGGCGGCAGGCTCGGCGAGCGGTGTGATAGCAGGGGCGGAGAGAGCAGGCACCACCACCACCAGCCCGAGAAGCCAGGGAAGGTCCTCTGGGGGTGCTCTCCCCCGAACTCGCTCGAGACATACAGTAGGAGCTCGACCATAAGAAACCTTTCAGAAGAAGCCCAACCCTGAGACCCCAGGACGTCCATGGATTTTTGCGGTGGGAACGCCACGCCTTCCATCGCAAAGCCATCGAAACCCAAGAATCCCAGGGCACCCTGGAGGCAAGAAGGGTGTTTCTTGGCATGGGTCTCCACTGTATCCGGCCTCCAGCTCGCTGAAGCAACGCGGACCTCCTCGCTGCAAATGGCCTGGTGGTGGTGTTGTCGCCTGCCCCCCCCAATCCGGACAAGCGGTGTGTGACGCTCGGGAAAGGATCTCTTGCGAGGTCTTCTTTTTCTGTGAGAGGTCCTTCGAGGCTTTCAAGCCCCAGGGTGCCTTCCGTCGCTTGCACCTCCTCGGCGGCCATCTTGGGAGGGGGGGGGTTGCGACGAATCAAGAAGGTGGGCGGAGGAGGACTCAGGAGGAGGAAGAGGAGGGCCAGTTGAGGAAAAATCTTAGGGGGAGGAGGAGGAGTGGAGGGCCAGGGAGAGAAAGAGGAGAACAAGCAGTCGTGGAATGGGTCGCATATGGTGTCCCACTGTCGTCTGCTCCCCATTCCCACAGACTGCTCCAACAACTGGAGCGTTGCACGGATCTCTTTCACGGACAAACGTTCATCATCCGGATGCCCAATCGCAATTCCCACCCGTGGTCTTGGAGACTCGCAGGTCAGCGCCCCCAGGCAAGTGTTCAAGCTTTGCTGCCGTCAGGGCGAAGTTGGATGTGGGGAGTTCACTACCCTATCGTCTCTACGGTATGGCGCGAATATGGGGCGAAGAGCCAACGCAGCGAATCGCAGCCGCCGCGAACAGTGCTGGCAGACACTTTCACGAATGCTGCTCAAGTGCCTACGAAGGCGAAACCAGTCCTTGGAGGGAAGGGTAACCAGAATGCGCATACGATAAGAAGCCTTGCCATAAGGAATCTAGGAGCGCACCATTCGTCGAGGGCACACGTTGGCATGCCAATGTGCTATTTGGCCTGCCCGCGGTACGCAGGGAATGACGGAAGGCAAGGTTTACAATTAGGGTAAACCTCAATACGCTGTTGTTATAATTTTGCTCGCAAGTGCTTCACGACTGCCCGCAGTGAACGCTACCATAACTACGCTTGCGCTGGGCATGTACTCAATATAATGTCTCTGTCTCTCTCTCTATTCTCTCTCTCTCTCTATCACTCTTTCCGCACCTCCACTCGATACGCTATGACATATACTGTCGACGATCGGTAGTATATATGTTCGGCTCTCTGATTCCGCCCGTGGATTCAGCGGGATTTCATTTTTTTGTTTGCTTCGCTCTCTCTCTCTCTCTCTATCTGTCTTTCTCTCTCTCTCTCTCTCTTCTGCATCTGTCTCTCTCTCTCTCTCTGTCTTGTGTCCCCCTCTCTCTCTCTTCTGTCTTCATCGGCTCTGCATATCTCTCTGTCTCTCTGTCTGGCAACTCTGCTTACTGTCCCGGCCCTCTAAACTGGCTCAGGTCTCTATCTCTACTCTCTGTTCTCTCTGCTCAACTCTGCGTTCTTCTCGCTGATATGCACTTTCTGCCTCTGTATCGCGCTGGGGACCCTGGACACAGAACCGCGACCCCGGGCCACCGAAATAAACCCACAACTCAAGATTGGGGACCTGGGATCCTGGCCGCCCACCGAAATCGGGTCAGCTCTTTTGCTGTTGTTTCTTCTATATCCGAGCAACCCTTTCTGACCACGCTGTGGACACATTCGCAGCACAGCCTCCCCCTCACACAATTGGGCAATTTTCCGCGCACAAGACCTCCAAACTTTGGGGGGTCTCTCCTTATTGGAATCGACGCGCTGGAACGGATCTCTCGGCCACATCCCGTCCAGCAACTTGTTCGAAGCCACCGAGCATAGAAGATTGAGAAACCTACCGAACACAGTCGACCCTGGAACCGCGATCCCCGAGCCGCGACGATGGCGCACAGAAGTGGGGAGGACAATCAACACAGAAGAACCTCCGAGAGCCCCAGAGTTCCTCGAAGAGCCACGACCCTCGGACCTCGACATCCTCGCACTGGCACGAAAGCGACACGTCCGAGACATCCTCGCAACCTGGCCGCGAACGGGCACGTGTCAATCCCCCCCCCGTTCCTCCTGGGGCTGTCCGAGTGCCACGCCTGGCAGATCGCGGCGATCCCTGGGCTCTCAGAACGACTGAGTGGAGTCCGAGCAGCGAGACGCGCAAAACACCCCGACGCATCCTCGCAGCCCGACGGACAAGTGTCATACCCCCTGGCTGCTCCTCCCTAGGGTGGCACAAGTGACACGTCTGCTGTATCGCGGTAGCCACGGGGCTTTCAAGAGCGAGTGTGTGAGTGAGTCTACATGTGCGTGCGAGTCCGAGTGTGAGGCAGTCTCAGTGTGGGTCGGAGTGTGAGTATGACTGTCCTGGGTATGGGCGTGTGTGAATGCGAGCGAGTGCGAGTGTAAGTGGGTCTGGTTGCGAGTGTGTCTGAGTGTTGCACAGCCTGGGTGTGTCTGACTAAGCACTCGGTACAGCTAAGCGCTGCATATCAACGTATATGTATGGAATCTGAGTGTGAGTGACTCGAAAAGAGGCGGGCGGATGGAGAGGAAGAAAGAAGGCGAAGCCATTGCACTAATAACAAGAGCCCCAGCCTTAGGATATGCGCAACAAGAACATATACTCAGGATCTGGGGATCACAAAATATCGGATGTCCTGGTCAGGCACTTGTTGCGTGGCGTGTCGCGGCGGCGGCGCCGGCGACACGCTGTGACCTGTGGGCTGGTGACGCTCTGAGGGGAAGGGCGCTGTGGAAAAAAAACTCGGGGCGTTGTCGCCTGGGGCTCGGCCTCGTTAGCGCGTCGTGCCGAGGCGCGGTGGGCCAGAGCTGGCGCCGCGACACGTTAAGCAAAAGGCTTTTTAACTAGACGCGTCATCAGACGTGTCGGAGCAGTAGGTTTGGGTCGTGACACCCCTCACGCGTTTGGTGGCCCCACAGTGAGCTCCACCCGAGGCCCCAATGACACAGTCCACATGCGCCCCCCCCGCACCATGTCGGCACACCCCTCACACGCTACGTGGCCCCATAGGGAGCTCCACCCAAGGCCCCAATGGCACACCCCTCGCACGTTTCGTGGCCCCATACGGAGCTCCACAGAAGGCCGCAGTGGCACAGTCCACATCCGCCCCCACGCACCATCTCGGTACACCCCTCATATGTCTCGTGGCCGAATAGGGAGATCCACCGAAGGCCCCAATGGCATACTCCACATGCGCCCCCGCACCATTTCGCCACACCCCTCACGCGTTTCGTGGCCCCGTCGGGAGCTCCACCGAAGGACCCAGTGGCCCTCGCCACTTGCGCCCCACCGTACCATTTCGGCACACCCCTCTTACGCTTCGTGGCCCCCTAGGCAGCTCCACCGAAAGCACGTTTCGTGGCCCCAAAGAGAGCTCCACCGAAAGCCCCAGTGGCAAATGCCACATGCGCCCCCCCGCACTATTTCGCCACACCACTCACTCGTTTCGTTGTCCCATTGGACGCTCAACAGAAGGCCCCAATCGCACAGTCCACATGCGCCGCCCTCGCAACATTTCGGCACACCCCGCATACGCTTCGTGGACCCATAGGGAGCTCCACCCGAGGTCCCAGTGGCACAGGCCACATGCGCCCGCCCGCACAATTTCGGCACACCCCTCGCACGCTTTGTGGCGCCTCAAGGAGCTCCACCGAAGGCCGCAGTGGCACAGTCCACATGCGCCCCCCCGCACCATCTCGGTACACCCCTCATACATTTCGTGGCCGACTGGGGAGCTCCACCGAAGGCCCCAATGGCACACTCCACATGCGCCCCCCGGCCAAATTCTGGCACATCCCTCACTCGTTTCGTGGCCCGATCGGGAGCTCCACCGAATGCTCCAGTGAGTCCACATGGGCCTCCACGCACCACTTCTGCACCCTCCTCACACGTTTCGTGTCCCCACACGGAGCTCCACCGAATGCCCGAGTGGCACAAACCACGTGCGCCTCCCCGCACCATGGAGAAGTACACTCCGCACATGGCTCGTGGGCCTATATGGAGCTCAACCGACGGCCACAGCTGGAGGGTCCACATGCGTCCCCCGCGCACCATGTCGGCACGCCCCTCGCACGTTTCGTGGCCCATAGGGAGCGCCACCGAAGATGACTCTCACAAGTGAGTCCCTCACGACTGCCGCTGGCTCGGCCCTTCGCCATGCCAAATCGAAGGTCACGCTGAGATCACGCCGAAATGAGACCTCCGCAAAATGCACGGCTCGATCTTGAACACTGTGCAATCGCTACACCCGTGGAGGGCACAACCCTTTCAAACAAATGAGATGTCGCTAGATGCTTTCCCAGATAGTTCTGGTCCTGCCTCTGCGCGTTATTCAGGGCAGCTCCTCTCTCAACACGGAGCGCTCGCCTGGATGGCAGGCCCACAGGGCAATGATTGGTCAATGGGGGGCGTGACAAGGCATGCAGGGAAGGATTTACGGGGAGGGGACTTGGACCTTGGAACGGGAAGATGTATTACAGCACAGCTGACGCATCCTCTTCTGAATCCTCTGGTCTTGCTTTTCATCCACGTCCTCCCATCCCTCCTCCTATCAGATTCCGCCTGGTGCTCTTCCTCCATTCTCCTCCCAGTTCCGCCTCCTCCTGATGCTGGTCCTCCTCCTCCTCCTTTTCCTCCGCCTCCTCCTCCTCCGCCTCCTCCTCCTCGTCTCTCTCCCTCCTCCTGTCCTGCGGCATGCGGTTCCCCCGTTTCCTCCTCACCCCTTTTCCTCCCCAGTCTGCTTCCTCACTGTATGCGTTTCGACTGTGTTGCTTCGAGACGAGTTCTATGCAGCCGATGCCTCCTGCTCATCTTCATCCTGTTTCTCTCCCACGTCCTCCTCCTCCTCCTCCTCCTCCTCCTCTCCTCCTCCTCCTCCTCCTCCTCCCCCTCCTCTCCTCACTCGTCATCCTCTCCTGCTCGCCATCCTCCTGTTGCTGCATGTCCTCCTCTTCCTCACCATCATATCCCTCTTGTTCCTCCTCCGCCCCCTCCGCATTTCCACCATCATCCTCGAAGCCATGCTCTCCTCATTCTCCTGATCCGGGTCGCCATACCCTCATCCTCCTCGTGCACGTTCGCTTGCTAGAAAGTGTTGCCTCCTGGAACCCTGGACATCAGCTGGCCAATGTTTGGGATCGAAGTAGGCGCGGGGGGGGGGGCGCTCTTTTTTTGTTGGGCACGGTGACCCGACCAGCACAACGGTTCGGCCGCTCACCGCGACCTGCTCGCAGCCTCCCGAATGGCGGTGCGGGCTCGGATGGCCTCCGAGCAGGGTAGCGGAGCGGCAGAGGCCTTTAGGTCGCCCCGCCGAGCGACCTCCAGGACCATGGTGGCCTCTCGGCGCCCAACCTGCTTTTCAGGTTCGGTGCGCGGCACTGGAGTGTTGCGCAGCGGGTGCGGCCCGCGGCGCAAGCGAGACAGCACCTGATGTCCGCTTCCAACACTCCCTGGCTTGCAGAGTGCCAACGTGCCCACGCGCGAGCTCGTGGCCATTTTCAGGCGCAGAAGCGAGCAATTCGGCCACGCGCTCTTGGAAGCCTCCACAAACCATCTCGGGTCTGTCCTGAAGGCTCCCTCTGTAAAGCTCGGGACACCGGGCACACGGGCAACCCCAAAGCGCGGGACCCCAAGAGTGCCAAGACGCCGCCCTGTCAAAGATTTTCCGAGGGCGGAGTTTCCTAGGGGGTTTCTGGTGCGAGGCCCTTGGGGAACACGGCACAGCAGCAGCGGCCACTCTGGCCGCCCACCCTACTTGGGACACAACATGCTGGACCTGCGTACACCCGGCCTCAGACGGCCTAGAGTGGATCACGATCGCCTTTTTTAGCCCCAAGATCCGCCCTCCATTTAGCCTGACCTATGCTACGATCGGACTGCGGCAGCATATCTAGATCCTCCAGCTTCCTGTGCGAAGGCGTTTGAATAGCTGGGGCATATTTGAGATTCTGCATATGGGCCAGGGCAGCTCAACGTAAACCCCCAAATCGTTGCTTGGGAGCCATCTGCCCCGAACGGATCTTGCCATGGAGCTTAGACCACGTAGCGCAAAGCCTCTTGCTCCACAGCTTCTGGTTCTTACTGTAGCACGTAGCAGTTAGACCAGGCACACATATGGGCAGTAAGGCGAGCTGCAACTGCTCCGCGGCCTGGCTCGCCTGCGGTAGCGATGGCCACACAGCTCCTCTCGCAACATATACTGCTGTTCTCCCTGCTCGTTGAAAGAAGGCTCATGAGTACGCCGCCATAGACAACTAGCCAATAAAGCGAGGAATACAATGCCCATCCCCTGCCTGAGATAGACCACTGGGGTTGAGCTCATCCCACTAAACCTCACTCCCCCTCGATATCATATAGCACAGGCGCGTGCTCATCACTGGCGGCACGCCAACAACTGACATGATGTTCCATATTCAGGCCTCCAAAAATGTGAAAATCGCCGGCTGGAGCGCTCTGGCAGAACTGGCTGGGCAGCTTCAGCGAGTCTCTCGCCTGAACGACCTCTTCATGCTGACGCTGGTACAGACGGTGTCCTACTGTGCCAGACTCCTGACACAATGGAACAAACGAACACCTAGGTAGCCAGCTTGTTCCGCTCGGCCCTCGGTCCACAGGCCTTCGCAGAAAGCCGACCTGACCATGTACTTCCCTTGGGCCGTGAGGCGACAAATCGGCTCCACGCAAAGTCTGGCCCCAGTGATCCGACCAAGGTTGGCCGCCAGGGCTCTCCCATGAAAACGCTGGACACCGCTCTCCAGCAAACTGGCTATCGCAGAAGGGGGTGGTGCACACGCGAGTATGTTCGATTTCCTCATCGTCAATCCCGTCAATTGGCGCCTCAACTCGCCATCCTATTCGTCCTAACGGCAGGTGCATCCTGCTGATGGTCTCCCGTGGTTTAGTCCAGCGGAGTCCTTCACTGTCCACCGCCCTCTACATCGCGCGCAGGGCCTTGACCGAGAGGCGCGCAAAAGCTGGGCCTCATGACAGCGATCCGCACCGCCTGGGCCCACGCGACAACTCGAGCGACCATGCTCCTCCAAAGACGGTCTCCAAGGAGCGCAATCTTCGCCCGCGTGGATACACCTGCATGCCGAAGGGCTGGAGAGACAGGAGCGCACACCGCGAGCGCTTGAGCTCTCCGCCAGTCAGGTCGACGATCGTATCTCCAAAGGTGAGGGCAGGTTTCGCCCCGCAGTGACAATCTTACCTAGTCTACCTCGATTCCTGGGAAGGGCCTTCTGATAGCGCCGAGGGATACGGTGCCTCCTAACCATGTCCTTAAACCTGTTTCGACGATTCGTGAGGTGCCCCGTTTTACTAATACTCCCCCCCAGGCGCCAGATCACACCCGAGGGGCGTCACGCGGGTGCCAACTAGTCCCGCCATGACTCCGAGGCGATCCGCGAGGTGACGAGCAGTTCCTTGATCCGAGGCAAAGGTCATCAGCTTATCAGGCGCGAGGCAAACTCCCAGCTCCTGCGTGAAGACTCGGCGCAGATCGACCGCGTCTCTGAAGGCTTTGAGCACATCACTCTGCTGGCCATAGCAACTTACAGTGTTATCGTCGACGTACGGCGACAGGTCCACGCGCGGGTTGCAATGCACGAGCCGTCAAAAGGCTGCACCACGTACTCTTTCACACATATGTCGTTGAAGCACGATCAAGCTGGCAGGCCGCTGGTCGCATGCAAGCTAGCAGTCCTGTGGTCAGATCCTAGGCGCAGGATCCGTGGGCACCTCCAGAAGTTAAGCGTGACCTCGGCAATGATGGGCTCAAGCCCCACCTCCAAAACCTCTCCCCCTCAACGTTCCTACATCAAAACGTTCGTAGTTCTTGGTGCCATCCCAGGAGAGACCAGCCGCGAAGCCCCCTTCTTCCACCTTGACTCCTTGACCACCTGGCCACAGACGCAAGCTTCCGCCGACTCCGCCGCGCTGAACGCCCATCACTTCCGAGGGCGCCGGTCCGACATGGCCGAGGCGGGGCCTCCTGAGTTTCTCCCGCAACCGAACGGGCGCAGCGCACCGGACCCCCTCTTTGGGTTCCTCGAGAGGGAAAAAACATCCAGTACAGGGCCCTAGGGTACAGCCCCAACTTCTCCGTCGTCTGAACAATACAAGCCAGGGCGTCCCACCCATCATCGGCCAGGCACGCGGACTGCCGCACATGCGCCCCGTCCAGGGTCTGATGCCCACCGCGCTCAGCCTGGCTAAGCAGCTCCTATCAAGGAACTCAACAGGTGGCGGCATAGTGGGAGCAGCCCAAAAACTCCCCAATGCATCGGCCAGCAACAAACGCGGGTCGGAAGTGAACACCCCTGGGGTTTCCCCGGCGACCGTGGGCCCCCACTTGTTCCTGAGACGGGTCAATCGACGCATCTTGCGCGCAGAGGCTGCTACGGCTTCCGCTCGCCATTGATCCCATCGCTTCCTTTCTTCCCCATCCAGTCCTTCCCTCGACTCCGAGAAGCCCTCCTCGCATTCCTCCAGGAGCTCGGCGAACTGGTCGACCCAGTCTGCAAGCCCAGCGGGGCGCACAGGCCACTTGGCCATCACCTGGCGGGCCTGCGCGACTGCGAGGTCGAGCCTGGGCGAAAAGCCTTCGGCACCACCGATGGGGTGGGAAGCAATATCGATGATATGACGCGCAACCTGGACTTCGGTATGATCGACCATCGGGCTCATCTGCACAGCTAGGCTCGCGTTCAGAAGATCGCTTGTTTTCTGCCGAAGCCAGACCCAACCAACCCAAACACGAACCTCGTCCTCCTCCTTGCGCTGAGGAGGCTGGGGCACCGGGCACAACGGACAACGAACGGCAAACCCTTGTCCCCGTTGCGCTTAAGTGGGCGCCCAGCCTAATTTCCAACTCCAGCTCCATCGCGCCCGAGAAAGCTTTCCTAGCTTCGCCCAGCACGCCCCGCGCCGTGGCAACATCATGGGCATCAGTGACGAGATTAGTCTTCTCGGCTATCGCTCCGGGCACGGTCCAGGTCAAGGGCTCTCTCGAGGGCCCGTAGGGGGGGTCCGTGGGGAGCCTCTGGTGGCTGGTGTATACCAGCTGGTGCACATGTACAGCCCCTGGCCTGAGTTGCAGCTGAAGTGGTCGATGGGGCCGTTCGGCCCAAATAGTCACGACGGTATCTTGCTCCACAAGCTTGCTGAACGCCGCCGAAGCCAAAACATGTTCGATCGTAGTGCGTTGTGTTGGCGTACGGCGTCGCGCAGCTCTCCATCGGTGGCTGTGAGATGCGCGTGCCCGCCTTGCGCGGCATGCCTGACATCTCCAAGCGCGCGATACCGAAATTCCGATCAGCGCCGAATAAGGCGAGGTGCCGCCCCTCCATCACCTGCCCAGCCTTGCAGAGAATATTGATGTCCCTCTGGCCCAACCCCATCCCCAGTGCACATGTACGCACCTACAAGAAGTGGTGGCCAGCCTGGGCCAAAGAAATCCGATATGAACCTTGCGAATGGCCACACCAGCCAACGACTGTCCATGCCCGCAAGGCCTGGCAGGCGGGCACAGCACATTGCGACCCATACTCTTAGCGGTGCTAACTCGGACAGCCAGTCTCTCCTCAGCCAGGGCCTCCGCGGCAGCTAACCTCTTCTCGAGTGCGCCCCAGCTGTTCTCATTTTAACATTCGAACTCATGCGCAACCGAAACACCCTGAGCGGGGGCGGCGGAGACAGGCGGGCGGCCTACACCATGGGCTGAAATCTTGAAGCCCGTGTAGCGTGGGGCAAGTGCCACCTGCACTGCCTCCTACTCCTCACCCTGCAGGTCACGCAACCTGGCGGCGTGGCACGATGCCTGCCGACACTAGTGGCGCGCAGGTGCTGCAAAAGAAAAAAGGCGGCAATCAGTTCTCGGTAAGTGTGGCCCGGCGGCCATCGCCGCGTCAGACTTACATCAAAAACCCTCTGCACTGGCCCGCGGATCGCGAAACACCGCCTTCCACAATGCAGACCACCGCTGCCAGCACCATCGAGCGATACTCCATGATCACAGCTGCAACGTTCGAGGGCGTTTGACCTTGGCGGAGAGGAGTGTCCAAGATCGCCCTCTTGTCCCACTCGTGCTTCTCCCAGAACTGTTCAGCATCGGCCATGTTAGCGAAAGCATCGTCGAGGTCGGTGTCCATGGGCACGGGCACGCGCGCGCGCCGTTGGTCTCCTGCGCCACCTGACGCCGAAGATGCCGCGCTGGCATCAGGCCCCCTACCACCAGGATGAGGCACCGCCCTTGCCTTCGCGGCATGCGCGCGGAAGAGAGTGGTGAACTCTCTGAAAGCCTCCGTCCCGAACACGGCCTGGATGGGCTCTTCCCCGTCCAGCAGCTCCTTCGGCACGCCATAATCATCCAGCACAGGCCCATCATCACCACCTCCAAGCGGAAGAGCAGCCACCAGCTGCTTCTGCAGCGCGTCACGCTCAACCTCCACAGCAATCTTCTCGGCGCCCAGATCAGCGCGATCCTTCTGCATCTGCGCCACAACCTTGTCGTGCTCAACCAGCTCGTCCTTGAGCTTCGTGGGCCTGGCTCGTGCACAAGTAAGCCTGTGCCCCGCATTGCTATGCTGCGCGAGGCCAGGCTTCTTACTCTCGATCCGAAGGCGCGCATCCCCGAGCTGCTGCCCCAGTAACTCCCTGGCGGACGCCATGCTCTCCCCCTTGCAAGCGTTGGTGGCCGCCTCGAGCTCGCTCGCCTCTGCTCGCAGCGGGCCCTCGGCTGGCTCGTCGGCAGCCTGTCCGCCCCCCTCGGCCGCGTGCGTTCGAAGTGGCGAAGCGGTGAGCTGCTCGAGCCTCTTGGCGAGCTCGGCCGACTGCTTATCCGTGCGCGCCTTCCGACTGGATCCTGCAATTGTCACCCCGCTTGGATCCGGCACCGCGCTCGGCCGCCGTTGTCGCCGCCGCCGCCGCCGCCAGCAGTCTGACCCCCGAAAGCCATGGCCTCCTGCACCACCGAGGGCGGCGCCTTGGCTCCGCAGCGGCAGCGCAAGCGGCAGGCCCCGTTCGACGTGAGCCCGCGCTGCTGGCAGCACCAGAACTGCTGCTTGGGTCCGCGGACCACGTCTCCATCCATGGATACCACTGCGCGAGGCGCGAACTTGCGGGAGGGCGCTACACTAAAGCTGAAACCAACCCCAGAACTGCGCGGAGGGCGTGCGCTACACTAAAGCTGAAACCAACAAACGGCACGCGACAGCGACTGTCGCTCTGAATCCTGCCGCGGCAAGCCCAGAACCGCCTGGGCCAGGACGGCCGGGGGAGGCGCTCGGCCTCACAGACGGCCTCACAACATGTCATGCACACGCGCACACACGTTCTGGCGCCGCGCAGCGACATGGCGGAGAAGGCCGACAAGCAAGACGCATGCGCGCGGACAGGAATCACACACAAACACACACACACACACACACACACACACACACACACACACACACACACACACACACACGCACACACACACACACACACACACACGCACACGCATCGTGACAGCCCGAATCCGCACCACAAGCTCCCAAAACGCGGTTCTCTCTCCCCCCCCCCCCGCAAACGCACCGACTGGAAAACGCAACGCTGGGCCGTTCTGGCACAGGCATCCTTTGATTTGCGCATGCGATCGCCAAATTGGAGCGGCTGGGCGGCTGGGCGCTGGCGAGCCAGATTGGCTCGGAGCCGCCCCTCGCTTCTCACGGCGGCGCTGCGATGGCTCCTGGCGACAAGCCTCGTGGCCGCGCTCCTTCTTCTCAACGGTGGACGCGCAGCCACTGACAGTGGAAGAAGAATCCTTGAAACTTCAAATCGAGCAAGCATTGTGGAAAGCATTGGGAAGAAACCGCCTCGGGCGCCGGCTAGGCTAGCGGTGGTGGACCCCCACGCGGCGCTGCGGCTCCTGAAGCTCGCCGCGCCGCAGCAGAAGCAGCTTCTGGGAAGGCCCCGTCAACCGACCCCACCGTCGCCAGTTCGGCCACAAAGAGTGAGCTCCAGCAGCTGGCCGAGCTCAGCGCCAAGGTCGGCGACGCTTCTCTCGCCGCGGCCCCAGAGAAGGTTGCCCAGATGGAACGCGCGTCCATGCCCCCGCAGCAGAAGGCGGATGCGGCGTTCAAGGAGGTCCAGCGGCTGGAGAAGAAGCTGGACCGCGACATGGACCAGGTACACAACCTCGAGAGGAAGCTGGCCCAGCAGCGTTCCGACCTCGAGAGCACATTGCGGGAGCTCGAGCGCTATGATGAGAAAAATATGACGGCCATCTCTGAGCTGCGCCTCTCACTGTCGCCTCAAGCTGTCGGCCAACGGTCTGCTGCTGCGGTGGAGGCACCTGCGCTGCGACTTCAGGACGCGTTTGAAGGTACATTGTCCTAAAGCGTCCTCGACGATGGTGACATGTGCGGCCTCGGGGAGCTTCAGGAGTTGTCCGAGGCTGGCCACAAGGAGGCGCAGGCGAGGAAGCAGCAACTGTCGGAGCAGACCACCAGCCTCACCACCAACCTGTTCGGAGCTGTCCAGGCCCAGAGCGTCGAGCTCAAGAAGGGCCATCAGGAGCGGATGCAGCGTCTGGAGAAGAAGTGGAAGACGGAAGCGGACCGCGAACCTGAAGCTGGCGCGGGAGCTGCAGATGCCTCCCAGACGGCAGGAGCGCCGGCCGTTGCAGGCGAAGGCAAGGCCGCCCCGCTAGAGCCCGCCCACGCCGCCGCCCCGCCCCGCCAGCCAAGCCTGCGGAGATCGTTCGTGCGCAGGCTCGTGAGGCAGGATCTCGGGCGACCCCCAAGACGGCCCCAGTCGTGGCCCTAGCGGCCAAGGCGCCCGCGGGGGTCACCCTTCTCTCACCCTAGACTCCCAGTAATATTTGGAGCTCCTGACATTATGAGGCCTGCCTGGGCCTCCTTTGGCCAGGTAACGAACATACTTGCCTGTGGAAAACGCTTTGCAACGAACGCAATCACAAACGATGCCCCCGTCCGGGCAAGCAAACCCCACACAGTTGTGCTCCATCATCAGCAGCAGCAGCATCATCATCATCATGATCATCATGATCATCATGATCATCATGATCATCATGATCATGATCATGATCATGATCATGATCATGATCATCATCATCATCATCATCATCATCATCATCATCATCATCAGCAGCAGCATCAGCATCAGCATCATCATCATCAAAATAATCATCATCAGCATCATTTTCCCTTACCTTCGTTGTCGTCCTGTCCTCCTTTTTCTCCTCCTCCTCCTCCTCCTCCTCCTCCTGCTCCTCCTCCTGCTCGCGCGAGGGCCGCTCAGGCTGCGCTGCTGGCGGCTCGGGCAGCCCAGTCCCCAAAGTTGACCAGCCGCTTCTGGACCGCATCCTCCGCCTCGCGGCAGCAGACGATGAAGGAGAGGGAGGAGGAGAGGGAGGAGAGGGAGGAGACCTGCGTAGGAGAGTTCAAGATCCAGCCTCGTCTACTGGCTAAAGAACTCTAAGCCAGAACATTCGGCATCGCGAGACATCGGGGAGGGAGGGGGAAGAGAGGGAGGAACTGGAGCAGCATGATGAGAACGGCATGGGGGGCCACCTGCCAGCAGTCACCGATTCTTGGCCCAACCAGCCTGAGCTCACATGGACTCGCATGACGCCTTCGCGGCGATGATCGGCCGATTTTCCACCACCACTACCATTGGTAGGAGAGCGAGGAGGAGGAGGAGGAGGAGGAGGAGGAGGAGGAGGAGGAAGGAAAGGAGGAGGAGGAGGAGGAGGAGCAGGAGGACCTCCTCATCCTCCCTTCTCCCCCGTCCTACATATGGCAATGGTGGTGGACAATTGGCACATCATTCGCGGCGAAGCCGGGGGGGCGCACCCCAGGGCCCAGGATGGGCCCGGCAAGGACCGGTACATCCGCCACCGTGCCAGCGTCGCGCTGGGGTGTGCCAAAATACCATGTCTGCTATATTCCGCAGGTTTGCTACCACGTGGCGCACCGAGCAAGAAGCGGGCGTGCTTTTCTGGCCACGGCGAGCCTCGGCCACGAATAGGTTCCCCCTCGGACTAGACCCAAGGAGCAGCCCGGAAACGGGAGACCCTCCTGAGCCCAAAGCGATCCTTCCTTCAGCGCCCTGACTGGAGCATGTCTCTGCTGTGCTTCCAAGGCCCCCTCCCCTCCACAGCGTTGCGTTGCATGCACCATTCGAGCCCCTTACCCAGGTTTTGCTCTCAGGCACCGCTTCCGACCTCCAGACAGCTCCAAGACGATCCAACACTCTTGTGAAACGGCTGCAAGATCCCTCAAGACAATTGTTGAACAAAAAACAAAACACAAAAAAAGGCCTGGCGAACCTCCGAATGCTCCCACATTGGCCAAGACGCCCCAAAACGTCTCAAAAAAACGCCTAACGATACCCCCAGCGAGGCCCAAAGAGGCGAAATTCATTGAACAACCAGAGGAGCAAATGCTTTGATGTTCCTGCATCTGTTTGGCACAAGATCGCGGGCCGACAACGATGTTTTGATTAAAAACGTGATTCCTCTGAGGTCTTGACCTGTTCCTGGAGAAAGCTTTTCGTCCTAACATGTTGTTGCTGCTCTTGTTGACGGTTTTCTCAGGAAGCCCAGAACTCGGCAAAACCTTCCGGTGCGCTTGGTTCAGCAGGGGGGCCCAGAAGAAGCTGCCGACATTCCCACAATCGGCCTCAAGACAGCCACCAAACGGCCGAAGAACTCCCCAACGACAGCCCAACCTTAGCCCGGGAGGGCGCTAAGACGGCCCATGACTCGCTAAGACGGCCCCAAGATGGTACAATTGAGCCTGTCTGGAGGGCTCGGTAGAACCATGGGGTCCAAGACGGCCCGAGCACCACGAAAGGCTGGCAAAAAATCCCAGAGGGCCACGAAGAGGCCCTGGAGAAACCTTCATGGTGCCTGCAGGAGGGAGGATTGACGACAGGGAGGGGGAGTCAGAAGAGGAATGAGAAGTGGAGAGGAGAACGTTGCTGCAGACAAGCATTGGGCGTTCAAGACCCGCGCCACCCCAGATGGGGCGCTAAAGTTGGGGGGCGCGCAGACATGGATTAGCGATCCATGGATTTGGCGCGCGGTCGCCAAATCCATGTGTTGGTGGAGGTGCCCTCCCCAAAATGCGGCCGGTGTCGCTTCGCTCGGCGGCGGAAATCCGCGATTCCCCATGGAAACGAGACCCGTCGCTAATCCACGCCCCCTTGATCCATGGTTGCGATCGCCTGACAGGGAGAGTGAGGACAGGGAGGAATGAGACATGAAGAGTCTGAAGAGGAAAGAGCGATGCTGCAGACAAGCATTGGGCGTTCAAGACCCGCGCCACCCCAGATGGGGCACTAAAGAGGAGCAGGCCTCAATCTTACCCCGCTTCCCGCTGCGCTCCTGCTCCGGCACTGTGGCGGGGCTCGCGGCGGCCAGGCTGCTGCTGTGCATGGCCGACGCCGAAGCCCCTCCAAATTTCCCAATTTCCAGATCATGTGAAACCTCATCCTCCACACCCTCCCTCCTCCCCCTCATCCTTCCCGTGCTCCTCCTCCACCTCCTCCTCCACCTCCTCCTCCTCCCCCTCGTCCTTCGCGCCCCCCCCTCCTCCTCCGCCTCATTCTTCACCTCCTCCCTCCTCCCCCTCACCCTCACCCTCCTCCCTCCCCCTCCTCTTCCTCCTCCTCCTCGTCCTTCTCCTCCTTCCTCCTCCTCCACAATTACTCAATATGAGAACTACTCTCCCTCTTTCCCTGATGACGTCTTGGGAAATTCGCCCCCCCCCCCCCCCCCATTGTTTCACACCCCTGGAGTTGGGTTTTCGCCTGCAATTTTTTCCCAAAATGCTGCTCTCGCTGAGGCGCCGGCCTCATTTTCGGGCCCCGCTCGTTCCGAATCGTGCTCCCGCTGCAGCGTTGGCATCATTTCCGCCAGCACCTGGGCTGCACGCCCGAGCCGGCGCCCGGGCCAGCGCTCGGGCCGGGTCCGGAGCCGGTTCCGGCCGGCGCCGGAAAATCGAGTTCCGACTTGAATCGCCGCGGCGGTTCCTAACCATTTAGGCATGATATAAGCATATATATCATGTATATAAGCATATTATAAGCAACTTATAAGCAAATTATAACTGCATATCCTCGGTTATATCATCGTATCCTCGACGACGCAAGGTGCAACCATTTAGCTCTTTTAGTTACCACATAGCACACATATAAGCATTTACTAAAGTGCTTAGGCTATCTTGCTAACTTGAATACGGAGGATATCTAAGGTGGTTACGATATTCAGCTAACCTGTTTAGCGGTTGTGAAACCTCGATTAGCTAAACTCGGAAACTCAGTTTAGCTAAACACTTTAGCTTCTTCGTAAACGCGGTTTCGGTGATCGCGATGTTGGGGTTCGGCATCGCACTAAGACGAGGCGGGACATGATGAGGGCGGGGGGGGATCATGAGAAGGGGGATGCCATGGCCCCGATCTGGCCCCACGATAGTCACAAGTCGGCGTGCGGACTTGCGATTTTCGGTTGAGGAGTAGCAGGAGGAGGAGGGGGAAAAGGGGAGGACCAACATGAGGATGAGGAGGTGGAGGACGAGGAGGAGGAGAAACAAGAGGAGGAAGAGGAGGGGCCTCTTTGGGCACTATGGGACCCAGTTGGGCTGCGGGCCTTTGTGGATCACCCTCGGGGTTACTCGTTGGCCCTCATGGCGTCTTGAGTAGTATCCAAAGCCCCCCCCCCGAGAGGGCCCCATGAGGGCTCGCAGCGATATCATCGCTCGTGGGGGGCTCTGTGCTGGATGGTGAAGGGGCCTCCCGATGCACCCCCCTAAGAAGGCCCCTGGAACCTCCTTCCGTAGCCATTTAGTGCTCAAGCTTCGAGGTATCTCGATTATCTCACGTGCGGAATATATGGCGTCGGGCGGGTTCAAGGCGGCCTTGGAGACTGCCATCCCGTGGATCAACGGTCGGCTCGCGAGCTTCGCCGCGCAGGCTGAGTGCCAGCAGAAGAAAGCCAAGAGCGAGGAGCTGGTCAACTACTTGCTCCAACACGGGCTCGCCACCAAAGAGAGGATGAAACCCAAACATGTGGCGGCGTCGAGTCGGAACAGGTACGGCAACGGCGTCGACCCCGTCGATGTGCACCTGTTGCTGGCCAGGATTATCGAGCAGGGCTTCGTCAAGAGCAGGCTGGACAGCCCCACTTGCTTCCAGCTGGGCCCACACGACTCGGATGAGATCAAATTCAACGTGGATATGGCGTCGAATTCAGACGGCATGCTGGCGCCTGTGTCTCGCGAAGACATACGCGCGGTGTCGGTCACGTGCACTCACACCAACTTCGGCTTGAACGCTGTCAACGCCGAGGCGCTCTGCGACATCGCCGACCTGGAGCACCTGTGCAGGGACGGCAAGCTGGCGCGCGAGAAGGTGATCGCCATCAACCCCTCGATCAAGGAATTCCTCGACGAGGGCATCGAGTGGGTGATGATTCGGAATGAGATCCTCCACGGGTGCCCTGGCCTCCCCGAGTTCCTGCAAGATGCAGGCAACTCAGGGCACCAGACGGAGCGGACCTTGACGAAGATGCAGCTCCTGATGGAGATTCACGCGAAGGGTGGTCGGAACCTCAAGAAGAAGGGCGAGTTCGACTGGCCTGGAGTGGTCGCGAACATCGAGTCGGGAAAGCCACACCTGAAGGGGCAGATCAAGGACCTCACCAAGTTCGTCGAGAACTGGTCTGGGGGGCATGAGCAGGCGCCGCTGCTCAATGAGTTGGACATCTGGTCGAAGCTGATGAGGACCAAAGTTGATGTCCCGAGCTCGGTGTTCAAGATCTTGGGTACCGTGGAGTTCGCGAGCGCACCCGACGTCATCATCGCGATGGTGAAGAGCGCAGTGTGCAGCCCTGAGAACTATGTGAAGAACGGCGTGTCCACCCTACTGACCAGCTGGGACGTCCAGAACCTGGTCGGCAAGAACAAGAACAAGTGCTTGGAGTTTTCTGAGATCGTCAGGAAGGCGAAGCAGTTTCTTGATGGCCTCAACGATTTGACGCCGAGCCCGAATGCCACGGACAAGAACAGGCTCATTGGCGACCTCCAGGTCCGCGGCATGATGATGCTATTGGGGAAAAAGGGTAAAGGCAGGAAGACCTACGATGATCTCAACCAGATCGTGTGCGAATTCCTCGGCGACGTCTACCTGCGCTTCCCTGGGAGCGACCAGAAGGAGGTCCCGTTCGACGTCGAGCCAGATATGCAGCAGAAGGGGCAAGCGTCGTCGGCGTCGGGGCCAGTGGGATTCAAAGTCTTCACTCGCGACGGCGACGTCTCCCAGCAGACACTCGTCCAGCACGGGCTCGTGGCCAAGGCCGTGGTCGAGCGCAAGGTGCCGCCGTTCTTCGGCGGCCCGTGGACCATCGTGAGGTTCGAGGGCTCCCGCGCCATCCTCGAGCCAGAACCTGGGGATGATGACGCCAAGAAGCGGGCGACGAGCAAGAAGGCCGACCAGCTCAAGGTGCCGACGGGCCAACTGCTGGACGAGTACCAGGTACCTCGGGCTACCTTGAGAAGCATGAGGGGATGCATGAAGATACTGAGGGGGATGGGGGAGGAGGAGGAGGAGGAGGAGGAGGAGGAGGAGGAGGAGGAGGAGGAGGAGGAGGAAGATGATGAGGAGGAGGAGGAGGGGGATGAGGAGGATAAGGATACTGATACGAGCGAGGAAGAGGGCAGGGGGAGGATGAGGATGGGGTTGGATGATATGACGACGATTACGATGACGATGGCGACGATGATGATGCTGCTGCTGATGACGACGACGACGACGACGACGACGACGACGACGACGACGACGTAGAGATGATGATCACGATGGTGATGTGATGCTGGTATGGTGGTGATGATGGCTGTGGCGGTGGTAATGCTGATGCTGCGGATGGCGATGGTGACTACGATGGCGCTGGTGATGCTGATGTTGCTGCTGCTGGTGATGTTGAGGATGATGATGCTGATGATGATGAGGAAGACGAGGACGACGACGCTGATGAGGATGCGGAGGATGATGCGGAAGGCGAGGAGGGGGAATCTGAGGAGGAGGAGGAGGAGGAGGAGGAGGAGGGGGAGGAGGAGGAGGAGGAGGAGGAGGAGGAGGAGGAGGAGGAGGAGAGGCGGGGGGCTGCCCTCCCCGCAGAGGTCATGAAGCGCTGGACGCACCTCTCCGTGACGGTCGGCCCTGACGAGGCCTCCGCCCTGGAGCTTCGGGCCCTGAGCCCCTCCCTCCCTCCCTCCCACCCTCCCTCCTCCCTCTTCCCTCTCCCTCTTCCCTCTTCCCTCCCCCCTTTCCACCCTCCCTCCTCCCACCCTCCCTGCCCCCTCTTCCCTCTCCACCACCACCGCCACCACCGCCACCACAACCACAACCACACACGCACGCACGCACGCACGCACGCACGCACGCACGCGCACCACCACCCACTACGCACGCGCGCGCGGAGCCACAAGTCCGCTACGACACGCGTCCGCGGATAGAGAAAATCAGCGCCATGGTAAGGGGTGGGAGGGAGGGGTAGGACGTCAGATATGACGCGAGCGCACCTAGCTTGCCCGACCCCCTCGTCTACCTCCCTCGTAGCTTCTTTGGAACCCCGCCGCAGGACCACCAAGATGTCCTGACCGAGGGGTGCAAAGCATCGGTGCGGGACACGGTGATGACCGCGTACCGCATCACGAGCCCTGCCGTGGACCTCACCATCAAGTACGCCACGTCGCCGACGGGCAAGACCGAGGTCCAGGAGGTGGCGTGCAACAGACCATATGAGCCTGGCCAGTTGATCATCGTGCCCTTGAGCATCAATGTCGGGGCATGCTCCACAGACAAGGTCCCCGAGGGCGCCGTCATCGTGGATGGTGTCG
The DNA here is from genome assembly GCA_963575745.1 of Prorocentrum cordatum. Lineage (NCBI taxonomy): Eukaryota > Dinophyceae > Prorocentrales > Prorocentraceae > Prorocentrum > Prorocentrum cordatum. The sequence continues at coordinate 61,704 of CAUYUJ010000688.1, forward strand.
GGGCCCCGTCGGGCACGGCCGTGTACCTCACCAAGTGCTGCCAGCTCCCCGTGGGCGACAAGAAGGCGTTCGTGGTGCCGTACTGGTGCATCCCTGAGGCCGAGGATGATGACAGTGCGCCGCTCGCTGTCGGCAAGCTGAAGCTCGACCTCGCGTGCACTCCCAACGCCCGTGGCATGGGCGGTTGCAGTCGCAACGTGCTGATCCCCGTGCTGCACAACACGACGAAGCTGAAGAAGGGCACGGTGCTCGCACGTCCGTCTCACTGCTCGCCCGATGTGCCCCTGAGCGGCGCCAACAAGAGGCCGCGCGAGTAGGTGCTCGACGTTGTCGAGTCGCCCGAGAGAGGATGGGAATGGACGATGATGACGATAACGATGACGATGACGATGACAATGACGATGATGATGATGATGATGATGATGATGATGATGATGATGATGATGATTATGATGATGATTATGCTGTTGATGATGATGATGGTGATGATGATGATGATGATGATCAGCGCAAGCGCATTAACTCGGCATGGCATTCCCATCCCCACGCGGGCTCCAGCAGCGACGCCCTCTCTGCGGGGCTCGCTGCTTTCCGCTGCAGGCGCGAGGCATCTCGCTCTGCCCTTGGCGCCCGCGGCGAAGGCGCTGGCAGCCAACGTTGTTGCTGGGCGGAGGGCGCCCGTGCTGCCAGCGCACTAGCTCTCGCAGAAATCCTCGCCGTTCATCTCCTCCTCCTCCTCCTTCTCCTCCTCCTCATCCCCCTCCTCCTCCAGTCAGGGCCGCGACGTCCAGTGGGAGGGGGGCGAAGCCGTCGGCCCACCTTGTGCAGGGCGCGTGATGGCGCAGATGTCGAGGCAAATCCAGCTGCGGCATGGCCCTCCCGACCCCTCCCGAAAGATGGCTTTTTTCATTGAGTTCCGGCTAACTTTGGAGTTCGGGGCGGGGGGGCCAGAGGAGGCTGGAGGTCGGATGGAGGGCGCACAAGGACCAACGCAGAAGGTCACAGCCAGACAATACGGCATGGCATAGCGCAGCATTGCATAACATTTGCAAAACAAAAGCGAGGTCCGAATCAACAAACAATACGCCACAACACGAACCAGACAGTGCGCAATTGCATAGCTTAGCATAGCATGGTGGCGAACGCCATAGCATTGCATAGCATAGCGCATCGCAGGTCACGTCGGAAATCAACGTAAACAGAACAACGGCGCATGCCATAGCATAGCATAGCATAACAAAGCCTCCACCATCGCATAGACATTTAGGCTCAAGCCGCTTGGCGAGTTTTGGCGTGTATTTGTATCTAACCTCCCAGTGCTACTCATCATGCCCTTGACCGTTCAGGAGGGCTATGTGCTCATCGGAGATGCCGAGGACCCCCAGCCCGCCAACTCGTGGGTTACGCGCGTGCACGAGGCTGATGGTAAGAAATGGATTTCCTGCGACCGTTCGAACGCAGCCTTCAAGAGGCTGCTGGACAACAATTTCGAGATGCTTGAGCTCTGCCAGAGACGCCGCCTGGAGACCACAGAACAAATGATGGATGAGGCCGAAGCAAAGGCCGCTCGCGAGGGCGACCACCTGGCAGATCATGCTCCCGATTCCCAATGTGCGAAGAGGGCCAAGAAGGAAAGGATCGATGGAATCGCAGGCGCCCTGGTCTGAACGTGGGCCACACCTCCCAGCCCAATCAGCACCCCCTTCAGCGCCTGCGATTTCATCGGCGTTTCCTTCTTTCAGGGTTCTGCTCTATCAAGGTCCAGGACGCCCTGGGCCAGGACCACTGCATGACTGTGCAGACCTCCGCCTACCTACGCTCGAAACTATCGGTCGAACTGAAGGCCGAACACATCCAGGTGCTGAGGAAGACCCCGAGCCATGAAACTGTTCGCGACCCAGGGTTCGTTCCAGTGATTCGAGAGAAAAACGTCACCTACTTGCCGTACAGGTGTTCCCTCAAGACCACCTGGATCGATCCGCTGAGTGGGACCCCCAGGACGAAAACCCAGTGCATCAGGGCCCCGACCAACGAGCAGATGCAGGAGAAGGCAGACAAGGTCGCGCCAGTGCTCCAAGCTCACTACAACAGCCACAATGTGCAGGACCTCTAGTGAACGCACGTGCGGACTCATGTGTACATATCGCCCCTCGGCTGCGCCAGTGTGCAATTTTGTTGTTCGATATAGTAGCACGTGCCGCTGCACGCGCATGTGGGAAGGGGTATGCACGCATACTCCTTAGCGCTCCGCTCGGCCTCACCTAGATATGATGTGCTCAAGCTTGGCAAGACATCCGCGCACTGGCGCTAGAACCTATACGCACCTCACTCTAGCGGTCTAGGCGAAAATGTGTGTACGGCATGTGTCTGCTGCTCGGGTCGAGTCCAGCCGTGGCGCCAAGGAGGCGTGGGGGGGGTCCCGCCTGAGGCAGACCCGAGACCCCAACCGTGCCGATGAGGGGGCATGACGAGGCGGAAGGGGGGTCGCGGGGAAGCAATGAAAGGATCGGAGATGATGCGATCTTGGGATCCCTTGGAGGTCCTCGTTGGCGCATGCGGGTCTCGAAAAACATACGGGAGCCATCATGGGGGTCCCCGAACTCAACCCTGAGAGCATCTAGGAAGGTGTGAGCTCGACCCCCAGGGGGGTCGAGCGCATTTGAGCTCGACCCCCAGGGGAGTCGAGCGCATTTGAGCTCGACCCCCAGGGGAGTCGAGCGCATCTGATCAGGTGAGCTCGACCCCCAGGGGAGGCGAGCGCAATTGAGCTCGACCCCCAGGGGAGTCGAGCTCAATTGTGCTCGACCCCCAGGGGCGTCGAGCGCATCTGAGCAGATGCGCTCACCTCTCCTGGGGGTCGAGCTCAATTGCGCTCGACTCCCCTGGGGGTCGAGCTCAATTGTGCTCGACTCCCCTGGGGGTCGAGCTCACCTGATCAGATGCGCTCGACTCCCCTGGGGGTCGAGCTCAAATGCGCTCGACTCCCCTGGGGGTCGAGCTCAATTGCGCTCGACTCCCCTGGGGGTCGAGCTCACACTCCCTCTACTCCCCCTGCGGTGTCCAGCTCGAGCATCCTTGGATGCTCCCCGAAGCCCCCCCCACACACATCAGTACGGAACACTGGGGGTTGTTTGGGGGAGATGGGACATGTGCAGGGAGAGGGATGATGCTGATTATGATGATGATGATGATGATGATGATGATGATGATGATGATGATGATGATGACGATGATGATGCTGAGGAGGAGGAGGTGGTGGATGATGAGGAAGAGTAGGAGGAGGAGGAGGATATGGAGGAGGAGGAGGAGAATGATGAGGATGAGGATGATGCTGATGAGGATGATGATGATGAGGAGGAGGAGGCGGAGGATGAGGCGGAGGAGGATGATGAGGAGGAGGGGGAGGAGGAGGGGGAGCATGAGAAGGGGGAGTACGAGGAGGAGGAGGAGGCGGAGGAGGTGGATGATGAGGGTCATTATGTTTAAGATAATGACGGTTGGCGTTGGGCCTCTTCACATACCCTAAGGACGCCCGTTAACAAACATGTATCGCCCCCATGGGCTTCCACCCTTACCAAGCATATGTGCCATGAACCATGCGTCATTACAGCTTCGACTTGGGCGCCCAAGGGGCTTGCATCCTTACCGAGACTCATTGCATCCACAAGCAACAGCAAGGCGCGCTAGCATCCTCGCCATCAAATCATCACCACCATCACCCGTAGCCGTTTTTGGCTGCCAAGGTCTCGTCGTTTGGCTTGCTTCGCCCCAGACTCGTGCTCTTGCGACCCGATGGCGTCGCCGTCGGTGGCCGCAGCCCTCGTGCAGATGGTGCGCCAACGGGTGACCTTCATCAACGCCCAAGTGGCCGCTGGGATCCCCAAGGCGAGCTTGCTGCAAGACCAAGCGCACGCCCTGCAGGTAGCCGTGAAGGCCACCGCGAACGTCTCTGTGGAGGTGGCCACAGAAGTGTCCCAGGAGGTCGCCGCGGGTCCGTGGACCGAGGATCAGAAGGTGATGTTGGCGTCTGCCCTCGCCAACGCCATCGAGACGAACAAAGTTGGCAGGAACAGCGGAGTTGTGCGTGTTCAGCAGAAGTGCGATCACATTCACATGTTCCTCACCGCCAACGACTGGGACGTCATCCAGAACCCCGACATCACTGTGCCGCCCAAGCTGCAGGTGATTGCTCAGAGGCTGTACCGCGTCGGGCTTGTGTGCCCAGGCAACGGCTTGCTCAAGCGCGCATTCGGGATCATCTTGATCGTCGGCGTCCCCGCAGGCACGACGATGAGCGCCAACGAGATGAGGGGCCACATGGGCACGATCCGCTCCCTTGTCAAGGGGTTGGACAGCTCGACGAGGTGGCCCTTCGACCACCAGAAATGTTACCCTGCTACTCCAGCGGGCCTGCCGCAAGCCGTGCTCGACTTCGCGTACGTTAACGGGCCCGCAGTGGAGCCCCCCGCCGAGATCACCAAGCAGCTCCTTGACATGCACGACGAGAACCTCGGGTACCGTGACTCTCACAATTCCCTCAGGAGGTGCCATGCCGTCGGCCACGCTGAAGGCCAGATCGTTCCCGCCCTTTCCCGCGTGAGCAGGGGTTCGGCGCCCTTCGGGGGTTCGGCGCCCCAGCACGGCATGGACGTGGAGGGCATGATGAATGCATTCATGCAGTTCGGGAGGATGTTCCAGTCGATGCAGGGCGGTAACACACACACGCACACGCTTAACGAGGCGAACCTGACTATGCTGAACACGGCGGCGCCGAAGGGGGCAGCGCGCAGGAGGGATAGTAGCCCTGGCACCCTCAGCGCTGACACGCTCCCGCTTGGGCGCGACACCTCGCCTGCGTCGCTCGTCGACTCCCAGGGCAGCCAGCAGACGAGCGCTCCTGTGACCACCTCGGAGGCAGCCTCACCAATGCCAATCGCTGGGGCAACAACAATCGTCGCATGCCAGGCCGCCCCGATGCCGCCTGAGGCTCCACCCGCGCCTCTCCCCGACGCCTCTGCGGGGGGCGGCCAGCAGGCTGCGCCAGGGCTGGTGCATGCCATGGCTCAGGCAGCGAAGGCAGTTGGGAGCCACCTCGCCCCGAAGGATGCGGCGCCCACGGCTGGCCGCGGGCGTGGGGGTGGACGCGGCCGCGGCCGCGGCCGAGGCACGGTCGGCGCCGCGGCCGCGGGCGCCTCGGGCAAACCAGGCGTGGCGAAGGCCGCGGCCTCGGTGAAGCAGACCCCCAAGGCCGCTAAGAAGCTGAGCGCCAACGTAGGCAAGATCACGAAAGGCAAGGTCACGGTTGATATCTCCGATATCCTTCTGAAATCGTCGATGGCTGGGCGGAGCCGCAACGTTTTTGCCAGCTGGGCCTACGGCCTGGCTAAGTCCAGGGCAACCCAGCAAGGCGTCAAAGGGAATGCCATCACAGAGATGGCAAAGGAAGCCTACCGCGTAGCCTCCGAGGCTTGGGGGCGGCTGAGTGCAGAGTAGATCAGCTGTCATACCTCCCTCATCTCTCCTGCCTCCTCCTGAAGAATCCTCACTCCTCCCCCTTCTCCATCTGTCCCCTTCTCAAATATCACCATCTTTCCTGTTCCTCCCTCCCCCCTCCCTCCTCATCCTCCTCCTCGGAGGCGGCTGTTTGCAACGACAGCTTAGCAACGTACAGCTCTTAAGAGACTCGGTGCATCCGAGGCCGATAGCGTGCACATGTATATGCATTGGGGTTTGGCATCTGCGCGCATGTGGGGACGGCGCCAACTATTGTCGTGCACGCTCTTACGGATGCTCGATGATAAAATCATCATCCAGGTCCTCCTCCTCATGCCCTGGGGCCCGTCGCCAGAGGGGGTGCCCGCCCACGGCCAGCCCTCGAGACCCCGAGCGAACCGAGGATGAGGAGAAAGATGAGGGGCAGGAGGATGGGGAGGAGGGTGCAAACTATGCGGTGCAAGCTGAGGGGTGCAGGCTACGTGGTGCAGGCTAGCTCGTGCCATATGTGGTGCAATCTACGTGGAGCCTATGTGGTGTAGCCTATGTGGTGCAATCTATGTGGCGCAGCCTATGTGGTGCAATCTACGGGGAGAGATCTGGATGCGGACAGGCAAACCAAGTTTACAAACCAAACTTAAGCCAAACCAAGTTTACAAAACAAACTTGCTAGATCGGGGCGCAATATATGCGGTGCAAGCTGGGGTGCAATGCACGGGGCGCGGGTCAGATGGTGCAGTGTGTGTGCTGCTTTACCAGCAAGGTCCACGGCACCTGCGCGGGAGGACCGTCTCGTCCCGTCCGTAGCCATTCCAGGCTCAAGCAGGGCAGCCATGCCCGACACCAAGAGGCCAAAACTTAGCACGTTCGGCAAGCGTTCGCACGTAACCCAGTCTGCCCTGGCCGATCTGTTGCGCCAGGTGAATGCTGAAGGTTTGCCCCCATGCTTCAGCGCCTCCACCCAGAGGAGGCATCGAAATAAGATCGCGACGCAGGGGTCCAGCTTCGGCCCGCTCCTGCAACGCCACACCTTTGAAATAGAAGATGGTGAACCCGTGCACGCATGGCTGCAACATCCGCTTGCGTTCATCGAGTGCGCGTGCAAAGTCTCGTCATCATTCAAGAGCATGTTTCTTGAGACGGTGCGCCGATCCTCTGGCCGAATTAGCGTCATCGTCTACTCGGACGAAGTGGTGCCAGGGAACGTGCTCTCGGACAGGAACCTTCGGAAGGTCCAGGCCATATATTGGTCGCTTAAGGAGATCGGATTCCCTGGGCTATCCAATGAGCTGTGCTGGAATACGATATGCTGTGTTCGAAGCTCCGAGTGCGACAGGGTATCGGCGGGGCTCTCGGCCATGATGAAGCGCTGCCTCCAGCTGTTCATGGGCTCCCCTGGTGCACCTGACTTGCGCCACGGCGTGGCGCTCATGATCGACGGCGCCCCCGTCCTCGTTCACGGCGACGTGAAGATCATGATACAGGACGAGAGGGCCCACAAGTACGTGACAGAGTGCAAGGGCGCCACGGGCATCAAGCCCTGCTTCCTGTGCGCTAACATTGTGGATAGGCGTTCGAATCTGCTTCCAGATCCAACTGGCTTTCACGTGCCAGTGGACGAGATCGACGTGTCAAAATTCATGCTTCACACACGGGAGTCGATACGCGAGATACAGCTGCACCTACGGCATCTCAAGGCGACCACCACCAAGGGCGAGCTCGAGAAGGCCGAGACCTTGATGGGTTTTGCTTACAACGAGGACGGCCTGTTGCAAGATGACCATTTGGCAATAGATCTAGCTGTCATAGGCGCTTGGGACTGGATGCACTGCTACGTCGTGGGCGGGCTCTGGCAGCGGGAGGTGACCGAGTTCACCACTCGCCTGAAGGACCGCAACATGGGCCCCAAGCAGATCCACCAGTTCCTCAAGGGGTGGGAGTGGCCGAGGGGGAATGCCAGCGGCAGTGAGTGTTTCCACGCTGGCCACCTGAGCGGGAACGCGTCTCAATCAATCAGCTTGGCGCCAGCCCTCGAGCAGTACGTGAAGGACCACGTGGTGCCAACTGGCGTCTGCCTAGCAGAGGCCGAATGCTGCCGCGCCCTCTGCCGCGTTCTCGGAATGTTGTCGATCGTGAATAGCGGTCTGGTTTCCCCGACCGACCTGGGGGTGGCCATAGTGGAGCACCTTGGCCGCCACAGGGCCGTATATGGGTTGTCCCTCTTTAAACCGAAGGACCACTGGATATTGCATCTCCCCCGCCAATTGTTGAACCACGGGATGTTGCTGTCCTGCTTCTTGATGGAGCGCAAACACTGAGTAGCTAAAACTATGATCGCTCCTCGCAGGAACACGGTCGGTTACGAGTTTGGGTTGATGGCTGAGATTACAGTTCAGCACCTTTTCGATTTGGAGAAGCACTTGCTGTTCAATGCAGATATGCTCGCGCCGCATCCCCCCAGCCAGAAGCTGCGAAGGGCAATCGAGAGCGTGTTTAACTTAGATTGTGCAGCTGAGGTTCTGACCTCGCGCTCCGTGCATTGCGGAGGGCGGGCAGTGTTGATGAGCGACGTGGTCGCTCTGCACCACGAGGGCGGCATTCGGTTCGGGCAGGTGTGTTTCCACGCCAGCGTGGACGGAGTGCTCTTCACGTGCTTGTCTCTGTGGCAGACGACGTCGTTCGACGATGGCCATGCCAGGTGCATTGTGCGTGAGGCCCCTGACATGTTTCACACACGTTTCATTATCGAGCCTTGCCTGTACTCACGTGCTGCAGTGGGGTGCGAGAGCACCGTGATTTTCGCCCCTAAGCTCAGGCAGAGGGCAGCACCTCCTTAGGGAGATGGATTGGGCGATGGGGGCACGAGGAGAAGAAGGAGGGTGAGGAGGAGGAGGAGGAGGAGGAGGAGGAGGAGGAGGAGGAGGGGGAGGAGGAGGAGGAGGAGGAGGAGGAGGAGGAGGAGGAAGGAGAAGGGGAGGACGGAGGAGACGACGACGACGACGACGGCGACGACGACGACGACGAGGGATGAGGATAAGGATGAGGATAGGAGATATCAAGCAGGCGAGGTCTCTCTCTCACTTTCTCTTGGCGCGAGGGCGCCGCGAGCTGCAGGCCGTGCACTGGCTGGCGCGCGAGGGGGTCCTCCTTCTCCTCCGCCTCCTCCTCCTCATCCTCCTCCTCCTCCTCCTCCTCCTCCTCCTCCGCCCTCCTCCTCCTCCTTCTCCTCCTCTCTCCTTCTCCTCCTCCCTCCTCCTCCTCCTCCTCCTCCTCCTCTCCTCCTCCTCCTCCTCCCCTCCTCCTCCTCCTCCTCCTCTCCTCCTCCCTCCTCCTCCTCCTCTCTCCTCCTCCTCCTCCTCCTCCTCTCCTCCTCCTCCTCCTCCTCCTCCTCCTCTCTCCTCTCCTCCTCCTCCTCCTCCTCCTCCTCCTCCTCCTCCTCCTCCTTCCTCCTCCTCCTCCTCCTCCTCCTCCCCTCCTCCTCCTCCTCCTCCTCCTCTCCTCCTCCTCCTCCTCCTCCTCCTCCTCCTCCTCCTCCTCCTCCTCCTCCTCCTCCTCCTCCTCCTCCTCCTCCTCCTCCTCCTCCTCCTCCTCCTCCTCTCCTCCTCCTCCTCCTCCTCCTCCTCCTCCTCCTCCTCCTCCTCCCTCCTCCTCCTCCTCCTCCTCCTCCTCCTCCTCCTCCTCCTCCTCCTCCTCCTCCTCCTCCCCAGGATGTCTATGGAGAGGCTCGCCATTGTTTTCCAACGCCATGTTTGACTGGAAACCCTTGCCCTCGAGAAATCCCCTCCTTCCCCCTTGCCACTCCGCCCCCCCTCCTCCTTATTCCCTGGGCTTGTGCCATTTCCGCGCCCCCTTGCTATTGAGGGCGCCTTGCTGGGGTAGCGTTTCGCGAATTGTGGACGGCCCGAACGGTTTCCGATGTGGCCCCGAGACGGGTCCCCAAGACGGTGCGAGTGACGTCACCTGGCTCTTTCACTCCTGCCCTTCGGCGCCCGCAGAAGTCGATTTCCGTTCTCCCTGGACTCAATCCGCTATGCTCGCCCTCTCGTCCAAGGCCGCCTCCCCCCCCTCCGCTTCTTCGGTTTTCGAAATCCCAAGATGAAAACCATGATTCGCCATCTTGAAATTTGCTGTTTGGGGTCTGGCGAAACAGTTTACGGTAAGCGCTAAAGTGTTTACGAGCGGAGGGCTAAACACTTTAGGCGTTTAGGATACAGTGTTTACGGAAGCGCGGTAAACTGTTTAGTATCCTCCCCACGGAACCTCCCGTAAACAGTTTCGCTAAACACACCCTAACCTCCTGTAACCACCCTAAACGCTTAGCAAACAGGGCGGCGATTCAAGGAGGCGGCGCCGAAAAAAGGCCGTTCTAATACACATTTTTCTTTTGAAAATGCTGCTTCCGGTGCCCGGGAGGCCTCCTGATACCAGGCCGGCGCCCGAGCCGGCGCCCGGGCTGGACGCCCGAGCCGGCGCCCGCGCCGGCGCCCAGGCCGGGTCCGAAGCCGGGACCGGCCGGCGCCGGGGAAGCCTTCCTCGGAGTTAGGTTTTCGCCTGCAATGTTTTCCTAAATGCTGCTCTCGCTGAGGCGCCGGCCTCATTTTCGGGCCCCGCTCGTTCCGAATCGTGCTCTCGCTGCAGCGCTGGCTTCATTTCAGTGCTTCCGCTCGTTCCGAATCGTGCTCTCGCTGCAGCGCTGGCTTCATTTCCGCGCTTCCGCTCGTTTCGACTCGTGCTCCCGCTGCAGCGCTGGCGTCATTTCCCGTGCCATGCCACGGCATGCAATGCAATGCTAGGTTGATGCTACGCTTCGCGGTGCTCTTCTACGCCATGCCATGCCGTGCACTACAATGCATCGCGTACCCTTTCGGGATCATCGCCCTGCTTAACATCCGACTGTGCGAGTAGAGAGGGGATCTGCGCCACGGTAAGGGATGGGAGGGAGGGGTAGAATGTCAGATATGACGCGAGCGCACCTAGCTTGCCTCCTCCCCCTCCCCCTCCTCCTCCACCTCCTACTCCTCCTCGTCCTCCTCCTCCTCCTCCTCCTCCATCTCCTCCATCTCCTCCTCCTCCTCCTCCTCCTCCTCCTCCTCCTCCACCTCCACCTCCTCCTCCTACCCCAGTTCTGAATCGGGAAAGGACGAGCAGAACCGAAAGGTTGGTCGGGAGAAAGCCCGTTCCTGGCCACAAGAGCCCGCCACAACGCCGCCACTGAATTCATGGCGGAAGGCTGGCCTCGACGTCTCTCTCCTCAAAACGCCCGGCAGGGCGGGCGGCCACGACTGCCCCGAGGCGGCCCGAGGGCCTTCCCTGACAGCACCATGCGCCCCTCGGCGGCGAGGACGACGACGAGGAGGGCGACAACGACGATGACGACGAGGGTGACGACGCTGAGGACAACGACGAGGAGTGCGACAACGACGACGACGAAAACGACGAGGGTGACGACAACGAAGACGACGACTAGGAGGCGACAAAGACGACGACAAAGAGGGCGACGACGAATCTTACGACAATGAAGGCATCCACGATGCCGTCGACGACGACGCCAGGCGCGCCCTCGGACCCCCCCCCCTGTAGAGCCCTAGGAGTCTGCAGGGAACCATCAGAGAAGCCCCTGGGAGGCCACGACAACATCTGACGCACCATCCTGGTAGGGCCAGGGTGGCCTCTGGCTGACCCCCAGGCGGCCTTCGGGTCGCCCTGGACAGCACCCCGACGGTTCAGCCAGAATGACGCCTCCCACAGCCCAAGGTGGCACGAAGACGGCCCGAGATCAACCCAAGACAAGCGCCTTCTGGAGCTTGCAATTGCTCCGTTCGGCAGAAAGGGGGGGCAATACGGCGAGCTCCTTCTTACACTCCCTCAAGAACCATGTAAATCCACAGCGAGTGCGTCTGATTGCCTCCATGTCCACGTGCTCAGCGCGACATGTTCTATACTGAGGTGAGGGCGCATCGATGCGAAGCACATGTCTGGACGCGTGCAAGCGCGGTGTCACCCACCGATGCCGCCATGTTGCGCGGTGAACGCGTACAGCAACGACCACGCAGCCGAGCAGCCGTACCACGTCGACCTCCCAAGACCTTCAGTCGAAGGCTCCTGATGTGGCAACGCCGATCTTTCCATTTGGCGGCCTGGCTGCATTCACGGCAGGGCAGGCAGTGCAAGTCCCCCGCGGGGAAGGAGCGGTGGCAGGCCGATGCGGCGGGCTCCCCCCCCCCCCGTGGCCCAGCAGACGAGGCGAGGCCACGTGGAGGGCGCACACCAAGAAGGGCAACGATGGCTGACCGACCGCCCACAAAGACCCTGGTGGCGAGGGCACCGTGGCCCTCTCTGACAGATAACTCAGAACTCGGTGTCGGAATTCCGAGGCTGGAGACATTGCAGCGACGTGGGCATTCTCGGAGAAACGCCGGCCCAGGTCGGCGCCAACCCGCGCCAGCTTGGGCCAAGCCGGAGACCTGGGCCGGCGCCACGAAGTAGCTGCGAAAATCGGGCCAGCGCAGACAAAGAAAGGGGGGCCCACGTGGCTCCCCAAGCCCGGATCAGCCAGAAGGAACGGACTAGAAGGGGCTGGACACACGTCCTTGCAGACCATGCGCTTCCCCAAACATCCATCGTCGCGTATTTTTTGCAACGTGGCTCCACGGTCTGGATTCATTCTGGGGGACCGGCTTTTTCATCCTGTGTCGTTTCGTTGACGGTCCCAGGGCCCAGTTAGGAGGGCCCCAAGGGACAGCACAATCCGAAAATAACCAAAAAGTCAGCCCCGATACTTCTCGGTGGCAAGAGCTGAGAACTAGTGCCCACGACTCGTTTAGGAGGCAACTTCTGGGAGGTAAGACTAAATACGATTCAGAGCTACCAAGACGGAGCAACCAACACTACGCCCAGGATCGAACCGATTGAGACGGAACGATGCGAAACTCAATGGGACCAGGCCCGAGTAGGGCGGGGCTCGGCCACAGATATGCCAGCGCCAATGCTTAATGTCACCCCCCAGGAGATGCATCCCAATCTCGGCGACAGTGCGAGGAAGAGATTGATTAGATCCACCGCCTGGGGAACCTGCGTCCTGAGACACCAGCGAGCGATCAACATGGATACACATATTTACACAACATGTTCGTGCTTGTGTATGCAAATCAATGTGTGTCGGAGGCCGCGTCTGGAAAGGAAGCCTCTGGCCTCACATTCCAAGATAAATTTCTGCGTCTGGGAAATAGCCCAATCCATATCCATGTCCATATCCACCCCCTGCCGAGGTCCCCACCAACGCTCGACCCCCCACACGGTGGTTTGGGATAAATCCCTCAGAGATCCGCCGCCGTGTGTTTTCAATGCGGGCCCGCCAAAGTCTCGACACCTCCCCAGGGACTGGATCTTCGCCCTGCGCCGTTCTTTGACGGTCCTTGGGCCCGGCGAGGGCCTCGAAAGGCTGAGAACGGCAAACAACCTCCTTCGACACCCGAAATGGGTAAGGAACGAATGGGTACGATGCCCAGCAACAAACGCTGTCCCGAACCGACAGACGCCGCTGCTGGGCGGCCTTCGCTCTCAAAAGGATCACGTCCGCGAAAACACCGACAGCGAGTCCGACTCAAAACGGACAGAAACGGCTGTCGGCAATCGCAGGCACTCGTTCCACACCCCGTACCCGTTCTTGCCCTCGCCCGCACGTCCATTCCCTGTGCATTTGCCGGCGTCGCGCACTGAATCTTCCCACGAGGATCCAGGATGCTTATCGATCGATGCCCCTCGCCCAACAAAAAAACAATGCACACGTCCGAGCGATGCCAGGCATTCCGACCGTGCAAAACCGACGCCTCGATGTTTTGAACAACTACGTTTGATCTCTGGGCCCCCGCCTCGCAGGCAGCCACCCGGCACACGGCGCCCACCCCTCGGGAGAGACGACGCCGACGCCGACGCCCACGCCAACGCCGACGACGACGACGCGCCGACGCCGACGTCGACCCGACGCCGGCGCCACGGCGCCTCGAAGGCGGCCTCCTCTGCCGTGCGCGGCGAGGCGGCGCCCGGGCCGAGGTCGGAGGCCCGGAGTCGCACAACCCGGCGGCTCGAGCACGGGGCCTGAACTTGGCTGCCCCGATGCGCAGCACGCGAGATCGGCGCGGGGGGTACCAGTGGGATACTGCGTGCTTTCCAGTGGATGCCAGCGTGAGCTATATCTGGCCTGAGGAAGAGGAGCAGGAGCAGGACGAGCAGGAGGGGGAGGAGGAGGAGGAGGAGGAGGAGGAGGAGGAGGAGGAGGAGGAGGAGGAGGAGGAGGAGGAGGAGGCAAATTTTAAATTCACGCGGTCTGGCGCTTTAAGGAAAGGGGCGGGGGGAGAAGGGAGCAGGGGAGATGGGGGAGAAGGGGGGAGCAGGAGGAGGAGGAGGAGCAGGAGGTGGAGGAGGAGCTCACGTGTGCCACACATGCTCCCAGTGGCTCAGGGGGGCTTGGGGCGATTCATTAAGAGGGGCTTAACAGCTCTGCTGAGCGGGCGCAGCCAACTTTGCCTGGATCGTCCGCTCATCCCCTGAGCCACTCGGGGTGTGATCCGCTCACCCACTGAGCTGGGCTAGGCCAGATAGAACCAACCCACCTAGGCATCCACTCACATAAAAAGCAACAACAACATACCGGCACAACCTAAACTTGCGCCGGTCCGCGCGGATTTCTTGGATCTGCGCTGGAACCCCCTCCCTGGCGCGCGGAGCGCGCCAGGGGCGGCGCCGGGGGGGCCCAGCGCGGATCAAAGAAATCCGCGCGGAGCACCACAAGTTTATGTTTATGACGTTTTTTTCGTTTCCGAGTATAGCCAACCCACCTAGGCATCCACTCATAAACCCCCAACCACCTCAGTTGGCCCCCCCCGCGCCAATTCTCATGGCTGGTGAGCAGCTGCGGGCCTCCGATGTCGTGTTCGGCGCCCAGGCTGCCGTGCCCGGCGTCGCTGGACCGTCGTGTTGCCGGCGGGCTGCCTGGGCGCCAGGGAGGGGGCAAAGGCTATGAGCTAGGACCCAAAACCACCCGCGACGCCAAAACACATCTGGACTGGAAATTTTTGTCCATTTCCGGACTCCAGAGAACCGTCAAAAACGACTCGGGTTGCAAAAACCGGCCCTGCATGGGGGAAGGGTCAGGACTTCCGGGGACAGCGTACTGAAAACATCAAGGCATCGCCTGTTTGGGGAGGCAAGTCCTGAAGGTCTTCGTAAGAGCGATTGGGGGCTCTGAGGCCCGATTGGGGGGCCATCATCTAGCCAGACGAGGCCACATTAAGCCCGGGATTAAACCCGAATCAAGCGTGGGCCAAGCGGGATCAAGCCGGCTGACGAGGGATTGTGCCGGATTGAAGGCCTGTCGGCCACGGATACACCAGCGCCGATGCTGAATGTTACCTCCAAGGAGGAATTGAACCCTCAGGGGTTCAAAGGGCATACAGCGTTGGAGACTGCCAGAAAGGGCACAGATTCGGTCAGCCTCCGATCGAGAGGTCAGGTAGGGTCGCATCCGGCATCGCCTCGGGCCGCACAGTCGCGGAGTCTGAGCCGAATGGAATGGGCCGCGCCAGGATGCATAGCCGAGTCGTGCCACTATCAAGCTTCATTGGAGCGCCAGAGTATCGCAAGCGAACCGGATCGGGCCGGCTGAAATGGATATCAAATTGAAACGGGCCCCAGGGTACCCCTGACCCTGTACCCAGAGATCCTACGTATCCCCCTAGCCCTTTGGGCTAAAACGGTAAGGTGGTCTAACGAGTTCTTTCTCTCCTCTTCCAAAAACCTCTTCCCTTCCGGGAGGTTTACCCCCCCTCGTTCCTAAGGCTTTTGGGGGGTTCGCGACGCGATAGGGCGCCCAGAATGGCCAAAGATGGCTCCGAGAGGGCCTCCGATGCTCCAAGATGGCCTCCTAGATGGCTCAAAATGGCCGATGATGGTTAGAGGTAGCTTCCGACACGCACCCACGAGGCTGGACGAGGGCGACAGGACGGTTCTCACAGTCCTCTCGGAGTCCAACCCCCCAAGAAGCCACAATCCTTCTAAAACCTACGGACAATCAAGGATGTTTGACTTCTCGCTGTTTCGCTTCCGATGCGTTTCGAGGGGCAGGGAAGGGGTGGGGAGGGAGGGGGGGGCACAATCGCTCTCCCCACCCCAGTTGATAGATGGCCTCCAAGATGGCCCTCCAGGGCCCCTAAGGGACCCCCCAAGAGGGCTCTAAGTTAGCCCCAAGACAGCCCCAAGGGAGCCCCAAGACCCCCAAAAGAGCCCCAAGATGGCTCCAACAGGCGATTTGAGGGCCACGTCCTCGTCTTCGATTTCCTCCTCCTCCTCCTCCTTCACCTCGTCCTCCTCCTCTTCGTCCTCGTCCTCGTCCTTGCCCTCATCGTTTTCCGTGTCCTGTTCCTTTTCCTCGTCGTCGTCTTCCTCCTCCTCCTCCTCCTCCTACTCCTCCTCCTACTCCTCCTCCTACTCCTTTCTCTCGGGCTTCCACGCGGGCCCCAGGGATTGCTCGAAGAGGCTTTCCAAGGCCACCCCCTTGCACCTTGAGATTTCTCTGTTCGCCCAAGTTGCCCGCTCTGTTTCTGTCTCGTCGCCCCCTTTCCCGTCGACGCTCATTGGCAGGGCTTATAAGTGGACCGCTGGGGGTTCCCGAAACGTGGGGAAATGAAAAACTCAAGACGGAGGTTGATTGCCAATGTATTACTTATGGAAGCCCTCGCCGGGCCGCGGGACCGTCAAACAACGACTCGGGCTGAAGAGCTGTTTCCCAGGAGTTGCTGGGGGAGCCTGAGCACACTTGTGGCCTGGGGCTCCTTTGGAAATCCATGACAGGTGGCGCCAGGTTTAGCATCCTTAGGTGGGTCACTAAACTTCGCATGTTTCGCGCTGCGCGAAGCGCCGTTCTGCTCGTGCAGCCGCGAGGCCCCCTGAAGAAAGGCAACCATCTGGTCCAGCCCGCGCAGCGTGGTTGGCTTCGCGTTTCGGCGGGCGGCCAAAACGTCTGAACATGGCATCCCGCGTGTCAACCGGCAAGACAAAAACCGGAAGCCTCGCCTCCATGACGGCCCAGAGGGCCCAAGAGGGCCTCCAAGATGCCTCAAAGACGGCCGAGATGGCCCCGAGAGAGGGCCTTCGGAGTCGGGATCAAGACATCTGGACATGGCGACCTGCCATGGGCAAGTTGAAGCCGAAAACGCAGCTTGTTGATGATGATGACGACGATTATGCTTATACTGATGATGGTGATGTCGATGCCAATGGTGCTGATGATGATGATGCTGCTGATGATGATGATGATGGTGATGATGATGATAACGATGACGATGACGATGACGATGAAGATAAAGATAAAGATGAAGATGAAGATGAAGATGATGATGATGATGATGATGATGATGATGATGATGATGATAATGATGATGATGATGATGATGATGCTGATAATGATGATGATAATGATAATGATGATGATGATGATGATGATGATGATGATGATGATGATGATGATGATTATGATGATGATGATCATGATGATGATGATCATGATGACCTCCTGCTTTTGCTTCCGCCGCCTTCCGCCAAAAGGACCGCAAAGACCCTCCACCACTGCACCACCGCCGGCTTGAGCAGGCCTTTCGCAAGCGTCCTCCGAGCGAGGCCCGGGGCCTTTTTCTGGAGAGCCCCGCACAAGAATGGACTTTTTACGTCGGCGGCTGGGCAGAGCCACTGCGCTGCCAGGAAACGGGGCTGCCGTCAAGCGAATCGTACCACCATGCAAGACGGGAGGAGAAGACAATGAAGCGACGGCCGAAGAGGAGGAGGAAGCAGGCCGGTGCTGCGCAGAGGACCAGGTCGTTCCCAGGGGCACGTGGCGCGGCCGTCACCAGCACGAAAGTAGACATGTGGAGCACATGGTCCCCCAAAATGTATTGTATTAGATTGGTTCTGTTCACGCGCGGTGAGCTTCGCGATTGCGTTCCTGGCTCTCCCCGATGCCCTCGTGGCCCGTTGTCTTGCTTAATTACCTGGTGCCTTCCCTGCACCACACGCACGTTCGCCCAATGCCCTCAAAGCCCCCTCTAAGGGCCTCTTGAGCTCCATCGCTGCGACGCGGGGCCGCTGCGACACAGCGCCATCACGACACGCCACCGCGCGGCTCCGACACGACATCCTGGCAATCCAACGTTCCGGTGCCCGGACACGTGCCAAGAATGGGCTCCCTGCGTGCCCAAAACGGAGCCCGTACTGTGCCCGGAATGGATCCCTGAATGGGCCGGCCGCGTGCCCAACAATGTGCCCAACAGACATTCCTGTTGTGCAAAAGAAAAACAGCTCGGAGCCCAAATGTGTGCCCGATTTGAAAGCGGGCGAACGGTGAGGAACATCGTCGCATCCAGACAAACTTCTGGGCACAACGCAACTCCAAAACCTTTCTGGGCACCACCTCGGGCACTTCTGGGCACGGCGCCAATCTCTTGGCGCACCGTTGGGACCCGCGTCCTTTGGCGCAGGACCTCCTGGGGTGGACCGACGGCGGCCGCGCCGGGAAGCGCGCCAGGGCTCCCGATCGGGCATGGACTCAAGGCCCCGAGCCCAACGACACGGATCATCTAAGCAACGACACGAGTCAGCGTGGACAGCACCGCGCATCCCCAGGGTCGCGGCAGAGTCCCTGGGGGCAACGATACAGTTTAGCGCAGCTGTTTTCCGATATCACAGCTGCGCGTGACGTCTGACGCGCGAGGGTGCGCGCCCTCACGCAGCACAATTTCTCTTCGCGCGCACTCACAGCGTGCGTCGTGACAAGAGGAATGATGGGGCACTGATGACTTCTGGGCACGCCCATTCAGGGGCTTGGGCCCACCCTACTCTGAGCACGTGCACAGATGCAACGCGGTAGAGCTGGAAGGATCCCCCACACCGCCGGATGCGGAGGAATGGTGCCGCCCTGTGCGCAGAAGAGAAGGCCTGCGCTCTGCACGCGCCAGGGGGAACCCCTGGCAAGCATGTTACGTTCGGGCGCCGGCGGCCGCGGGCAAGAGAGCGTGCTCCGCTTTCTAAATCGCCCGGCTCGCCTTGCCTGGCCCAGTCCTCCCCGTCCGTCTTTGCATACTCGTCGGCCTCCTGCGCCTCCTGCTCCTACGTTTTTGACGTTACGCAAACATGAGGCGGGGTCAGTTGCGATATGTGAGGATGCAAAAAAGACATATCGCCGACCCAGGCGCGATATAACTAACAAACACATTAGGCCGCGGACGGGTGCAACAAAAAGGAGATGCAAAGAGAGAAGGCAAATATTAGTGACCCTCAAGGGCGGGAGGGACCCAGTCCGCGGCGACGGGTGAGGCCAGGTACCACACAACAAAAAATACCTGTTAGGCAAACAAGAGAAACAGAGAAGGGCACAACTATGCTTGCCAGCTCCTCCGCCCCCCTCCTGCTCCTCCCGCCTCGCGTGTCGCGCCGCCCTGCTCGACGTGCTCCTGCTGCTGCCCCCACGCCCATTCCCGTTGGCGTGTCGACCCTTGCCTTCTCTCGGCCGCTTTCTCCTCCCCAGCCCGCGCCCCCGTCGCCCCTGCCCCCCCCCTCCAAGGCACGCACGGGCGAGAGGGGGACGCATGGGGCGTACAAGCGGGAGGAGGACGCAGGGCATTGAGGCAGGGACGGGCGGGAGGCCTGTTTGGGCTGTCCTCCTCCCCTCCCCCCCCTGGGATGGGGGAAGAATGGGGGAGGAGGTCGACGACCACCGCGGCGAGGGTGAGGCGAAGAGGGCAGCGGAGCAGGCGAGCGGGCGCGGCAGCATAGGTGCAGGGCCGGCAAAAAAGGGGCGAGGCTCCAGAGGGGAATCATCGTATTCTCTGCAAGCAAGCAACACATGTCTCAAAATGAATGGAACAGAACACTCGGTGCATTGAAGCAACACTTCTCCCTTCAAAAGATGGTCATGAGTGAGGTGACTGACCTATGCGGAGTCTAGTCAATACGAAGTAAGAGCCCGCCTTGCGAGTTCTGGATCGACCGGACGAGCTCCATGAACTTGACGAAGCAGAGGCTCCCGCAGGCGGGGTCAACTACCTCCAGGTGCTGCGCGAGGCTCCTCTGAGTGGGGGGGCGCTGGGGGGCGGGAAGACGGGACAGAGCGGCAGCAACATGGGGAGTACAGGAAGGGGAGAGCAATTAAGGCGACGAGGAGGAGGAGGATGAGTAGGAGGAGGAGGAGGAGGAGGAGGAGGAAGAGGAGGAGGAGGAACGGCGGCGGCAGCAGGAGGAGGATGCCCTCGCCCAAGAACCGTTTAGCTCTCGAATGGGTTGGTAGGATGTGACTTTGAGCGCTGCAGGTGCTAAGGTCTACCCCCCTGGGCTCTGCAATGTTCTGAGGTCTTCGTTCAAGACGACTGAGGACGTCACCCTTGGGTGTTCCAGCCCAATCCATCACCACCTCCTTCCCCTGCTCGTCGGCGACTGCTGGGGAAGCAAACACGGACCTTTGTGACCACGGCTGCGAGAGCACTGGCAGATCCAACAGGGCACACCTGGACGCATGAGGATGTGCAGCGATTGCGGTATCAGTGCTGTGTGGGCGAGACCTGTGGCGAATGGATACCCACTACCAGCGCGCTTAGATATACGTTGAACCCATATCTGCAAACAGAAACGCCTGGAATCCATCGCGTTCGAGAGAATAGTCAGGTGAGCCATGAAGAGGATACCCACTGCGCATCAGTCTCATAGCTCATAGCCTAAAAGCTGTCCTGGCACTACATTGGCTGAATCCTCGAGGGAGATGTCACCACTCCACAATGTGGTAGCACCAGTCCCTGGAAGGAATCGGTGGGCTGGGGAAGGATTTTGTCTCCGCCAGATGAGAAAGGGCAACACCTGGCCGACGAGGATCACCCCCCATTGTGATGCCGGCCGCCGCCCCCTGCCGCTGCCGCCCTTTTTTGCAGACCACCTCCCGCGATCGGGCTTCCACCTCCTATCCTCAAGCTGCGGACGAACGACCGACGAGGAGGACGAGGGAGGGAGGGGAAGGGGGGGAGGGGGGGAGGAGCGGGGAGGGGAGTAGGAGGGAGCAGGGAGGGGGTAGGGACGACGAGGATGGGGAGCAGGGGGGGGGCGGCGAAGGGCGCGGCGGGGCGCAGGAGCAGGACGCGGGCAGGACGCAGGCCGAGCGGGGAAAGGGAGCCGTGGAGGGTGAGGGAGAGGTGGTGAAGGATGGAAGAAAGACGCAAGCGGGGAGAGGGCACAGGAGGGAAGGAAGGATGGAGGATGTGCACGAACGGAGGTAGGTGCGGCGTCTGCCGCGGGGTTTTACGCTGCGGGTGCTCCTGCCGTGCAAGAAAGGGGAAAAGGAAAGAGGAGCGAGGGGGGAGAACCCGGAGGGTGGAATGGGAGGAGGACAACAAGCAGGGTGAAGAGGGAGAGGCGTACGAGGACAAGTTCGTGGACGCGGGAAGAGGCAGAGGAGTTGCGGCGTCCAATGGTAGAGGAGGACGCGAGGAGGAGGTGGATGGGGGGACGGGGAAGGGGAGAGAGAAGCAGGATGGGTGATAGATGGTGAAGGATGAAGGAAGGAGGACACAGGAGGGAGTGAGGGATGGAGGTTGCGGTGCTGTGGCGCTGTCCACTTCTACGTCCCGAGTCGCTTGGGAGCCCGAAGGCGGCGGAACACTTCCAAGGACCGCTTCCCTCGATCCGTCCTCGGGTCACTTTTGGTTAAACCCAAAAAAAAAGACCAGCTGAAAGGGGGTCGTGCCATAGATTCGGGGCAATTGTATTGCGGCCCAGAATGCGTTGCACGCCCCAAATCTGTTGCAGCCCACAAATGTATTGCGCCAGATCTATTGCACCACCCCTTTGTAGCTGGACCCCCTTTTTCGGTCAAGCACATCACTGCGGATGGGCGCAGACGGCGGAGACGCCGACGAGGATTCGGGCCACCGAACGACGATCCAGGGCTGGCCCAGTCTGGGTCGGGCCCTGTTTGGCGCGCTGCATGAGCGGCCGCATGATACCTGGTCACCGATGATCTGAGGTAGCCCCGCTGCCGTGAGTTCTTCAATACGAGGTCTCCGAAAGTCTCGACCCATTTCCCAAGACCGGCCCCCGAGAATTTTTGTTGACGGTCCCGGGGCCCAGCGAGGGCCCCTAGAGGGCTACACGTTGGATCTATGGTGTTGTTTCGACCCCTCGACACGGTGCACAGCTCAGGTCGTCGGCGACCCGGGGCCCACAACGCGTGGCCGTCCGCGCGGAGACCCCTGGGCTGGGGGGGCGGCCGCCCCCGCGCGGGCCTCTGCGACAGCCGCAGGCCCAGCCGCAGGCCGACTGCGTGCTCGGCCTGTGCTCCGTTGCGCTCGAGGGTGCTCCCGCCGCCGCCGGCTTCGTCGGCGCTGTCGTCGTCGTCGTCGTCGTCTTCGTCGTTGCCGCCGTCGGCCTCGTCGGCGCCGTCGGGGGCAACTGCGTCGTCGTCGTCGTCGATGTCGTCGTCGCCGCCGCCGCCGCCGCCGTCGTCGTCGCCGCCGTCGTCGTCGTCGTCGTCGTCGACTTTGTCGCCGCCGTCTTCGTCGCCGGTGTGCCACGCAACGAGGAGGGCCCGCCGTTGAAGCAGGGGGATGATTCGGGCATCCAAGTTCGCGGATCTTGTGCGCTCGAAATAGGTCGTGCATGTCGTCCTACAGGCGGGCTTTCGAAGAAAAGTAAGGCATAACCAAAAAATATTGTAACATAGTGAAAAATAAAACGAAATTCGCCCCCAGACTATTGATTGACTATTTTTGAATAGTCCTCCTGCAGAAGGACATGCCCGACGTAACGCTCGAGGGCGCGCTCGCGGGCACGGCCACCCGCGGCTGCGGAGCTCCTGGGCCAGAGCGCCTTGAGACGCGGAGCGCGCTGATCGTCGCGCCCCCCCGCAGCCGACCTGGGTCTGCGAGCCGCGAGCTACAGGCCACAGCCCGCGAGCCTCGAACCCCGCGAGTCCCGAGGCCCTCGTGGACGACGCCCACGACTCCCCTCCAGAGACGGAGAGCCGCAGGCGTCTCCCGGGGCGAGGCCTGGCCAGAACTTCGGAGGGGAATCTGGCCGCAGCGACGAGGGCGCCCGCGGAGTTCCAATAGAGGAGGCCCGAAGGCAGCAAGGAACCTCCGACCTCGATCCAGGATCCGGAAAAAGGGGGGCAGGTTTCGGGGATCGGGGCTCGGGGTTCGTCGAGGGTCCAGACATGGGCTGTCTTGATCTTCTCCATGCGCAGTCCCCGGAAGTCTCGACCCATTCTTCAGGGCGGGCTCTTCACCTCGACTCGTTCTTTGATGGTCCCGAGGCCTGGCGAAGGCACCCAGAGGCTGAAAACGACAAAACATTTTTTTACCAGCGCAGAGAAGTCGTCCCGCGGCTAAGGAAAAGGGGAAGAAGCAGAAAGGGGGGAGAGGGGAAGGAGGAGAAGCAGCAGCAACAGCAAGCACAAAACTTCGAAGCACATTTCGCCCACCGATATTTGAAACCCGATCAGCGAACTTAGAGTGTTGACCGTCCACCGATTTTCCCCGCCCACGGCCCGCGCCGCCGCTGCTGTCGCCGCCGTCGGTGTCGTCATCGTCTTCGGCGTCGGCGTCGCCGTCGCGGTCGCCGTCGTCACCGTCGCCGAGGCCGTCGCCGTCGCCGACGTCGTCGTCGGGGGCAACTGCGGCGTCGTTGTCGTCGTCGTCGTTTTAGTTGTCGTCGCCGTCGTCGTCGTCGTCGCTGTCGTCGTCGACGTCGTCGTTTTCGTTATCGTCGTCTTCGCCGTCGTTGTCTACGACGACGTCTTCTTCTTCTTGAGCACGCGAGAGCTGCCCGGGCGACGGCGTGGCCTGCTCGTGGCTCATCTCGCCGTCGGCGCTGTGTCGGTCGAACGCGTCCCGGAGGCGGCGGACCTCCGCTCTCAGGGGCGGGCGGGGAGGGGGAGGTCAGGAGACAGCTGCGAGGTCTTCGAAGGAGCGGCGAGGCGCTTTTACTGCGCCTCAGTAAAGTGGCATGGAGCTGGGAAGACTGATGGAGCCCAGGATGAAGCCGAAGTAACGCGAGGTTCCAGGGATGTAAGTACCAGCGCCGATGCTGAAGTGAACCTCCCAGGACTGGCATCCGATAGTGGGGAGGGGGGTGGAGCGGAACGGAGCGGCGGCCAAGCATCCGTCCAGCGGGACGGGCACGGAGAGACCAGAAATGCATCATACACAGACTGAGGGAAGCAGTGAAACACCATGCAGTATGACAGACGTGCTATAGAAGGGAAACGAGGGAGAGGGAGGAGGAGAGAGGGAGAAGCAACGAGAGACACGGCACTCTTAATCCCACCAGGCCTCCGGGCGTAGGTGGTCTAGGGCGCTTTCTCTTCCAACCCCATTCTTCCTTCGGGGAGGGGTTTACCCCTCCTCCTACCCCCTCCCCTGGACCTGGACGCGTGGGGCCGCGACGCGTTGGATCTTCCAAGATGGTCCAAGATGCCTCCAAGAGCGCCTGGAAGAGCCCAAGACGACCCCCAAGATGGCTCAAGATAGCGCAAGATGCCTCAAGATGGCACCCAAGATGCTCCAAGAGGCCTCAAGACCGTCTCAAGACGGCTCCAAGTGGCCAAACAGCTCCCCAAGGACGCCCCGAATTTGCCAACATCATTCCCAAACCTAAAAATGGGAATCAATGTTTTGTTTTCTCGCCTTTTCGCTTCCGATGGCCATCCGAAGCCTCAAGACGGTGCCAAGATGGCCCAAGAGGACCCCAAGAAAGGCCCAAGAGAGCTCCAAGACGGCCCGGGGAGCGCCCAAAAGCGCTCTGAGAGGGCCCCAAAAGCGCCCCAATAGGCGACTCTTGTGGCTCCCAAGGGGCAGCGAAAAAAAAACTCCAAAATGGCCCCAAGAGCGCTCCCAAGGCTCACAAGAGCGCCTAAGAGGGCCCCCAGAGGCGCCCAGGAGGCCCCAAGAGGCGCTGAACTGGCCTCCGAGAGGCTTCCAAGAGACGCCGAAGCGGCCCCAAGAGGCTCCCCGAGGCACCCGACACGTTCCAAGAAACCCCCGGGACCGCCAAGAGTTAACGGGCGAAAAACGGTATAAAATAAACTTTTTCGCCGTCGGGGACACCTGCCCCAGGGCGGCTGGAGATTTATACCCCTACGGTGCCACCGTAAGGGTATAAACTTTCCAGCCGCCCTGGGGCAGGTGTCCCCGACGGCGAAACAGTTTATTTCATACCGTTCTTCGCCCGTTAAAAGAGGCCCCCAAGACGCAAGAGAGGCCCAAAAACACCGCAATACGGCCCCAAGGGCGCTGTCCCAAGAGCGTTCCTAGAGGGACCCTTCCTCTGAGTACTGTCCAATTCCCTGGTCGAGGCAACTCCTGTGGGCATCGTCTCTGGATGGGCTGGTGGGGTTACTTTTTTGATCGCGAGCGCGCCGGAGGTGCCGCACGCCGTCAAAGTCGCAGCAACGGGCTACGAGCGAATTGCGCACCGGGAGGAGGGAAACTGGCGACGAGAGGAAAAACAAACGACAAACGGACAGCGGAGGAGGAACAAACAGGAGGCGGGCCTCGCTGCCGCTCAGGAGAGGGCGCCGTCGACTGGGGCATTGCCACGCGGGGTGCATCGCCAAAATGGCGGGGAATTCTGGTTGAGCGACACAGCAAGCGACCCGAAGGCGCAGACCAATGTCCCGTAGAAGTGCCGCAAAGAAAAAAACGACAAGACCGCCGGCCGCTCCGTCTCGAGGTGGCGGTCGAGTCGACCGCGCTGCCAGGCATCGAACAACCCACATGCAGGCGCTGAACAGACCAGAGTCTGGATCGCCAGACACCGCCAGGGACTGGTGTCGAGACCGCGTGCCAAAACGCGGGTGGTGTGGGCTGGCGCTCAGGCGCCGGGGAAGAGACGATCCACGCGACCGAGGGCGCCGGAGCGCGTCATGTGGCGTCCAGCCGCGAGCGTGATGGATCCCGTTTGAGAACCGACGTGGGGAACCCGCGCGGTGGGGAGGGGCGAGAAAGGCCAGCCGACCTCAGGTCGGGGGGAGAATGCCGAAGGCCAGGGCCGCAGGGCGGAGAGGCCGAGGCGGAGGGGCAGCAGAGGGCGGGCGATCACCGAAAGGGACGGCACCCGCAGGCCATGCGGCAAGAGGGGTAGCCCAGGCGGCGCCTCTGTGTGAAGCATGGGCCGCTCGGCGGGGCGCCGTGGGGAAGCAGCCCGCGGCAGTGGAACGCCTCAGACGCGCCTGAGACCCCGAGGGCAGAGGCGGGGGCAGAGCGCCGAGGGGCCCCGAGCGGCCCGCGCAGGGCGCGGGGCAAGGGGGGGGGCCCGGCGCCAACGGGCGAGGAGCCACAAGCTAGCCCAGTGACAAGGGCGCGCTGGGAGGCGAGGCGCGAGCCGACAGCCCCAGCCGAGGCACGCACCTGGCGGCATTGGGCGCGAGGCCAGGGCGGCCCCCGGAACGCCGCGGGGAGGGCGGGCGAGGGGCCCAGCAGGCGGAGGGGAAGGAGGTCGAGGGCAGAGCGAACGGGCGCAGCTGGCAAGAGCACCGGCGCCCGCGAGGGGGGACGGGAGCCGTACCCGGGGGGGACTCAGAGGCGACTAACGGTCGCAAATCTTGTGAGGCGCACACGGAATGCGAGGCAGGACAGAGGGGGGCGGCGAGGGCAGCGCGCGAGGGAGAGCGGAGAGGCGACGAACGGTCGCGAATACGGGTAAGGAGTGGCCGAGGTGGCAGAGGCAAGGTGGGGCGCCGCGACTAACGGTCGCATGTGCTGGGTTGACGGCGCGGGCGGCAGGGCCCCGCGGGGGCGCCGAGGGGATCCGGAGGGGGGCGGCCAATGGGTGGGCCGCGGACCCGGTGAGGGTTCGCGTCAGAGCGGCAGCGCCGCAGCTCCCAGTCATGAGTAGGAACGACGCGAGGGAGGCGGACACCCAAGCCAGGGCGCTCAGGAAGGAAAGTGGGAGCGGGGGCTGCGTCAGTGCGCACTGGCCTCCAGAGGGCCCGTGGGATGTGGCAGCTAGGGCGCACCTCCTGATGTGGGCGTTCAGCGTCGCCGATGCAAATTGGGTCAGGATGCGGAACATGGGCTGAGAGGACAGACGCCGTGTGCGTGCGGCGGTGGTGGGGCCCCGACCTGGGCGGAAGTGGGCCTACCGAGGTACCCAGGGCCGGCGAATGCTCAATGCACGGCTGGAGACCCCCCTGGTCTGGGTGCCAGGCGGCACTGGCTGCGTGGAGGTCCTTTCCGATTGGCGAACTCCTCGCGGATGACCGCCCAGTTGACACGCAAGCGGAGGGCTCTGTCCATTACCAGCGGGTTGTAGTCGTGGCGACGCCATGCCCGGAGGAAATCTTCGCAGGACCCAGGGTCCTGTTTGGAGGGGTCTGCGCAGGCGAAACTGTTCCTGGGGGGGTGCTGGTAGCACCACTGGTGCCAGATGCCGCTGAAGTATTCCCCGAGCTCTCTGGAGGCGTTTCACTGCGCAGGCGTGACTCTCGTCACCGATGGGGGACAGGTTGGCCTCTTTCAAGGGGGCCTTGTACATGTACCGACCAGTGTCCGGGTCGATCAGGTCGCTCCGGGGGCCGGTGCTGGGCCCTGCGGCGGTCCGACCTTCCGTGTACGGCCGCTGGGTACGGGCGGGGCCCCGTGACGCCCTACGGTAAGTAGTGTTGTTCCCATCTTTCCAATCTGTCTAGCCAGCCCCTTCTCTCGCGGCTGTAGGTCCCGCGGTCGGAGCTGTAGGCTCCCCGAGCGCGGTAGCTGTCCCACGGGCAGGTCCCGCGGTAGCCGTGGGCTCTCCGAGCTCTCTGAGTCCGAGCCGTAGGCTCTCCGAGGCTGGTGGGGGCACTTTTTGTTTACCGACCGCTAGCGGAGGACGGCCGCGCGGCGTCAGTAGGTCGATCGAAAGCCAGGCCTACGTGGAACAGGGCAGAAGCCTAGACTACAGCTGGCACACGCGGAGGAAAAAAAAAGGCGCGGGGAAGGACGGGAAGACGACGAGACGAGCGACGAAAGAGGGGGCTGGTGGGATTACGCGACGCGTCTAGAATTATTCCAGGGCCCCACGTAATCTTATGACCAGTGCCCGAAACACCCACGGAGCCAGGGCAGAGAGCAAAGGCGACGGGGCAGGGGAACCCGGAACGGGTACAGAATGCGATTGAAATCCGTTCAACAAGATGCATCTGCAATGGTCTGCTCTGATTTGCTGAAGGTCCGAGACGAAGAAAATCAAGAAGAAGCGGGGGAGGGGAGGGGCCCTGATCCGCTCGAGGTTCAAGATTTCCAACCGTGTTCGTCGATTCTCGGCGGTCTCTCCGGCCTCGCGATGCCTTGTGGCATGTGCACATCTGCGCCTCGCCGGGAGGAAGCCAGGAGATTGCGCGTCGTCCAGAACGGCGCCCTGAGGCCCGGGATGTCCTGCAAGCCAAACGTTACGAACAAATTCACGACGGGAGGTTCGGAGCCGTGTTTGGCCTCTGGGGGACCTCGACGGGCCCTGGGGGCCGTCCCAGAACGAGTCGAGATGAGAGGCCAGTCACCCTGAAAAGGTGCCCAGACCTTCTAGGGAGCCGCGTTGTGAAAAAGTCCCGGCGTCGGATGTCTGGGGGGATGGGGCGGTGAGCACGGGGCTGTCAGAATGGGGTGGGGGTGGGGGTGGGGCCACGACGTTGGCGCGGGACGGCGTCGTCCGAATGTTCTCTCCCCCATCCCCCCAGCGTTGGCCGGGGCGGAAGGGTTCGGGGGTCTCGATCCTCCGCTCTGAACGGACAGATCCGCAGCACCGAGCAACGATGGTGATAGGCAGGAAGAGGAGGGGGAGGCGGACGAGAGAAACTTGGATGCTCCTTTTGGGGACCTTCCTGGAGACACTGGCTCCACTCTTGCGTCGAAGCTTCGTCGAACGTCCTTCGATTTGAGTCGAACCTGAGTCGAACCCGAGTCGAACTTGAGTCGGACTTGAGTCGAACTTGAGACGACCTTGAGCCGCACAGATCCATGATGTGTCCCAGGAAGGTCCCCAAAACGAGCACCAAAAGAAAGCATGCCCTCCTGGCGCCGCGAGAGAGAAACAGCGGAAAGCTTTCAGCCGTGGCCGGCCTCTGGGGTGGGGGCCACTTTGAGCAGGGGCCGACCGTCACAGCATTCCTAAAAAGCATGCCACCAAACGCTCTTCAATCAAACGGATGTCCCAAGAACCAGAAACAGTGCTCCTAGATCTCACTACTGGCTTCAATACGTGCAGCATGGCTGCCTCAGCCAGAAGATTCTGAAAACATGTCGTGCAAACCACAGAAGGCTACTCATAAGTACACAGCAGAAAGGGGGGGGTCTGAATTGCGGAGGTCTAATTTGAACTGTCTTGGAGGCCTTCAGGGGGGTCTGGCTTCAGGGGGATATCAGGCCATCATGCCGCCACTTCATGGCTGATCTAGGGAGGGTCCCAAATTGCCTGCCTGAATGGGTTGTGATCCCCTCCCGTCGATCACACAATCTAAAATATTAGAGCATTCTCTGTTGGGCCTCTAGGCAAGCCAAGACGCTTGGTGTAGCAAGCGTTGCCTCGTCGACATGGGGACGAGATGGGCATACCCCAACAACTCCAATATCTCAAGGTGCTTGCTGAATGCCACTCCCCCTCGCATGACGTTCCCATGAGTTTCCAAAAAAAAGCCGACATGTCGCAGCATAGCTCTGACACCTCCCATTCTGATGGAGAGGGAGCCGGTGGCACAGGGCGAGGCCCTTACGGATATCAGTCATTGGTGGGTCAGTAGGCAAGTCAGGACGCTTCGCCACTGCTTGGCCATTGGGCCGACCGATCCCTCGATGGGGGCCCTCCGAGACCTCAAGGGCCGCCCAAACGTCGCGTCGCGCGCCGCGCGAGAGCGCAAGGCGCGGCCATCTCGCGGCGCCCCCCTCGAGAAAGAGCAGCTCGCAGGCCCGGCGCGGGCGCGAGAGGCGCTGCCGCCTTCGCGCCCCAAGAGTCTACGAGGTAAATCCTGGAATGCCATCGTGGGAGCGCTGAGGAGGTACTGCGCCCGATTTGGGGGCCACCAAGCCACCGAGCAGGAGACTGGGGGGACCGACCCCTCGAGGCCTCTGGGGGCCTCGGGAGGCCTAAGAGCTCGCCCAAACGTCGCGAGGCGCGGCCATCTCGAGGCGCCCCCTTTGAGAAAGACCAGCTCTCTGGCCTGGAGCGGGAGCGAGCGACGCGGCCGTCTTCGCGCCCCAGGAGGCTACCGGGATTCTCTCCACCTTCCACACCCGCCGACCAGTAGGTGGCTGATTGAGTCTTCTTCTCGAGGATGCGCCGGTCTGCGGTCTGCGCGGCATAAACATGAATTTTCGACGGTCTGCGCGGCTTTCTTGGATCTGCGCGGGCCCCTTCTGGCGGCGCATCTGGAGCCGCCCCTGGCGCGCTCCGCGCGACAGGGGGGAGGGCCAACGCAGGTCCAAGAAATTTGCGCGGATCTCTAGATGTTTATGCTTATGCTAAATCTGCCTTCGAAAGAGACACGGCCGTCCCCGCGCCTCAAAATGCTAGGATGCAGCTCATGACACGTCATCGTTGGAATGATGCAGGGGGGTGAAATAGCTTTTGATTTTCCAGCGAAGACCCGGCTTATCCGTTACGGGGATAATCTAACTTTTTCGGCCGATAATCTAACTTTTTCGCCGATAATCTAACTTTTAATCTTTGGAGTGGAGGTTCCGGCCGATAATCTAACTTTTTCGCTTTGGGCAGCCGCACGTGTGCCCGCGCACACAAATTCTGCAGACCACACTCGGACCTGCGCAACCGACAAGGTCGGATTATCTGGAGGGGGGTGGCGGTAACCCGGCGTATCGCCAGACCTGCAAACAACACTCAATCTTTTTCGCGCCCCATGCAGCTAGCAGAGAACGCCTGGGACGTCGTAGGAACGACGAGGGGGGGTATTGAGCCGAGCCCGATCAGGGGACCACGAAGCCAGACTAAGCCGGACCAAGCCAAACTGAGCGGGATCGATCAGAATGAAACGGGATTGCACCGATGTCTGGCCACGGATATATATGAGTGCGCCGATACTGAATTTCACCACCGAGGGGTGGCCGACCGGGAAGCTGGGCGGCAGCCCCCTCCTCCTCTTCTGCGGTCGGGGTACCGTTGCTCAGCGTGTCGCGGCGGCGGCCCCTGCGGCACTTCTGCTGAGCTTGCCATGCATGCGAAGACCAGCGGCAGAGGCGGAGAGCTAGCACAGAGGGAGTGAGAGAGCTGGTCCCTGCAAGCGTGCCCTGCAAGCGGATAGCGTGCTGCCCCGCTCCGCCTGGCGGCTAGAAGCTGGAGAAAGCGTCGAGTCGTTGATGCTTTGAAACAAGGGACGTGTCGGACTGAAGCGTGGTGCGCCATAATTGGAGGCGAGACACGCCAAGCGAACGTGCCTGATTGAGGTCTTTCTCCCCCCACCGTCGTCGCAACGGAGGAAATCTGCACATGGGCTTTGCCCCCCTTCTCATGCTTCGCTTCTCTCCCCCCCCCCGCAGCCCCGCCTCGAACCTGCCACCACGGGCGGAGAGCACACATGTGCGCAGCTGGGAATGGAGGACCCTGCTAGGGGATCTGTTGACCCAGGTCAATCCAGACCCGGGTCAGTCAGGCCTGCAGGACCCTGCAAGATCCTGCACCCAAGCCTGGGCCAATGCAACCCTGGACCTGCAAGATCCTGTAGGATCCTTCAGGATCCTGCACCCAAGCCTGGGATAATACGACCCTGGCCCTGCAGGATCCTGCAAGATCGGGCGCTTTGGCTGACCCCCGTTTGCATTGACCCCCGTCTCTTGAGCCCCGATCTGCTCCCGCCGGCGGGCTCCCGGGGACAGGGATGGTGCACAAACCCCCCTCCGTGTCAGGCAGGCGGAGGCTCGTACCGCAGAGTCCTGCTCAAGGGGGTTCGCCGGCGCCTCCATGTACTGTTGCTTGTTATGTTGCACTTCTGGTGGCCCTCGCTGGGCCCTGGCGATTGGCGCTATGGCACCCCCAAAAACAGGACTCCGGGGGTCCGGGTCCTGGCGAGGAGGGCACGCGTGGTCGGCAGCGGGGCTTTGGGAGAGGCTGCGGGTTAAGTTCGGCGGCAACTCATGGGATCTTGCGAATCGGCGCTGACCGACGCCAATCGACGCTTGTCGACGCTAATCGACGCGAAATCGAGACTAATCGCTGCTGAATCGGCGCTTCCTCATCGACTTTCAAAGGCCAGCGCACTCGAATGCACTCTGAAGACGGAATTGCGAGGACCTGCGATGCTCGCATGATCTGCGACCAAAGGCCAAGGTACTCCGAGAGGAGGAGCAGGAGGAGGAGGAGGAGGAGAAGGAGGAGGAGGAGGAGGAGGAGGGGGAGGAGGAGGAGGGGGAGGAGGAGGAGAAGGAGGAGCAGGAGGAGAAGCAAAGGCTGCGGGGCAGGCGCGTCGCAGAGTTCGTGGCGAGCCGGGCACAAGGAGGGCGCAGAGCCTCCTCTCCCGAGAAGCTCATCTCCTCCGCGCGCGCGTCCTGTGGGGGGGGGCGGCGCGATCGGGGCGGAGGCTGCTGCGAGGCACCATCCAGCACTCTGCCCGCACTTTTTTGGCGATCGACACTTTCTCCATGCTCCTGCTCACGCCCCGACCCCACGAGGGCCGGAGCGGCAGCATGGAAACAAACGTGGGCCTCGAAAGCCAAGTTTTTGTCCTGCACAGGCGCTGCTGCCCCTCGCGCCTGGGAGTTGGATCAAGCCTCGATCGCCGACGCTTTGCTCAGCACTCATCGTCATAACCTTCTTGCTGATGGGTGTCGTGCGCGGGTCGCGGAATGCCCCCCCGATGTGCGCTGTGAACAAGGCTTCCCCAAATCTCTGTCGAGAAGGCACTACAGAAACAAGTTCTACACTTAATCGGGGGGACCTCAACTTGGGGACTCCTTCTGTTGAGGCACTCGGGCCAACGAGGATGATGGAGGAATGATGATGAGGGAAGAGGACGAACAGGAGGACAGAGAGAGAGAGATGCAACGAGGAACCAGGGAGTAGGAGGTGGAGGAGGCATCTCTGGTCTCCTGGCAAGGCCGTTGCTCGACCAACGAGACACGGGGTGCAATCGATGTGCGTCTCGCCCTACAGTCATCATGCTACCGGAAGGATCGCTACTGCACGGGGGAGGGGGAGGAGCACATGTACTCGACATCAAGCAACACGCGCGCACTTCTGCGTACCAGTCGGCCCTGTTCCCTTCACCCCCCCTCCCCCTCCTGGAGATGGGCGTTGCTTCCTGGGGATGGGCGTAGCTTCCTGGGGGGGCGAATTCAAGGCAAACGACGCGGCCGCCGGCGCCCCAGCCCGGTGCCGACAAAGCAGTCGCGGGGGGGGGGATGAACGGGGGGGAAGCGCAAGCCCCATCGACTCCGCCGAAGAAGCGAGTGAGCCACAAATAAATACGGAACGCGCGGCAATCCCTTTAGCCGCGTTGGGTGTCACCGCTTAGGGGAACTCCCGTTCACGGGCGACGTTTGGTCGTGGGATTATCAAAGGCCGTGGTTCTTGCCTGAGTAATCCCACGCTTACCGTTGCAGTGTGCAAGCAGGGTCAGGGACTGCCGGGCTGAATGGGGGGGGAAACGCACGCCTCTTGCATTCCTTTTGGCGCCAGGGGGCTCCTCTGGGGCCCCCAAGGTGCACGAAAGGCGAGGTACACCCTTCGTCACCCCCGCCCCATTGCAGGCAGGTCCTGATGTAGAAAGGATTTACGTTTAGAGAAGATGTGAGCCAGCATGGACTTCGAAGCGTGATCTCCTACATTCTATGCGGTGCCATTTACGTAGGTGTTGACATGAATGTGGTGCAATCTAGGTTGTGCTATCCACGTGGTGCAATACATGACTGTTTTGTGCAAAGCAACGCAAATGAACGCACTGTGATCGCAAAGCGACGCAAAGCAATGATGTCAAATGCAAAGCAATGCGCAGCACTGTAAAGACATAGGAGGCAATGCAAGCCCGTGCGAAGCAATGCAAAACAATGCAACGAAATGCAAAGCATTGCGAACCTACGCAAATAAAAACATCCAAACCAATGCAAAACACCACAACGCAATTCAGTGCATGAAAAGAAAACGTAAAACAATATAAAGCACTGCAAAGAAACGCAAGGCACTGCACGGCAATGCAAAACAACATAAGCAACGCAAACCAATACAACGCAACGCAACGCAACGAAATGCGAAGCAATGCAGAGCAACGCAACCCAGTGCAAAGCAATACAAACCAATACATGCGAGGCAAACGCATGTAGATCAATGCAAGGCACTGCAAGGCAATGCAAGGGAATACGAAGGGGAAGAACAACGGCGCAAAGCAAGGCAAGACAACGCAATGCAAATGCCAAGCAAGGCAAAGCAATGTGCAGAAATGCGAAGCCATGCAATTACAAGCAAGGCAGATCATCGCATTCCGATGCAAAGGAATGCAACGCTATGTAATGTACTGCACCGCAATGCACGGCACTGAAGAGCAACGCAAAACAGCGCAAAGCAATGCAAAGCCATGCGAAGCAATGCGAAAAAAAAATACAATGCGATGCAAACAAGCGCAATGCAATGCAAAACATTGAACAATCTAGCATCGCTATGCAAAGCAACGCAACGCAATGCAAACAAATGCCACGCAAACCACTGCAACACAACGCAAATACAAGCACAGCTACGCATAGCAATGCAACGCAAATCAGAACACTGCGATGCAAAGAAATGGATCGCACTGTAAAGCAAAGCAACGTAATGCAAGGCAACGCGCAAACTTGCGAATGACTGCGAAGAAATGCTCAGACACGCTAGGCAACACAACACGATATAACGGAACGCAACGCAACGCGATGCAACGCGGATACGAGACGCAATGTGAAGCATGGCGTAACAGCGAGCAAGACAGATGCAAGGCGATGCGACGCAAGGACCGCACTGCGAAGCAATGCCATGCAATGCGAAGCAATGCGAAGATACGCAACGCAATGCAACGCAATGCAACGCAACGCAGAACTACGCGAACCAATGCAATATTGTGCACATCAACGCAACGCAATGGAAACACAAGTAAAGCAATGCAGAGCACTGCAAAGCAACACGGAGCGATGCAATGCATGCCAAGCAGAGCGCAGCACTGCAAAACAACGCAAAGCAATGCAAAGCGAACTAAAGCAATGCAACGCACCGCAGGTCAATGCAAGGAAATGTAATGCTACACAGCAAAATGTCAAGCAATGCGGCACAACGCAACTTACTGTGAAGCGATGAAAGGCCGATAGGTAGTAGTTCGAAACAATGCAACGCAACCCGCAGCAATGCGACGCAAAGCAACGCAATACAAGGCACAACAACGCAACGCAATGCGAAGCAGTGCAATGCAATGCACACAATTGTAAAACCATCCGTGGCACTTCAAAGCAATGCACAGCATGGCAAGACACGAAAAAGCAATGCCTTGCAATGCAACGCAACGCAGAACAATGTAACACAACGCAATGCAGCGCAACGCAACGCAATACACAACAACACTAAGCAATGCAACGTAATGCAACGACAGGCGTTGCAAACAAATGCAGCGCAATGCAACGACATGTAGCGGCGCAACCCAATGCATTGAATGCAAAGTGATGCAACGCAACGCAACACAAAGCGATACAATCACGTGCAACGCAATGCAACGACATGCGGCGGAATCCAACGAACTGAACATCATTGCGAAGAACTGCAAAGCAACCGAAAGCAACGCAAAGCAACGTAAGGCCAGGCAGCGTAATACAGAGCAGTGCAATGCGGTGCACTGCAAGCAACTGTGTAAAGCAAGACAGGGCAACGCAAATCAATACAAGGCCAGGCACAGCAGTCTAACGCCATACGAAGCAATGCAAGACAACGCACGGCAACGCACACCAATGCAAACAAATGCATAGCAAAGGAATGCAACGCGACGCAAAGCCATGCAACCTAATTCAATGCAAACCATTGCACCGCAACGGACAACAATGCGAAGCGACGCAACGCAATGCACCGCAATGCAGCCCCATGCAGAGCAACGCCCAGAAATGCAACGCAGCGCAAAGCAATGCGGAGCATAGCAATGCAAACCATTGACAAGCAACGCACAGCATCATAAAGCAGCAATGCAACGCAGTGCGATGAGGCGCAGCCAACTGTCAAACAGACCGATACACTGCAAACCGATGCAGGGCAATGCGAGGCAATGCAAAGCAATGCAACACAAAGCAACACAGCGCAACACACGTCAACGCAATGCAAAGGATCGACCAGCAACGCAGAGAAATGCGAAGCACTGCAATGCGATGCAAACCAATGCAACCCAACGCCAGACACTGCAAAGCAATGCACGGCTATGCAAGGGAACGCAGCAATACCAAGCAATGCAATGCAATACGAAGCAATGCACACCAACGCAGCGCAACGTGACGGTATAAAAAGCAACGCAATGCAACGCATCGCAAACCAATGCAATGCGATACAAACACATGTACGGCAATGCAAAGCACTGGAAAAGATGCGAGAAAACGAAATGCAATGCGCAGCAATGAGAAGCAATGTACAGCAATGCGACGTAATGCCATGCACTGAAAAGTAACGCAACGCCAGACCAAGCAGTGCGAATGCACGCAATGCTATCTACACAGACGTAAGGCAATGCAAGGCAATGGAGCGAAACTCGAAACAAGGCAGAACAAACCAACGCCACGCAATTTGAGACAACACAAGGCAACACACAAAACGAAACGCAATCCAACACGACGGGCAATGGTAAACAATGCAATGCAATGCGAACACATGAACCGTTATATCACACACCTCTACGCAATGCGCGGCAACGTAAAGCAATGCGAAGCAATGCGAAGCACAGCAATGCATCGGAAAACAATGCAGCACGATGCAACGGAATAATGAAGCCACACAGAGAAGTGCAATGCGATGCAAAGCAATGCGACTCAATGCAATGCACTGCAGAACACTGCAAGGCAATGCAAGCCAACGCAACGCAACCCGAAGCAACTCAAAATAATGCAAAGCAATGCGAACCAATGCAAAGCAACGCTGCGCAACGTCAAGCAATACAACGCAGTGCGATGGAAGGCAAAGCAAAGCACTGCAAAACACTGCAAAGCAATACAACGCAAGCCAAACCAATGCACAGCCATGCAACGCAATGCAAAACAACGCAAACACACTGAACAGCAGCGCAAGGCAAGTCAAAGCAATGCACCGCAACGTAAAGCAATTCAAAAGAACGCAATGCAACGCAATGCAATGTAATGCGATGCAAACAGCTGCCAAGCCAACCGAACCACTGCAAAGAAACACGAGGCACTGCATGAGAATGCAAAACCATGCGGCGCAATCTAACGCAATACAAAGAAACGCAATACGAGACAATGCGACGCAATGTGATGCAAACAACTGCCAAGTCAATCGGAGCACTGCAAAGAAGTACACGGCACTGCCTGACAATACAAAGTCATGCGACGTAACGCAAAGCAATGTAACGCAAGGGAAAGCAAAGCACTGCTATACGAGGAAAACACTGTTTTTACCCAGCGCACGATATTCGTTTTGTCTTGGTTTCCCAAAGCAAAATGACACCACAGATGAGGAACAAGACGCGTCTCAAATGCAACCTCTTTGTTGCACCGTACCGAGCACACCATGCCGCTGGACCTCTTTCATAAGCAGGGAGCAACAGAACACGGGTGGCACTACACATGAGGAATAAAACGCGTCTCAAATGCAACCTCCTCCTTGCACCATGCGGAGCACTCCATGCCCCTGGACCCCTTAACACAGCAGGGCACAGCAGCACACGGGTGGCACTACAGATGAGGAATAATGTGCGACTCAAATGCAACCTCCTTGTTGCATTTGTCTGAGGGGGGGTGAGGCAGAGGCTGAGGAGGAGGAGGACGAGAACAAGAGCGAGGCGAGGGAGACAGAGAACAGCGCTGTGTGCATCCCATCGATGTCCAACCGACTATTAATTAGACAGCACACAACGACTAGCTAAAGGACAGTGCACAGTTCAATAAATCAACAAGCCCCCCTGCGGCGACGCGGATGATAGAACAACTACCCAAAACTCTTTCGCGCGTGAGGCGGAACAAATGTAAAGCGCAACAACGCGCTGCAAATCAATGCATGGCAATGCAGGGTAAGGCAAAGCAATACGAAGCAATGAAAAGCAATGCAAGGCAGTGCGAGGCAACGAAGAAATGCACAGCAAACCAACGCAAAACAATACAAATGTAGTACAAAACGAATATAACGCAATACAACTCACTGCAAAGCAATGCAAGGCGATGCAAGACAAGGTGAAGCAACGCTAAGCAACCCAACGCACAGGAATGTAACGCAATGCGAAACAATGCGAAGCATTGCACAGCAATGCAAGGCATCGCAGAGCAAACACAGAAACAAAAACAACTACAAACAACTCACAGCAATGTAAAGCAGCGAAACAAGCCATTGCAAACATATGTAAGGCAATACGGATCACTGCAAAGCAACGCAAGGCAATGCAAGGCAGTACTTAGCAGTGGCAGCAAAGCAATGCAAAGCAATTTGGAACAATGCTACAGCGCGTGGGACTCGCACAATCAAAATCGTGACCACAGACGGCCGCGACGCGCGGCCACAAGCTGGCCGGGCTCATCTCCTGCAATTTATGCGGTTCCATTTACGTAGGTGTTGACATGAATGTGGTGCAATCTAGGTTGTGCTATCCACGTGGTGTAAAACATGACCTGTTTTATGCAAAGCAACGCACATGAATGCAATGTGTTCGCAAAGCGACGCAGAGCAATGCTGTCAAATGCAACGCAATGCGCAGCACTGTAAAGACATAGGAGGCAATGCAAACCCATGCGAAGCAATGCAAAACAATGCAACGCAATGCAAAGCATTGCGAACCTACGCGAATAAAACCATCCAAACCAATAAAAAGCAACACAACGCAATTCAATGCATGAACAGAAAACGTTTAACAATCCAGAGCACTGCAAGGAAACGCAAGGCAATGCACGACAATGCAAACCAACATAAGCAACACAAAGCAATACAACGCAACGCAACGCAACGCAACGAAATGCGAAGCTCTGCAGAGCAACGCAACCCAGTGCAAAGCAATGCAAACTAATGGAATGCGAGGCAAACACATGTAGATCAATGCAAAGCACTGCAAGACAACGCAAGGGAATGCGAAGCAAAGAAAAACGACGCAAAGCAAGGCAAAACAACGCAATGCGATTGCCGAGCTGCAGACATGCGAAACCATGCAATGATACGCAAGGCAGATCATCGCATTCCGATGCAAAGAAATGAAACAACGTTATGCAATGCACTGCACTACAATGCACGGCGCTGTAAAGCAACACAACACATTGCAAAGCAATGCAACGCCATGCGAAGCAATGCGAACACAATACAATGCGATGCAAACAAGCGCAATGCAATGCAAAACAATGAAAAACCTAGCATCGCTACGCAAAGCAACGCAACGCAATACAAACCAATGCAACGCAAACCACTGCGAACCAACGCAAAGACAAGCACAGCTACGCAAAGCAATGCAACGCAATTCAGAGCACGGCGATGCAAAGAGATGGATCGCACTGTAAAGCAGCGCAATGTAATGCAAGGCAACGCGCAAACTTGCGAATGGCTGCAAAGAAACGCTTAGACACGCTACGCAACGCAACACGATACAACGCAACGCAACGCAACGCGATGCAATGCGGATACGAGACGCAATGTGAAGCACGGCGTAACAGCGAGCAAAACAGATGCAAGGCGATGCGACGCAAGTACCGCATTGCGAAGCAATGCTATGCAATGCTATGCAATGCGAAGATACGCAACGCAATGCAACGCAATGCAACGCAATGCAGAACTACGCGAACCAATGCAACAGTGTGCACATCAACGCAACGCAATGGAGACATAAGTAAAGCAATGCAGAGCACTGCAAAGCAACACGGAGCGATACAATGCATGCCAAGCAGCGCGCAACACTGCCAAACAACGCAAAGCAATACAAAGCGAACTTAACGCAATGCAAAGCGCCGCACGTCAATGCAAGGCCATGCAATGCGATGCAGGCAACTGTCAAGCAATGCGGCGCAACGCAACTTACTGTGAAGCGATGAAGGGCCGATGCGTAGTAGTTCGAAGCAATGCAACACCACCCGCAACAATGCGACACAAAGCAACGCAAAACAAGGCACAACAACGCAACGCAATGCAAAGCAATGCAAAGCAATGCAATGCGATGCACATACTTGTAAAGCCATCCGTGGCACGTCAACGCACTGCACAGCATGGCAAGGCAACGAAAAGAAACGCCTTGCCATGCAACGCAACGCAGAACCCTGCAACACAGCGCAATGCAGCGCAACGCGAAGCAATACACAGCAACACTAAGCAATGCAACGTAATGCAACGACAGGCGTTGCAAACAAATGCAACGCAATGCAACGACATGTAGCGGCGCAACCCAACGCATTGAACTCAAACAAATGCAACGCAATGCAACACAACGTGATACAATCACGTGCAACGCAATGCAACGAAATGCGGCGGAATCCAACGAACTGAACATCATTGCGAAGAACTGCAACGCAACCGAAAGCAACGCAAAGCAACGTAAGGCCAGGCAGCGTAAT
This sequence comes from Prorocentrum cordatum, assembly GCA_963575745.1. Classification (NCBI taxonomy): domain Eukaryota; class Dinophyceae; order Prorocentrales; family Prorocentraceae; genus Prorocentrum; species Prorocentrum cordatum. Next base: position 101,939 of record CAUYUJ010000688.1, read on the forward strand.
ACAGAGCAGTGCAATGCGGTGCACTGCAAGCAACTGTGTACAGCAAGACAGGGCAACGCAAATCAATACAAGGCCGTGCACAGCAGTCTAACGCCATACGAAGCAATGCAAGACAACGCACGGCAATGCACACCAATGCAAACAAATGCATAGCAAAGGAATGCAACGCGACGCAAAGCCATGCAACCTAATTCAATGCAAACCATTGCACCGCAACGGACAACAATGCGAAGCGACGCAACGCAATGCACCGCAATGCAGCCCCATGCAGAACAACGCCCAGAAATGCAACGCAGCGCAAAGCAATGCGGAGCATAGCAATGCAAACCATTGACAAGCAACGCACAGCATCATAACGCAGCAATGCAACGCAGTGCGATGAGGCGCAGCCAACTGTCAAACAGACCGATACACTGCAAACCGATGCAGGGCAATGCGAGGCAATGCAAAGCACTGCAACACAATGCAATACAGCGCAACACACGTCAACGCAATGCAAAGGATCGACCAGCAACGCAGAGAAATGCGAAGCACTGCAATGCGATGCGAACGAATGCAACCCAACGCCAGACACTGCAAAGCAATGCACGGCTATGCAAGGGAACGCAGCAATACCAAGCAATGCAATGCAATACGAAGCAACGCACACCAACGCAGCGCAACGTGACGGTATAAAATGCAACGCAATGCAACGCATCGCAAACCAATGCAATGCAACGCAAACACATGTACGGCAATGCAAAGCACTGGAAAAGATGCGAGAACACGAAAGGCAATGCGCAGCAATGCGAAGCAATGTACAGCAATGCGACGCAATGCCATGCACTGAAAAGTAACGCAACGCCAGACCAAGCAGTGCGAATGCACGCAATGCTATCCACACAGACGTAAGGCAATGCAAAGCAATGCAGCGAAACTCGAAACAAGGCAGAGCAAACCAACGCCACGCAATTTGAGACAACACAAAGCAACACACAAAACGAAACGCAATCCAACACGACGGGCAATGGTAAACAATGCAATGCAATGCGAACACATGAACCGTTATATCACACACGTCTGCGCAATGCACGGCAACGTAAAGCAATGCGAAGCAATGCGAAGCACAACAATGCATCGGAAAACAATGCAGCGCGATGCAACGGAATAATGAAGCGACACAAGCGCAATGCGATGCAAAGCACTGCGACTCAATGCAATGCACTGCAGAACATTGCAAGGCAATGCAAGTCAACGCAACGCATCCGACGCAACTCAAAGTAATGCAAATCAATGCGAACCAATGCAAAGCAACGCTACGCAACGTCAAGCATTACCACGCAGCGCGATGGAAGGCAAAGCAAAGCACTGCAAAGCACTGCAAAGCAATACAACGCAAGACAAACCAATGCACAGTCATGCAACGCGATGCAAAGCAACGCAAAAACACTGAAAAGCAGCGCAAGGCAAGTCAAAGCAATGCACCGCAACGTAAAGCAATGCAAAATAACGCAATGCAGCGCAATGCAATGTAATGCGATGCAAACAGCTGCCAAGCCAAACGAAGCACTGCAAAGAAACACGAGGCATTGCATGATCATGCAAAACACTGCGGCGCAATCTAACGCAAAACAAAGAAACGTAATACGAGACAATGCGACGCAATGCGATGCAAACACCTGCCAAGTCAAGTGAAGCACTGCAAAGAAATACACGGCACCGCCTGACAAGACAAAGTCATGCGACGTAGCGCAAAGCAATGCAACGCAAGGAAAAGCAAAGCACTGCTATACGAGGAAAACACTGTTTTTACCCAGCGCACGATCTTCGTTTTGCCTTGGTTTCCCAGAGCAAACTGACACCACAGATGAGGAAAAAGACGCGTCTCAAATACAACCTCTTTGTTGCACCGTACCGAGCACACCATGCCCCTGGACCCCTTTCAAAAGCAGGGAGCAACAGAACACTGGTGGCACTACATATGAGGAATGAAACGCGTCTCAAATGCAACCTCCTCGTTCCACCATGCGGAGCACTCCATGCCCCTGGACCCCTTAACACAGGAGGGAACAGCAGCACACGGGTGGCACTACAGATGAGGAATAATTTGCGGCTCCAATGCAACCTCCTTGTTGCATTTGTCGGAGGGGGGGTGAGGCAGAGGCTGAGGAGGAGGAGGAGGACGAGAACAAGAGCGAGGCGAGGGAGACAGACAACAGCGCTGTGTGTGCATCCCATCGATGTCCAACCGACTATTAACCAGACAGCACACAACGACTAGCTAAAGGACAGTGCAGAGTTCAATAAATCAACAACCCCCCCTGCGGCGACGCGGATGATAGAACAACTACCCAAAATTCTATCGCGCGTGAGGCGGAACAAATGTAAAGCGTTACAACACGCTGCAAATCAATGCATGGCAATGCAGGGTAAGGCAAAGCAATACGAAGCAATGAAAAGCAATGCAAGGCAGTGCGAGGCAACGAAGGAATGCAAAGCAAACCAACGCAAAACAATACAATTCATACAAATGTAATACAAAACGAATATAACGCAATACAACTCATTGCAAAGCAATGCAAGGCGATGCAAGACAAGGTGAAGCAACGCTAAGCAACCCAACGCACAGGAATGTAACGCGCAATGCGAAGCAATGCGAAGCATTGTACGGCAATGCAAGGCATCGCAGAGCAAACACAAACACAAAAAAACACGATACACAACTCACAGCAATGTAAAGCAGCGAAACAAGCCATTGCAAACATATGTAAATCAACACGGGTCACTGCACAGCAAAGCAAGGCAACGCAAGGCAGTACTTAGTAGCAGACAATGCAAAGCAATGCAAAGCAATTCGGAACAATGAACAAAGCTGCAGCGCGTGAGACTCGCACCATCAAAATCGTGACCACAGACGGCCGCGACGCGCGGCCACAAGCTGGCCGGGCCCAGGAGACCCGGCCTGGGGCCGAGGCGCTTACTTAGGCGGGGGCCCGACGGCCAAACGTGACGAGACTAACCCGAGCTGTCGCTAGCCCTGGCTGAGCGAGCTGAGCTGGTGCTGAGCTATCCGCAGGAGGAGGAGGAGGAGGAGGAGCAGGAGTATGGGGCACCCGCAGGCAGCTCATGCCCCTTGAGTGGCACCCTCCTCCCTTGGCTCTCTCCCCCTCCCCGTGCCGCGGCATGATTCGCTCAACAAGGTGGACTTCCTGGAGGCCTCGTGAGCTGTGCCATTCCCGTGGGACGGGCCTTTCATCCCGAGTCGGCTCGTGACAATCATGGGGCCCGGGCAGAGCCCCCCGACACCGAAAACGTCGTGATCTTGCAACGACGCGCGGAGGTCTGGGTAATGTCGGCCCGTATAGCAGAAGGATGCGCGATGAGGATGCAAGGGCCCTGGACGCCCATGTCTGCCCTCTGCGAGCGGGGCGCGGCCGGCGAAAGCGGCCGAGGATGGGCCGAGGAGGCAAGGGTGCAAGGGCATTCTTCGGAAAGTTGCCCATCCCTGCTGTGCGGGCTGACCGTACACCCTGCGAAATGCTTAAGAAATCATGGGTTAAGAAATTCACAGTCTCAGATCTTGAAAAAAACCCAACATGTCTTTTAAAACTTAAGATTTACATCGAAACGTTAAGAATAATCGAGACTCTGGCCGAAAACTTAAGTCTTCTTAAGCATCGCCTAAGGTGTACCTCCTCTCCCCACGTCTCCCTCGCTCTTCCCGCCCGTGGACCGACAACCCTCTGCGGGCCGTCGGCTGGCGGAGTCTCCTCACTGCTCCGCCTCAGCTGGCCGAGCCTCTCGTCGACCCTGGCGCCGCGGGGCGTGGGGGGGGGTCTGGCAGAGGCGCGGCCGCATGGGGAGAGCGGAGGGGTGGAGGAGGGAGGGCCAGGTGAAGGGAGGGAGGCGGTGGGACGGTGGCATGGGCGCGGACGCTGTGCTCTGAAGGAAAGGGGGGGGCCTAGTCTTCCAAGGCTGCAGGGAGGGGATGGCCAGGAGGGCGGGGACCCGCCTCGAACGCGCCCTCGAAGGTGAGTGTGCCCCACGGCGCTCGTCCGTCCCCTGTGGTCGGAGACGCGTTTGGCCTCCCGGCGGCGCCTAGCCTCCGCCCTGCTGGCTGCGATGACGAGAAAGCTGCGCAAGGGAGGGAGAAGGAAGGATGCAGGGAGGGAGGGAGGGACGCACTGGAGCTCTCTTGCCCTGACCACAATCCTGCGCCAAGCCGCACGAGCGCCCACCAGGCGAGCGCGCTCCCGCTCAGTGGCGCTGTTGGCGCCCTGGCTCTGTGGCTCTTCGTCCAGGGAAGAGGCCACGGCTCTGCGTCCAAGGAAGGGGCCCCCTCTTGGACTTCGCCGGACACTCCCCGACCACATGGCGGGGGTCGGCTGTAGCGGTCTTGCCACAACTGGCACAGACAAAAAGAGTGCCCGGGCCAATACTGCAGAACGCGACGACGATGACTACGATGCAGGGTTTGCCCAGCGACACCGGGAGGCCCCACGACCGCACGAACCCCAGGAATCCCGGGGAAGGAGGCACGACCGAGAATGCGGCGCCCTCGGGCGGTTGCGGACCAGTTCTCCTCCGCCTCCTCGGCAGTAGGGGCATCCGCCTCGGCGTTTCCAAAAGCCAAATGTGCCTGCTCAGTGGAAGGCTTGGGGTCCGCGGGGCCTAGGCAGCTGACAGCACAAGGGACCTGGATCAGGTCCTCACGGCCCACAAGGGCAAATCGGCTTTTTAACCAGAAGTCAGAATTAGATACAGGGTACTGCTCCCACCGTCTACGGCGCCAACCAGTAAGAGGCGTTTTGCGGTCCGCAGCGAAAACAATTCTGCCAAGGACGCTGGGGATCGCGAGCTCAAAGGCAAGGAGCTCCGCTCTGGGTGCCGCTTGACGCCTGCCCGACAGCGGGCAAATCCAACCCTTCGAGGGACGCCAACCGGAGCCGGACTTGGCCAACAAAAGAGGCGCCAGCACCAGCGCGGCCTCCGCGCGTAGCATACCTCAATCTGCCACTTGAGCGGTCTCCGAGGACTCGAGGCAGGCCCTCGAGGCCACTGGCAACCCGAGCAGCCTCAGAATCATCGCCCTCCCCCGGACCCACCGCACGAACCTCACGCACCCCGTCGCCCGCAGAGCCACTGCAGGTGCAAGAACGCGGAGCTACGCCGTGAGCACCGGCGCTGGGGGGGGCCTCGTGGCCCGCCGCTGCCCGCGGGGCGACACATCAGAGCTCGCCCAAGCCGGGCCAGATGAACTGCGAGGGCAGGCCCACGATCTGTGGAAGATGTGGAAGATGGCCTCGTTTTCCTCGCCTCGTTTTCCTTCCCGCATCCCGGGCAGCGCGGGCAAGCGTGATGACCAGCGGAACGCTGCCTGGAGAGGGCCAGTTGGCCTCGTGGGGCCACGGCGACAGGTCGACCAACCTGTCCAAGGTCATTACTGACATTATGTCGTGCTACCTTCAGCAAGAAAAGATCGGCCACTTCAAGGTCGCCTGGAGCCTGCCCAGCTTGCCTGCGCAGAATTATTTGAGAAGAGGGATGCCCATGGCCTGACGGCCGCAGACCGCTTGAAGGGGTGATCCTTGGAGTCACGAGCCCTGGGAAACTTTTGCGAGCTTCACAAGCTGGCGAAACTTGCGAATCCGACTTGCTCTCTGGGCATCGTTTAACCGATCCCCATCCCCACCAGCGTGGGCTGGGCCCCACTGGACGATTTACCCCCTGTTGGGGATATAGGCTGCTCTCTTCGGGTTTCGGGGGGCATATCCCCAACTGAGGTGGCGAGACGGTGGGTCTCGAGATGTAGATGGGAATGGGGATAGGGATCGGTTACACGATACTGACTCTCAGGTCCCTGAGCTTTTTTTTTTTTTTTTTGTTTTTTTATTTTTTTTTTTTTTTTTTTCTTTTTTTTTTTTTTTTTTTTTTTTTTTTTTTTTTTTTTTTTTTTTTTTTTTTTTTTTTTTTTTTTTTTTTTTTTTTGTTTTTTTTTTTTTTTTTTTTTTTTTTTTTTTTTTTTTTTTTTTTTTTTTTTTTTTTTTTTTTTTTTTTTTTTTTTTATCTTTTTTTTTTTTTTTTTTTTTTTTTTTTTTTCGCGACCCCCAAGCGCCCCAAGGCGCGCCGCGCCCGAGATCAACCCGCTCGGACCGCCAGGGGCGCCGGGATGCCGACGTCACTCAGCCGCCCAGGGTCAGGTCGGGCACGTCCTCCTACAAGGAGGTTTTGGACGACAATGAAGAATAGCCCAAACATGCTCAACAAGAGCCAAACATAGTCAAACACACAGCGTCCCAAGACTATTTTTTCTTACTATTTTGGAATCTTCCTCCTGTAGAAGGGCACGCCCGACTTAAGCCTAGTGGGTGGCCCCCGAAACCAGGGTCGGGCGCCGCAGCCTGGGCTTTGCTGGGGGTGGGCAGGACACCGGGCCGCCCGACCTGGCGCGCCCGACATGCGATGGCGCGCGCCGTGCCTTCGGCCCCGGCCACTGCGTCGCCGACAGAGGTCCAGAGCCCGCGGAGGCCCCGAGGCCGCGTGAGCGGCCGCCAGAATGGGCCCCGCGAAAACTTTGGCGAGCTTCCCTTCCCCAGCGAGGGAATCCCGCAACATTGGAACGGGCGGGAAACAGCAGCTCGAACACAGTAGAGCGGGACCTGAAATCCCGCGGGGCCAGAAGCACACGGACCTCGAGCAGGGGCACGGCGGAGGAAAAACTGGCTGAGCAGAATCTCGCGTAAGCTGAGCTACACTGACGTCATCGTGAACGTTTTCCTGGTCTAAGAGTAGAGAGGCTGAGGCAAAGCCCAACCATCGGGGGGATTCATCTAAGACGGCCCGCCGCAAGGCAGACCTCACGGTGAGGAGCCCTGGATGGCAGCATCCCAGAATTCAGACTGCACCTCAGACCACCGGACGGTGATTCCATGCACGTCGACCGCGCGACAATCGCCCCCCCCCTAATGCCCGCCACCCGTCGGCTTTGGCACCGTGGCGCCGACAGCCAAGAGAAGTAACTCGCATTCTAATTGTGGAGGAAGAACTGGCAAGGGCCCCTGTTAAGGGCCTGCGCCGTCCAGACACAGCGGGCTCACGAGAACTCCCTCCTGGCATCCTGCGCAGGAGCTCCCGGCACTGGCCGTGCACCAGTGCACACCATTCCAAATGTAATGCGTCTCGGTGCGAAAGTCGGCACTCCCATGCCGAACGTGTTCTGCAGATGTTGCTTGCAAAAGAAGCGGTGCAAATAAATATTCGCTCAAAAGCAAGATCGGGGCGCGGGTGTTCCTGGGCATGCTGGGGCAAGGAGTTCATACCTCCGACCAGCTGCTGCCAAGACACGCCTGCGGGTCCGTCGAAAAGGAGCCTCCACCGTTCGAGACGCGCCTCCACGAGGACAGACAACTCAGACGAGGAGCCCTGGGCCTCGGGAAGGGCATCGACATCGAGGGCCTGTGGGGCCCCGGGGTCCGCGAGGAACCTGTGAACGAGACCTGACCCAAAGAGTACAAACCCTGTGGGGCCTACTTGAGCCCCCTCCAGGCTGCGAGCCGCAGCTTCTGACCCAGGCCGAATGGGAACGAAGAAAAACCTCAGCTGGCGCCGCGCCTGGCCGCCTTCGCTGCCGCCTGGCTGAAGCCTCCAGGACCCCTGAGCCCACTTGGCGAGGAAGGGGAGGATGCATCGAGGAGGAGAAAGCCCGACGAGAGGGATGACAGAGACCGCAGCTCCCGGAGAGGCCCCGAATCACCTCGGGGCCCGAGCTCCATAACGAGAAGTGGGACGAGCGCGACGACGAGGAGGACTGCTGTTTGGCATGAGGGCAAGGGGTACTGGTGAAGACGGGCCCTGGATGCGGGCAAGATGTTATGTCCATATCCAGTGCGTCTTCGACTTTCGCGGAAGGGGCGCCCCAAGGCCGAGGCGCCCTGGATATGGTCAAACATCGAGCCTATAGGGGGCAAACTTTATCCGTATCCAGTGCGCCTCGGGTTTCTGGGGAAGGGAGCCCGAAACTCCATACTGCAGTGGATATGGGCAGAAGTTCTGCCCGCACTGGACCCTAGGGCTTTCCCTGGGGCCAGCTCTTCATCCCGACCGAGTCGACCTCTTGACGATCCCAGGGCCCAGGGAGGGTCCCCCAAAGGGCCCGAGCACGACAAACGTCCCAGACCCCGTCCCAAGGACTGGCTACGCGCACTGGATCGTTATTTGAGGGCCCCTGGGGCCTGACATGAAGGCGGCCAGAAGAACACCCCGCCGCGACCTCTTCACGACGAGAGACCAAAACCCATTCCGTAGAAGAAAAAACAATTGCTTAAACAAACGTTTGGCGCTCCGCGCGGATTTCTTGGATCTGCAATGGACCCCCTCCCTGGCTCGCGGAACGCGCCAGGGGCGGCGCCAGAGGCGCTGCCAGGGGGGCCCAACGCGGGTACAAAAACCCGCGAGAGCGCCAAAAAATCATGTTTATGGTGATTTATCTTCTTCGATTCCATCACGAAGGCCCCCCAAACGACGAGCACGACGAAACACACTCGCCTTGTTCTGTACAACGCGCTGGAAGTCTGTGGAGGGGGCCGTGGCGCGAGGAAGGGCCGGCCGGCCCCGCGGCGTGGCCTCTGGATCAGCAGCGCCAGCTCCGCGAGGGACCAGCCGCCGGAGCCGTCCGCGTCCCC